>CM048847.1:71895834-72495834 GCA_026545225.1 Cornus controversa
CACTGCCACTTATCTAATTAAAAGTGCTTAAGAAAGAGATTCAACGTCCCTATTGAGAGTTGTTGTTACCCATATTTCTTACCATCCAACCCGCACTTTGGTGCACATGGTACCACCATAACCCGTTTGGGTGGGATTTAAATACAAATTTTATTTATTCTTAATCCACAATTATGAACCCACTAACTATAATATTGATTATTGATTAGTCAATTGATTAGTTAATTAA
The DNA here is from genome assembly GCA_026545225.1 of Cornus controversa. Lineage (NCBI taxonomy): Eukaryota > Viridiplantae > Streptophyta > Magnoliopsida > Cornales > Cornaceae > Cornus > Cornus controversa. Next base: position 71,896,064 of record CM048847.1, read on the forward strand.
TTCATCTAGACGCTTTCCTTTAAAAAGTTATTTTGTATGATACAATGATTCTAAACAAATTAATGGACATATTTTTTTATGGAGATATGTGATATTATATTTGAACTTGCCGGTTGAGATTGATACTTGAGGACTCAGAGTATTATAATGATAATATTATTGATCTATGCTGATGCTCAAGACTATATATATATTATTGCTATTTCTTGTGAGTTGTGACGTAAGATTACGTAATGTTAGAGACTTTCTCCATTAAGTAAAGGACTAAAATTTGCTTTACAGAGAGATTTTTTATAATTTTGTTCCATGATAACGTCTATAACAAATAATAGTGACTCGAATTGTTATAATAAGTAACATCAATTATTAGTAAAATTTGTTACAAAATAAATGACATTGATATCATCTATTGTAAGAGTGTGAATCACTACCAATTGTTATAAACATTGTCACCAAATAAAATTATGGAAAACTCCTTGAGAAGATTTTAGTCCCAAGCAAAGATGTAAATATGTGTCGAATCATTGAGTGTTAGTGTAATGGATTTTTTTCCTCTCCAGTGAGCAACTTCCTCCGGTCTTCTCCAGTTAGTATATGTGATCAAAATACTGTCACGTCGTGAGTTTGAAAATTTTTAGTGGGACGACATCGTTCAAGTAAGTTCTTTTACTATACAACCGCTTGCTATATTATACTATAGCATATACCTTATACATTATACAATATACGTCATATACTATAAAAATTAAAAAATCATTTATGTATTTCAAATCCCAATCGATAACCCTTCTCAAACCCTAACCCTGGATTTCCCACCATAACCAATGTTTGGACCTTTGGCAGAAGCTTGATCAAAACCCTAGCTTTCAGATCCGAATTCATCATCGAAACCTACCATCATCATCTCGAAGAGTTCGGCTCCAATCTCAAGAAGGAGATAGTCTTGATTCGCAGCGTCTCCAACTAAGTTGTCAAAGACTTCTCGACGTCGCTTAAGGCCGGCTTTCACCTTACTTTTTATTATAAACTATATATATTGTTAGAAATAAAGAAATATAATTGTATAGATTGAATTAATTTGATCAATATATAAATGCCTATTTATAGGCACATAATCTTGGATGCTAAATAAATTTAGGAGACAAGAAATCCTAATCCTATATGGTTTAGGAGAAGGTATAAGAAACCTATGTAGTTTAGGAAAATATATATAATATAATAGCAGATATAATAGGAAATATATAATCTAACAGTCCCCCACAAACTCGAGATAAGTTATATGAAGCCAACTTGAATTTTGAGACGAAATCTTGAATGCGACTCGTGAAAGCAATCTGGTGATGTTACCAACTGTGGCTGTAAACACACAAAGAAGTTGTAAAAGAGCGACTTGGTAGAAAATGCAGTTCATTGGAGCAACGGGAAGACCGAAATCGGCTCGTTGGAATGAAAACAGATTTGAAAATTAGAAAATGAGCTCGTTGAAATTAGCAACTTTGACAGACAGATGTTACAGCTCATAAAAGCAATCTGGTGATGTTACCAACAATGACTGCAAACACATATAAAGAAGTTGCAAAAGAGTGAACTTGTTAGAGTGACGGTAAGACCGAAAGCTGCTCGTTGGAGTGAAAACTAATTTAAAAATCATAAAAGGGGCTCATTGAAATCAGTGACTTTAACACACAGATGCTAGTGGAAACCGATGAATTGAACTTGAGTTGGGTTGTCATATATATATAAGGCGGAAACTATTTTTTACAATTGACTGCCAGAGATGAAACAGATGGTGTCATCCTTGGCAGTGAGAGCTGAATTAATTTGATCAATACATAACGGTCTATTTATAATTACATAATTTTGGAGGCTAAGTAAATTTAGGAGACAAAAATTCTTAGTCCTAGATGATTTAAGAGAAGGTGTAAAAAACCTATGTGATTTAGGAAAAGATATATAATCTAACAGCAGATATAATAGGAAATATATAATCTAACAGTTTTTCGCAAACTCAAGGTAAGTTATATGAAGCCAATTTGAGTTTGGAGACAAAATATTGAATACGACTCGCAAAAGTTATTTGGTGATGTTACCAACTGTGGCTACGAATATATACAAAAAAACTGCAAAAGAGCGGCTCGGTAGAAAAATGTAGCTCATTGGAGCAACGGGAAGACCGAAAGTGACTCGTTGGAACGAAAACTGATTTGAAAATAAAAAAAAGGAGCTCGTTTAAATTAGCGACTTTGACACACAGATGCTACGGCTCGTGAAAACAGTCTAGTGATGTTACCAATAGTGGCTGCGAACACATACAAAGAAGCTGCAAAAGAGCGAACTCGTTGGAGTGACAGTAAGACCAAAAGCTGCTCGTTGGAGTGAAGACTAATTTGAAACTCAGGGGCTAAATGAAATCAGCGACTTTGACACACAGATGCAAGTTGGAGCCGCTGAATTGAATTTGAGCTGGGCTATCATTTTTTTCTTCTTATATTATCTGCATAAAAATATATACACACACACACACACACACACACACATATATATATAAGGCGAAGACTATTTTCTACGATTGACCGCTGGAGATGAAACGGATGGTGTCATCCTTGGTGATGAGAGCTGAATTAATTTGATCAATACATAAATGCCTATTTATAGGCACATAATCTTGGATGCTAAGTAAACTTAGGAGACAAGAAATTTTAGTCCTAGATGGTTTAGAAAAAAGTGTAAGAAACCTATGTGGTTTAGAAAAATATATATAATCTAACAGCAGATATAATAGAATATATATATTCTAACAGTTCCCCGCAAACTCAATGTGAGTTATATGAAGCCAACTTGAATTTGGAGACAAGATCTTGAATATGGCTCGCGAAAGTAATCTGGTGATGTTACCAACTGTGGGAGTGAACACATACAAAGAAGCTGCAAAAGTGCGGCTTGGTAGAAAAATGCAGCTCATTAGAGTGACGGAAAGACCAAAAGAGGCTCGTTGGAACGAAAATTGATTTGAAAATCAGAAAATGAGCTCGTTGAAATTAGCAACTTTGACACACAGATGTTACAGCTCATGAAAAATAACTTGGTGAAGTTACCAACAATGGTTGTGAACACATATAAAGAAGCTGCAAAAGAGTGAACTCGTTGGAGCGACAGTAAGACTGAAAGCTGCTCGTTGGAGTGAAAATTGATTTAAAAATCAGAAAATGGGCTCATTGAAATAAGCGACTGTGACACACAGATGCTAGTGAAAGCCAATGAATTGAACTTGAGCTGGGTTGTCATATTTTTCTTTTTTTATTATTTGCATAAAAAAAATATATATATATATATATATATGTATATGTATATATAAGGCGGAAGGTATTTTCTACGATTGACTATCGGAGATGAAGCGGATAGTATCATCCCTTGCGGTGAGAGCTGAATTAATTTGATCAATACATAAATGCCTATTTATAGGCACATAATCTTGGAGGCTAAGTAAACTTAGGAGACAAGAAATCCTAATCCTAAATAGTTTAGGAGAAGGTGTAAGAAATCTATGTGATTTAGGAAAAGATATATAATCTAATAGCAGATATAATAGGAAATATATAATCTAACATATACAATATACAATACATATATTACATGTATCCTATACATAGAAAGTCAAATACGTATTTTATCGATAAAATGAATATGCCAAAAACACCACCGTTTTTGCTCACTGGAGGGACCGCGGTATTTTCTTCAAATGAGAGGATTTTCTCCTAACTAACAGAATATGAAAGGCTTGATAGCGCAATATTGATAAAGGGAATTTGGAGTGCTCTACACAAAATTGAAGAAGATATAATATTCCTTTCAGCAGCCAGAATTTGTAATGATATTTATGATCTCTTAGGCCTCCCTCGGATTGGGCTTTTTGTATCTTTTGGACAAATCAAGCTTGTTTAAATGTCTTGGGCTAAATGCCCCTATAGTGTAAACATTACCCATTTATACAAATCAATTTTAACTACCAAAAAAACAACTCCTTATATGGTTTATTTCGATAAATAACTAAATGTTCTTATATATGTTTGAACTTGTTTTGAATATTTTATTGTAGGTTTGCAATGAAATTAATTTAATTTTTTATTTTGTATTATTTTTGTGTTCAAATTAGTAAAATTTACAATTTAATGTATGCCAGAGATTTGATTCCCAAAAGGATATTTAGAGATGAAAAAATCATTGCAAATATCACACAATTTTATAATCTTTATTGACAAAACTATATTGTCACAATAACAAATTTTAGCCACCAGCAATCTTTAGCAACGAATCAGATCGTCGCTATTACCAAATAATACATATTCTTTCTATATCAGCAGCCACAAAAAGATTTTGTCGATATCTCCAAAAAGACAGCTCTTTCACTTTTTTGCGACGAAAGATATAGTCACTATCAAAATTCGTCGTTAAATGTTCGAGATTTCGTTGCCAAAGACTTATTACAGTTGAGATTTGTTGCTAAAGGATAGAAAGTTTTGTCATTTAGCAACGAAGTATTTACTGTTTTTAATAGTGACAAACATTATTCGTCACTAAAAACCAGTGAATCAGCGACGAAAATGAGTTTAGTTGCTGTAGATCAACTAAGAGATTGAGAATTAGTTACGAAAATGAGTTGTTTGCTATAGACATACTGAAAGACTGAGAATTAGTGATGAAAATGAGTTTCTTTGCTAAGAATCAGCGATGAAACTTAGTTTCGTTGCTAAGAATCAGCAATGAAAATGAGTTTCTTTGCTATAGACCAGCTTAGAGACTCAGAATCAGCGACGAAAATGAGTTTCATTGCTATAGACCATCTGAGAGATCGGTAATTATAATTATCACTATAGATGAACTGAAAAAAATTGAATTTATTTGCTAGAAGCCAATTGATAGACCCATAATCAGTTATAAAAATGAGTTTTGTTATAATTTTTCATTTTAGTCGCTAATTCCAAGTTCAGTCACCAAAAACTTACAGCGACGAAAACGGCAGTGCCCCCAACAAAAAAAAAAATCCAATTATAACACTCATATTTGAAGGGAGAAAAGAGATAATTTTTAACTAAAAAAAAAAAGTAACCGTGACTTGTAATTTTCTAGATTTCCTTTGGTTCTTCCATGCACAACTATTTTTGGTGCTCAGAAGGTGTGGGTGTGTGTGTTGTTTTTGTAACATCATTGTTTTGAGTTGTGTACATCAATCAACATATTGATCTAGCCATACAATGATTATACCATTAATTTGGTCTGACTTCTATAACAATGGTACTCATATACAGAGAAAAGAATTTACATGATAACAATGTAGGATTAAAACAAAAGAACTTGTAAAAAGTTGCTCAATTCATTGTGCCCCTCTAAGGTTTACAAGGGGAACTCTTGGTCATACATCACTGAAACATGAAGCATGTGTTTCTTGCCACAGAAAAAGATCATATTCTTGCTCCTCCAATGGAATTCCATAATAGATGTGTGAATAGTCTCTCACTCCGTCAAATTCAATAATACCATCCATCTCATCCCCACAGGGGATCATGTACCAAAATTTCATGTCATCACTAGGTGAGGAAGGCACCATCTCCATTTCCATCCAATTGAAGTCAAGATCACGAGAACCGGAACAATCCTGATCGTCCACTTGTCCCTGCCCGAATGATTGGCAATCCTCCAAGTTGCTACCCTCTACAAGTGAATCAGGACCGTCCATGTGGAGATCAATCTCTGCTTCTAGTGATTGAATTACACTTCTTAATCTCTCATGATCATCACACTCCTCAACTTGTGATTCGTCGAGTAATGACATGAGGAGGGCACTGTTGATTTCTGGGACTCCAAAACTCTCAAAGTCATCGTGGCCGTTGATGCATGCCCAGTTACAGTCTTCAAGCAGTGAAGAAGTCATGTTGCATGTACAAGAAAAAAATAACCTTGGGAGAACTAGAAATTAATGAAACAACAAAAAGAAGGAAGCTCAAAGGCAATGCAAAAATCAGGATAGAAAGGCCTGAGGGCATATCAGTATGACTCAATCAAGAGAAATCAGCCTTTATATAGTCATCTCATATGGGCCATGGCACACCCCCACCTACGGGTGCAACTATACATGATGAACCCACCAGGCACCAGTCAGTCATGCCACCTAGAAATTAAGAAAGCAGGAAATAAAATAATATAAATATATAAAAAAAATATATACTGACATGCATGAAAGTGATTATATATAAGTATATAACATGGGACCAATTCCAATAAAGAGAGCTTGGAAGTGTGTGTGCGTGTATATATATATGATCTCCAGTGGTGTCGGCAACAAATAAATGGCTTCGAGTTAAGCAAAAACAGGTACTAGTGGACATATGAGCCAAAGAAGTAGGACAAAAAAGAACAGAAAAGCAAACAATATCTACAAGATTATGTTAGATCAGATAGCACTATAATTGGGTGCTTAAAGTGACTTGTAGTTGCCGAAATGGTACTTGGGGAACCCAATAATGTTAGAAGGAGGGCTGAAATAGAACAATTAATTGAAGTCTAATCTACTCAAGAGTCCATAAAAAAAACCCATGAATACATATTTTGGTATGTCAGTGCAACTGAGAGAGATCATGAGACTCGCAGACAAGTTGGTCCTTACTGAATAATAGCGAGATGGCTACCCAATTTCGGACTACCAAACCCATGATTTGGTGCACCGTGCACATGGTGTGGGGTTTCAAATTAATCCCACACACACACACACACATATATATATCTGTGTGTGTTTCTCAAAACTGAGGTGGTGAATGAACCCAAGCCATGTGATGTGCCCCCTCGATGCACCAAACCCAACCCCATTCTCACTCTACCTCTATCTTGTAAAGCATGCATATCACAGTCTTGTTGATAAGTAGTCGTCAGCTAAAATGGACCCAAAACGAATAGTAAAGACTAATGAAATTGAATCAAATCAAAACGTGAAAAAACGATTTGATTCGATTTGATTTTACAGTTTTAATTTTGAAACAAAAAATAAAAATATATTATAAATATACATATAATATAATATATGTTTTTTAGGAACTTGCTTTAATATATATATATATAGATGGAAACTGTTGGCAAGAACCCCAAAATCAGAATCGAAGTGTAAAATAATGGTTCTATAATTTTAGAATCGGATCACCAATCTAGTTTAATTTTTTAGTTCTACTAATTTTTTGTGCATTCTTAATACTTAAAAGAGTCGTTTCTTGATAGAGTAAGGTTTTTGACAGAGGTTTTTGACAGAGTGAATGTGCTAGTGGAGATGCTAAAAGTTTTAAGATGGCTTGGTAACTGTCGGATGAGTCAAAAGTCAAAGTTTTCCTAGACCAAGTCAAAGCCAAGCCTGAGTGTCGTATACTTCCTAACATTCCCAAAGCCCATTACTTGAAAGCATAACAAGCACATCAAATTGATCTGTCTACCAAATTTGAAGATTGAATCTTTACATACACATGTTATGGTTCTTTAACACTCCTGTGATTCAACAAGTTTGAAGGGTTGTCGTGGTGTTATTTTGGGATCAAGAACGCCTCAAAAGATTGCCCAATTAAGTAAATGTGTTATGTTTTCTAGTCATCAAAAGTGTTGTTATATTTCATCAAATTGCTATCTGATCTCAGTGGATCATTAGATGCACCAAACAAGTCTAATGTAATATCTATATATATATACATATGTATATATATATATGTATATGTGTACATATATATATACACGTATGTACACATATACATATACATATACATATACATATGTATATGTATACATATATATATATGGTTGCAATAAAAGCTTCACAGTGCAGTATCTATTGAAGTTGCAATCGGTCCTCCACAGGCTCAACCAGGATGTAGTTAACAACTAAGCCTTGTTTTGTATATGTGTAGTAACACAATCCTGTTGGATCCTTACCTAGAGAATTAATACACATATAACATAAGATTATAAGTTATATATTGTAGTGAAGTATGCTGAGAAGTAAAGTAATTTTTGAGTGTTTAACTACTAGATAAAGGGGCTGCAACCCCAACCCAAAAAGGATACTCAGATGTAGACCACTTCTTTATTGGATGTATACAACATACAGAATCCCATAACAAAGAAAAGCATAGTCTATACAGTTTAGACTTTGAATTTATTCACGACACAGCAGCAATATTGCTACATACATCAAATACGCAAGCCCATCAAAAGCACACTCAGAAGATGGACACTACAAGTGCTCAATATATAGATAAGATTAACATGACCCCAGATGAGTAACAAGACTTGTTTCACCTCAACCACCACATCCACCCCCACACCCACCCCCACAACCTCCCCCACCACCATCTCCGCCCCCACCACAATCTCCATCACCCCCACCACCATAACCACCACCCACTGTGGTACTGACTACAGCTGCTGTAACAGCTGTAGCGGCTATAGCAGCACCAGCTCCTAAAATAACCATACTGCCATCTTTGCTTTTGCTTTTTTCACCCCTTTCGACACCATAATAAGATGGACGGGGCGGAGGGGCGGCAGTTACACCACCCCGTGCAATGGTGGGAGGTTTGCTTCGATTCTTTTTGCGATCATTACAGAGGCAACAAAAAATTGCTTTCATTGTGCTTAATTGGTACCCCACAGCCACAATATGAAATCGTTACAACTTCTCTTAATTTATATCCACAGATTCTACGCGTGAACTAGGTGTCTGCAAATAGAATTTTCAAATGGGGAACTTTATTTGGAAGTTTACAGTTATATACATTCTTTAATATTGTAGGAAGTGTGATGGAAATTCTATTAGTCGACTTTTGGTAACCAAGGGACGTTTTTTCGTTGGAGCTTGGAACTCTCTTTTTATATATCCACAGATTATATGTGTGAAAGTACTAGCAATGTGGATCAAAATACAATTTTCAAATGGGTGCGCCGCTTTCTGTGGAAGTTTACAGTACGTTACATTCTTTAATGGGTATTTTGTAGGGAACTGTGGGGGAAGTTCTATATAGTTGACATTTGGTAACGAAGGACTTTTTCTTCGGTTTTATGAGATAAGCAAACCAATAAAAATAGGGAAATGATAAACGTCATAAAATTTTATCATGAATTGCCTTCATGAATGACGTGGCAAGTGATAATACTATTGACATTCCGTGTATGGGGAAATCCCACCAATACTAACTCACCATTTAATTGCCACATCATTCAAGATAAAAATTCATGAAATATTTTCATGACGTGTAGCATTGCTCATAAAAATACCCAACAACTTTCGTGGATAAAAACTATGACAAAGCTATGGAAGTTGAAAAGAAGAAATGCCTCATAAAACATGCTTTATAAATTAAATATTGGACAGATTAAATATCAACTATACAAAAAAGTGATTTAACTATTTGATATCATTTCTTCTACATATTACCTCACACAATTAATTTCCACCGTGATAATTAACCAATAAAATTTAGCAACTTAAATATTTTGATCATGGTCTATAGTTGCTTTGAAATTCACTGTGTGCAAAGAAAAGTGAAACCTCTTGTAGTGGAGACTCGATAGTCATCACCCCCTTCTTCCCTCTAATAGTTCCGACTTCATTTATCCAAAAGAAATACACACACACGCTATGAATAATATGTCATTTCTTCAATAACTATGTAGCCCTTATTTCAAATATGTATTATGAACTTGTGAAAATTAAAATTACACATATAAATGTTACTTGGAAACAAAGTATGATCGTTTCTCTTTTTTCATACAGAACATCATAGACTAGCTAGTTCAACTCAAAAGACAACCAAACACGACATTAAAGCTCCACCATTAGCAAAACAAGCGCTATCTCGACCTTCATGATCATTTATGAATTCAAATATTTTGATTATAACATTACAATGAACATACAGCATGTACACTTCATATATGTAGATATTAATTTAAGATACTGTATTTGGCATAATTACAATTCCACAAATATTCCCACCAACGAGGAACCAACATACAAAACAATAACATAGATGTTTGGTCACAGATTGGGAACATGAAACATTCACAATAGTACCCCTTCCCCATCATCCACCTGAACAGCCACCACAACTGCCACCTCCACCACCAGTTGCACCACTATCAACACCATGCACAGCATCATTGCTAATAACTACAGATGCTGTGGCAGTTGTAGCAGCACCAGCTCCTGCTAAGATGACCACACTGCCATTTTTTTGTCATTGCTTCTGGTTTATCACCTCTTGCAACATCATGGTAAGCTTGTTCAAGGGAGGGGAGGGGGTGAGGGGGACTCCACATGACAATAAACAGTGTGTTAATTGTTTTCCTCTATGCGGTCCCCCTTGCAAAGACAACAATGACAACCACCATAGCTACAGAACTGCAGGATATGAGTCCAATAACATGCCTTCATCTTCCTTAAAGCTTCATATATAAGAACAACCCTAACCCTAGCCTAGCGCTTCCCTCTCACTCGATTCCCCTGGCAGATCTAGACGATCGCAGCATCACCGTCAACGAGGGGATGAACGGTTCGAACCTCGACGGTAGCAGGCGGTGGCGGCGGTGGATTCCGCAGCAACGATGGAGGAGGACCTCGTGATGGCGGCGACAGTGTTTATGACGTTCAAAGATGAGCAGTCAATGAGGGACGGTCGGTATGAACACTTTCGCGAAACTGGCAGATCTCCACGGTCGGTATGAACACTTTCGTGTTCGTTTTCTATAGACAGGTTGTTGCCACTGTCTTAATGTCGTGAATTAGGGCTGTAAGTTGCTAATAAATCCTAGATTTGATTGCAGATTATAATTGAGAATGTTAAGTATTGCAATGTTATTCCATCAGATCATTTGACACAAGGTTCTAGATTCTAATATACTCGATCGGCATATCAATAATTCGCTGTTAAGGAGGTTGATTGATGTTAAAGAACGGTTTTCTTTTTGGATTGTCCGAAGATTATTTTTCTAATTACTTCAACTAAATTTTTGCAGCTGAAAGTCTGAAACAGCATTGTTGATGAATGCAAAAACAGTAGAAACCTGGTAATTCACGTCTGTTATTTTACAACTTAATGATGATAGAAATTTGTTTGCTTAATGAATTGGCTGTGCCTATGATTGCTTTTATTTGATATTTGCTACTGGAATATTGCTACTCTAATTACTTAGAAACTCTGTCATTTAAAATGTCTTTCCAAAGGCTATACGTGATTAATGAGAAGTATTAGAGATTTTTTTATCTCTTGTTTAAAGTATAAATGATACATATTGGGTGATGTTATTTGCTAAAAGCTTGGAAAAGGTTGTGACCTCATACTTTTACATAAATAAGAAGTTCACAATGATTTGCATCTATCACGGATGAATGATCAAAGAATCTGATTCGAAAAGGAATAGTGAAATTTTGTGAAGCATTTGCAGAAGTATTACTTGATTGATGATCTGCCTATAAATGAGAGAACCATAACTAGTCTTTCTTAGACTTATGTTGTGTTTGGGAGTACTAACTCGACCTCTTGGAATTAGAATTAGAAGAAATTTAGTTTAAACTTTCAACTAAATTTCCTCCAATTTCAAATCCAAGGTGCCGATTCAGTGCTTCCAAATATTGAATTAAGTTATTTAAAAATTGTGATTGGCATGTCTTCCTTTGATACTGTTATTGTATTTTCAATCAAGTGCATAACTTTTTTTGTTATATAATTTATTTCCCTCGATGAGAAACACTACTTTTGTTAAATCGTCTCTATTGATGCTGGTGTAACAATATTCACTCAAAATGTTTTTATTATCCCTTTGTTCGTTTTGAACAATTGTGTGTTTTACAGAGCCTTTGAGGTATAAAATGTATCTTCTGAATTTGGTGGTATATAAGTATTTGGTTTGAGAAATGGTACACGAATTGTGTTGTGTTTATGAGTGTGAATAAAATTTAATTGTGTGTGCTCGTACATGTATAACCGAATGAAAATAGGCAGGATTGTAATCCCTTAGGTCAAAAAATTGAGAACTATAGTTGGGTTCAACGGCCCGCCGTGAGAATGACCGAAAATATGCGGTGTGTGTGTGCGGTATAATGTCGAGGGGTTATATTATGGTTAATTTATCAATAATTGATTTATACTTGCACTAGTTATTGAACGATTATTTGTACGGTATATATGATGAGGTTATAATAGTTTACTGAATATGTTCGGACTTGACTTTATGTTAAAATCTTGAATGTTGGTTGCATTTTGCAGTAATAATTGTTTTCTCGTTATTATTTTATTTATGCATAAATTTATGTATATTTAAGTTATATATTCTTTTGTATGTTGTTTCATGTATATATGGAAGTAGAGTTGTTTTTTCTACTGGACGATTGTTGTGCTCACCCAAAAAATATTTCAAGTATGGCTGAAGTCTAGAGTAACAAATAATTTATCAGAGGTTACTAGAGAGCGTGTTTTGTCATAAAGAATTTAAATGGAAGTTATTTTATTATAGTATCTTTTATAATCGAAAAGAAAGACTTTAGTTGTGGGTGTAAAATAATATCTTATTGAGATGAAACTATTAAGTAAGAGGATTTGTAGTTAGATTATTAAGTGTCTAAAGTTTTAATTAATTAATATGTCTATTTTATTTAAGTTTAATTTTATTTAATTACATATCGAAAATTCGGGGCGTGACACTACTAGTGTCTCCACAATTGAGCCTTATGAAGGAGAATAATTGGTAAAATATATTATCTTTGGGGGTATTACAGTAATTTGACTTGAGTAAGTAAGGTTACTTTTGTCTTTAGAGTAACTTCAAGGACACTTTTGAAACTTTAAACATGAAAATTTGCTTGCATCACCTTTTTCAGTCGTTAGACTGTGCGACCGTTAACATAGGGAAAGTCTGTGTGATCAACATATAAACGTCAAGGGAGGACTAACACAAAGGAGGTCCGTGTGATATGAGCGTGTACCTAAGGGGAAGTCTTTTCATATTCTTATCATATATTTATTTTCCTTTTTGCGAGATTATTTAAAAGATTTCTAGTTTATTCTTTGATTTTTTTCATGTTTTAAAAATAATTGTGTTATAAACCATTCCACTACCATATAATTGGTGAATTTATGGACTTGTTTAGCATTGCTGTTAGAATGAAAAAAAGTACTTTTATCAATAAAGCTGTCATAAAAAGGAAATGAATCATCTCTAGCAAAATATCTCTCGTGAATTCCGTAGCGTAGACTTTAATTTTACAATTCAGATTCAATCACGCTATGATTTTTTGAAACTCAATGTTGAAATTTTTGTTACTATTGAATTTATAAGTGACAAAGTTAAATAAAATGATGATGTGATTGAATCTGGACCATAGATTGAAGTCTATGAAATTTAGGAGAGAGATTTGGCCGAAAAGGATCCTTATCGGTTATTAAATTGTTGGTCGTAAAAAGCATATTATAGGTGTTTGATGATACGTTATATAATTCACAATTAAATTATTATTAAAGGACTTCTATTGCTAATTTTTCAATAATGTCCTTTAATAGAGTGTTATTATATATTTGATAATAGTATGACTTTATTAAAGAAGTGATGAAATTATCTTTATAAAAAATAAAAAGGGATAAACAACTTAAAATATGGATCTCTACTTAAAAGGCACTTTAAAAGTCATAAATTTTAGCTTTGTTCAAAAGTTCTATTTAACTAAATTTGGTAATCATTAAAAATATTTTTAATGATTACCAAACACATTTAAAAATAATTTTTTAAAATAAAAACGTAATAGTTGAACAACAATCCCAAGCGGGATACACGGCCAAAGAGATTCATCCATGAATATTTTTTTATTGTTAGATTGCTTTGGTTTATCCAATAACATTGATTAATTTCTTCACATTAATTTATTTTCTACTTTGTCGGTCCAAAAATGTGTTTTCTTCACATTAATTTATTTTCTACTTTGTCGGTCCAAAAATGTGTTTGTCTGCTTTTGTTTCTAAAAAATGCGTTTGAACTAATTCATACAAGCTTTCTTTGTTTGTCATATGGGTTGCTTTTGTACCAAAGAGATGTAAACGTAAACTCGTACCGATCAGAGGTTTGATCTCTAATTCTCTATCCAATAACGTAAACGAAAGCTTTCTTTATTAATTGACCCTGATTTTTCCTTTTCAATAGGTTGACTGTTGAAATATGGATGTGATCTCTATGATAGGTAATTTCAACAAAATCAGTATTTACTCATTAATGTAAGGTCTCTATGGATGTAAGGTAAGCTCATTAATGATGCAAAAAAAAAATGGTGCAAATAAAATTAAACATTAAACATAGTTTCACATAATTTCATCTCATCAGCATCTAGCTACCTGCCACTTGTATCATTTTTCATGATATAATATTATAATATAATGGTCACGATCCAAAGAAGACAAACTGTCAATTGTCACATGCTCAACAAACCATCTATATATACAAGAAAGAATTAGACAAAAAAGAAGAAGCAAACAGGTCTGAGACAAAAGGAAAGAAGGAAGATATGAGTGGTAGCATTATTCCAGTGATTGATCTAGTACAAGACTTGCCATCACAGTCCCAGAAATTGATAGAGGCTTGTGAGGAATGGGGGTGTTTCAGGGTCATCAACCACCACATCACAACTACTTTGATGAGGGACATGAAGTCTGTGGTGAGGTCCCTTCTCGACCTTCCTATGGAAATCTAACGCCGGAACACTGAGGACATAGCCGGAAGTGGCTATGTAGCACCTACGAACACCAATCCTTTCTATGAAGGCTTGGGTGTTTTTGACTTGGCCTCCCCTATTGCTGTCCATGCTTTTTGTACTCAGCTAGATGCCTCTCCTAAACAAAGGTGCTCTCTCTCTCTCTCTCTCTCTCTCTCTCTCTATATATATATATATATATATATATATATTTATATATATATGGAGAACTGATATCCAATGCTGAATTGGATTTTTTTTAAAATTTTAATTTCATTTTGTGATTTATTAATATAGGGAGACAATATTGAGGTACTCTCAAGCTGTTCATAAGGTGGCCATGGATAGTGGAAGCAAGTTGGCTCAGAGGATGGGTTTATGTAGCGATTCGTTCGTGGGATGGCCATGCCAGTTCAGGATAAACAGGTACAACTTCACTACTGAAGCTGTAGGACAATCTGGTGTGCAAGTCCACACCGACTCTGGATTTCTTACCATACTATAGGATTATGAAAATGTTGGTTTGTCTTGAAGTGATGAAAAACAAGTCACATGAATTTATACCGATTGATCCCTTGCCTGGAACCCTCCTAGTTAATCTTGGAGACCTTGCTAAGGTGGGTTACTACTACATTTATCTTTTCTTTCTTGTGTTTGTTTGGCTCTCACGAAATTCATTGTTCAATACTTTCGAGTGAGAAAATGATAAAAATGAAGATTGTCCCTGTATTCTGCTCATTTTGTTTTAGATTTTTCTCAAATGGGTTCGATGCAATTTTTTTTTTTTGGGATGTTTTAAAGGTATGGAGCAATGGAAGATTTTGCAATGCGAAGCACAGAGTACAGTGCAAGAAAGCAACAACAGAAACAGTTGAAGCTCCCCCAGAACTAGTGGACTCAGAACACCCTCGTCTCTATGTTCCTTTAAATTTTGAAGATTATAGAAAGCTTCGGCTATCCACCGGATTGCATGCCCGCGAAGCTCTTGAGCTCTTATGCACCACCAACTCCTGAAAGCCTTTTATGCGTAGAGAGAGATCACCAGATGACTATTTCTGCTTGAATGCTTGATGTTACATCTTTACTTTATATAATAAAAGTTGCATTCAATAAATAAAATGCAGAAAGAGGATAAAAATATTGAAGGAAAATTGCCTTTTAGTAAACTTGCCTCCAGTACATGAATATAGATTATAGAATATGGTACAGTTCCATACAATTTCTGATGATAGGCTTAAGCATCTACATAAGCTTTTGTTAGAAAAGAAATGATTTTTACGGGAAGATGCAGAATCAAAGAAGAAAAGCACATACCAGGATTTCAAATATGATTCATGTACCCCATTCAACAAAATATTGAAGGAAAATTTGAGGTACAGCTTATACCTAGCAAATTAGCCATTTAATCCGGTAGGAATCCCCAAAAATTGAAGTCTACAATGACCAGAAGTTCGACAAATACCATCTTTCTCTACTCTATCAAGAGGTTGGGTTGACAGGTACGAGTCCAAAACTAAGCTCTTACCCTCCGAAAAAAATCTTGTCTGGGGCTTACTGCTTGAAAACATTCTACATGAAACAGGTTTATGAGATGAATATTCTGGCACATGTAAGTTGTTGAAGATTGAGGAGATAGGATCAATATTGCATGCATCAGCATAATCTACAGTACTGAAAGAGTCTCTGGTACTCTCGGTGGTGAAAGATGCTTCATCTGAGCTCGTAAAAATGGACCAATCACTTGATGTAGCATCCGAAAATTCCATGCTCATTGACTCAGCATAAGTCTCCACTGTCGGCGGTCTATTTCTATTTGCATTTCTAAGAATACCATTAGAGGTGTGGTTGGTAAATCCCATAGTAGATTCTGGTCTAAGGTCTGATGAAGCTTCCGGGCCAACAAAGTGGCAACTGGATTTGCTTTGTCCTGGTTTTGAAGACTTGTGACTTTTGGATGCCCAGTGGTTTGCAAATCCAGCAGCTTGATGCTGGGTAGCTTTCACAGTACAAGCGGTCGTGGGCCGGGGACATGACCTAGAAAAGATAAAATTTTAAAACCTGAAGTAAGAATAATTCACATGGCAAAAACTTCAGGCATGGTGCCTGCAACAGCATCCAAAAATACAAGTGTATATAATGCAAAAGCAATTCTAAGTTGGAATGATTGCATTACATAGCACTTTTTGCTTTTGGTAAAACTCAGGTGAATTGCCAGACCAAACAAAATGCTTACCTAGAGTAAAATAAGATGTATGCTCCCTCCAACATCACCTGGCTCATCAGCACCGGATTGACCTGCCATTTAAGAATGATAGGGAACTTGAAAAACCGATCTCATCAGGAAGGAAATTGAAGTAACAACATGAAATTGTATTTGATATATCACAAAATATGAAGTGTGGAGAATTACAGACCATAGTGCAAATCAGCACACCCCATGTTATGCTTCAAGTAAATTAGATCCAATCTACTTAAAGTGAAATATATAGTTTCGCATTAACATAAAAGCTAGGCCAGTGCATGAGGCTCCCGCCACTACAAGGTCTGAGGAGGGTCAGATGTATGGCATTACATGTGTAATATATAAAACATGTAAAATATAGTTTTACTAACAAAGATCATATAAGAAGCATGCATGAAGCAATTGGATTCAGCTCCAGCATAAACCATCAAGTTAGCATTGTTTCAATACTGTCAAACCAAATAGGAACCTAAACAATTGGATTCAGCTTCAGCATAAACCATCAAATTAGCATCTTTTCAATACTGTCAAATCAAATAGGAATCTAAAATACCTCCATCCACTAATTTCCAATTAATGAGGAGACAAATTACCTCTGTGTCATCTATCCTGAACCAATTGCCTTGCAGATCTTTAACGTATGAGATATAATGCCCAGAAAAAGATGCATTCAGCGTATCCAAATGCACAACAACGGCATAAAGCATGTAAAGTGGAGGAATATCAACTGTTCCGGTCATAAATGGGATCATATCCAGCATGTCAGGAAAAGTGATGCACTTATTTATCTTGCCATAACTTCCTTCCTGATAAAGCAAAAAACACAAACATGAAGCGTCCACCAAAAGTCCAGAAACTGAAAAAGAAAATTAGAGGCAGCAAAAACAAATACATGGTTCTACAAAGAAAATACTCAAAAGTATGATCATCTTGGATGGATAATATTAGAGGGGTGACAGAACTAGTGACCCGTATCTAGTGATGTATAGTTCTTTCTTGTACAAACACATAAAACAAGTGTTCATAAATATAAAAATAAAGGCTAGCTTAGTGCACGAGGCTCCCACCATTGCAGGGTCTGGGAGGATGAGATGTACACAGCCTTACCTCCACATGCGAAGAGTTTGTTTTCTTGATTCGAACCCGTGACCTCCAGATCACAATGGAGCAACATTACCATTGCGCCAAGACCCACCCTCATAAAACATGTGTTCATGCACTCCTTAAATAATATTTCACTTTAAAAATAATAATGTGGCCCCGAACAGGTTGTTTCCTTGATTTGAACATGTGACCTCCAAGTCACAATGGAGCAACCTTACCGTTGCGCCAAGGCTCACCCTCATAAAACATGTGTTCATGCACTCCTATTTTTTTGGAACTCGGAACTCACTCGGGGCAGGGCCCTTTGGGCCCACCCCTGAGGCTACAAACCGAGGGTACAGTGCCTAACCCCACAGTCACTGCACCAGTTAAATCAGGGAAATAAAGGGAGCTGGCAAGGCTCGAACCCGGCCATTTTGGAACCCAGGCCCCTCAACCTACCAACTCATCCAGCCCCTAGGGGCTCATGCACTCCTTAAATAATATTTCACTTTAAAAAAAACAATGTGGCTCCGAACAGACCTTGAGAGTCATTGTCGTCACCCACAAAGAACAGTTGTTTGGAGTCTGGCAGAGTGGCAAACATATTAGAAGTTCATGTTAAAGAGGATGAATTCCTTGGGTTATTGTAAATTGTAAACAACCATATCAAGATCCAAACCTATTTGTATACAGACTAACCAATATCTAAGGCAAGACCTCATATCTTTTTAGCAACTAAGGCAAAGCCAGGTAGTGATGAAAAGGACTATAAAACAAAGATCTTGTTCTTATCAATAATGGATGGAGTAATACCTGAAATCTCTTCAGGACAATTGTCAAGACATTTGGCGCTTCATGTATACTCAACTGCTTCCGCGCCCGTACATATGCAGCACACCTTTTCATCAAAATACATTAAGAACTAGTTATTTCTTTGAGTAGAACAGTAGAACCTACATAATCTGTAGGACATCGAGGATGACAGCGTAGTAGTATATGGTCAACGAACCTTCCACATCTATACATGTTTTCTCCATCCAAATCTTCAGGGGTTGTAAACTGAGTGAGTGCATCTTCCAATGACTCAACCCAACCAAATATCTCCAATGTAAGATCCATAATATTCTCATATCGTTCTGACTCATGATGACATCTCAAACATTTGACCTGCTTGTGATGAGATTGATTTAGAAAAAAATCATCATCTGTTTTACTATGAAAAAATGAATGCATGCCAAAAGTTATTTCACAACTCAAACTTGATAAATATCACAAGGGTGCAAACAAGAAATTGACACCTTTGATCTAAGACGACCCCCAAAAGTATGTTGTATAAAGGTTGTTTCTTGTAATCTGGGATCAACCACATCCTCTCCACCCAAACCCTCCAAGCATATAGATTGCATTGAGGTGACTAGAAGCCTGGATAAAGACTACATATTAAATTGAAAACCTAGAAATAAGATGCACTAAATTTTCCTACTTTAATCAAAGTTCAAAAGACCAAATTCATCTTTTCCAAGCTCATGTATAAAGGAATTGTATAGAGAAGAACAAACTAGTATATGGAAAGGGGGGAGAGAGAAAAAGATAAGTCCCTTTGTAAATCCTGACAATTTGACAGACCTTAAAAATTCATGTGCATCTTCCTGACTTCCGTCACCAATCTGGCAATTTATACTCCGCATATGAGAAAGAATTCTGCTGGGAGACAGAGGCCCCCCACTTTCTCTTAACATCGTTACGTGTTTCTCAAGTTCACACATAAGGCACCAATCTTTCACACAACCTAAATTGCATGTAACAGATAAAGTTATACATATGCCTGAAAAGAAAATCATCAATTTATTCATTCACAACTAACAAGAAGGGGATATGAGAAGACTGAATTACAGGTTCTAGAGTGTGATCTAGAGTGCAAATAGATGGTCAGAGGCTTTGTGCAGGTCAAACACTGGAGTACAGCATTGGCATAACAACTGCAAGAAGAAAACAAGAATTATCAATGAAACAGCATAGCATAATGATCTTACAAAACTATATAAAAACCTGAACTTTTTTAAACACTTTTAAGCAGCAGCAATTGTTATGTAAAATAAAAAGAGAATTAAATGGATCTATTCCATTGGTTGATATTGTTGATCATAAATAGTTGGGATAGCAGACTGCTGATAGATTGATACTATAGGTATACTGGCAGACCCTTTTTTCACCACATGGCACAAGCACAAGCACATGACGTGATTTTACTTTTTAAAATTTTAATGAACTTTTTTTTTATTAGGTAAGTACACACACACACGTTGCCCACGTTGGGACTCAAACCCCTCCCCTCCTCTTTGAAGGTGGGAAGGTTATACCATAGGACTAGAGACCCTTTGGTATGAACTTTGTTTTGTTACTGACAGAAAAACCACTGAAACTTCTAGCTCTCACTTAAATATGTGGACAATTCCTTCCACCCATTTTCCATTCACAGTTTGATGCCAAAAAATTAACAGCAAGAAATTAAGATAGTACCTGTTCCCACAATTTATAAGGCCTCTAGGAGTTAAGTCAAAGATTTCATACTGAAAGAACTTCACAAATTCTTCATAAGGAAATAGCATCTGAAAATTATGATAAAAGATTATCAATGAGAGCTTCCATTTACATCACAAAGCCATAAATAATTATTAGGATTCATAAAATTTAATCAAGCAGCAAGTGGAGTTCTTGCAGTTCAGAAAGGAAGCTACTAACTGGGGACTGACCTTTAGTTTCTTACGCCTATCCCCAAAAACTTGTGGAATTTCCTGTCTGTCAAGTTTTGATGACTTCCTCAGACCAATCATTTTCATGATTCCCATGCTCGCAACCCCATTGCTTCCTTGTGCAGAAACAGAGTTCCTCGTTGTAGCAACTTCTGCATCACAAATGTTGAATCAGAATATAGAACTATATGTAGGTTATAATTAAGAACAATGCCTCATGACACCTACTTGACCCATCCGCATTTTGCCTCTTCCTCTCCAAATCTGAGCATGATTGTTCTCTTGATGCTTTCATCATCGATTTTGGTGATTTATACATTTTGGACGCAGGAGAATGCGATGCACTTTTAGTTTTAATGCTTCTTTTCATTGACGTCATTTCAGAAGAACAGCTCAATTCCACTTTTTCATCATTAGAAGTAACTCCTTGCCCCGGTAAATTTTGTCTATCCAAAAACAAATCCATTTCAATGCCACACAAATTTGTGCCATTTTTCGCTGAATTTGATGAGCTTAATTCACCAAAATCAGTTATTGAATCAAATACAGATTCATGTTTGCTTTGTAAGTAATGACCATCATTTGTTGTACTTCTTTTAGGTTCTCCGTTACTAAACCCACTAGGGATGTTGACATTGTGTATTTTAGGAATTTCTTCTGCTGAAAACATGGAGTCACCGTTTCTGATCTGCAGCCAAGAGATAGCATAAATTATCAGGATTTTCTAGTAGATAAAGAAAAAACAATACATATCATAAAGTATTAGAGGATTTGAACCTTATGTCTCGTATGAGCTTCCTTTGATGGAAAAATTTTAGATGAGGCAGAACACTTAATCCTATTCTTGGAGGCCTCTTCAGAAGACCCTAATATAGCTCCATCCTCTCTTCTTGACACTTCCTTGTTGGATTTGCGGGAAATTCTCTTGTCTATGGATCTCCTCTCCATTACAGAGACTCCAGAAGTATCCAGTGTGGTACAAGCAACAGGAGCAGAGGCATCAGTTCTAAGAGAATGATGAATCGTATCATCGAAAGGAGTTTTCTCATGCACAGACTGCTTGATATTGAAACCAAAGCAGTGTGAGTTCATGTTGCCATCTAGCAAGACACTCTCATAAATAGACTCATCAACTATGGAAAGCTTAGGAGATGAGCTGCCACTGTTGGTTTCAAGAAGCTGGCACTCTTGCTTGTGAACTTCCCTCCAGTGAATTATCTGGCACTTCCCAGAACTGCATACATATTATGAGATTGAAAAGTTAGTTAAAGAACTTTGAGAAGGTCCGGCTCATGTTGCACCAGTTCACAATTCATGTATGTGGCAGAAAGCTATGTCTCACATGCATTCATTCTTTCTTATTTCATGTAATGCTAAATATGTTGCTGAAGAGTTTGGTATTACAGGAAACAAGCATGCAATAAAAAAGAACAAATAGCACATGTATACTTATCATAATAAATTATCATAGAAATGGTTTCGAACGTCCATAACTCCACAAATGGAAATGAAGTATCTAACAGACCAGAACTTGACAAAAAAATAGTTTAAAACCTCAAAAACATATCTTGATTGCTCCGACTTATGACAGCCAAACTATTACAAGCCAAAGCAACCAAATTTAACTTCCCAACATTTAAGAAAAACTTTTTGATAAGAACATTTAAGAAAAGCTTGATTCAAGAAGTCCACTAATTATTATTGTTGATCAAATGCTAGCAATAACAGACCCAAATATTCAATATCCAAATTAAGAAGGGTAAATGAGTAATGGTAAATTTGCCAATTAGTAGAGCCTTTTCTTTTATGACTAGAACCAGAAAAGCAAGAAGGACCATAATGATTCCCAAGAAATTTTGTGGTCATAAATTTCCTAAGTAACAACTTTTATGTATGAAAGTTTTAAAAAGTCAATTCAGCAACACTTTATCCTGAGTAATTGCACCCAACCAAATTAAAATACTATTTCACCATTCATACACTATTTGAGACTCCCACACTCACAAGCATTCGACTAATACAGTATTTTGGCAGGCAGACTAACTCCACCCATGATTAAAATCTGTAATAAGTTTTAGAAATGTCAATGAAAGATTCAAACATCACCAAAGGATTGGAAGAAACTAGAAAGATGCTGATAAGGAAGAACCAAAATAGTCTCATGTAAAAGGACGAGGTAAACAATTTCCACAATCATCCATCTAATTATCCAATAAAAAAAAATGCATTTGAGACAATCCCAACACATCTTCAATATAAGGAAACTGAGTGCGTTTATTTCAAAATTTTGAAAGTCAAACATGTTCAAAGGCAACTAAAACAAGAAATGAATAATCCAATGCAACACCTGTTAAAGACAATATAAAGAAAGGAAGCAATCAAAAAATCAAATGAACAAATACTTTGAGAAATTAATTCAAAATTGCATACTTTATTTACAATGCGGGTTCGGATTACATTGTAGGCTGGAAAGTTCATGGCACACCCCATTAGCAGCAAAATATATGATGATGAATGAAGTTAATGCAAGAGGTTTATGCAACTCAGTCTCATAAAAACCACTGAAATAAAAGGAACCACTGCTATGTCACTACGTGTTAAAGGCAATATAAGGAAATGAGACAATCAAAAAATAACATTAACGAACACTGAGAATTGAATTCAAAATTGCAAGCTTTATTTACACTGAGGGGATTACATTATAAGCTGGAAAGTTTACGGCATTCCATATAAAGGATACAACGAGCATAAATACCCTCTTTAACTTCTATTCTGACAGACTGAATATCTTTGATAACAATTTTTTCCAGGAAATCCCCATCGAAAAATATTTACTATTCCTTCTTTTCTATCAATTTGATCATAACCACTACTTACGTTCCATGAAATTCTACACCACAAATAGGAGCTAATAAAGACACCCACAATCCCATAGAAAAAAATCAAAATCCCTTTTGTGAGAACCGAAAGGAACCCGTCGCATTGATGAAATATAAATATCATATTACTTATAAACAATAGGGCAATAAAATATGAACATTACGTATTTTTCATATCTCTAGAATTAATAAAAAGGATTTGCAAAATAAAAGTGCTAATGCTACAACCAGTCCATAAATTGCTAAAGCTTCCATAAACGCCAGGCTAAGCAATAAATTACCTCTTATTTTTAGGAATTGGGTTCAAGATTTCCCTAGCCCCTTCTCATCAATGGACTCCTAAGGTATATATAAAGTAGTATGATTCCTTCAATAAATTCCTACCTCTCTATCCATCTTTGAGATGTTTGGACAGAAGAGAAATGCAATCCTCGCTAGAACCAAGACAGAACTATTACTTTTTCAAATAACAATTACAGGAATGACAAATCTCTTTATGATAACAGATCCATTTTGCAAGTCCGTTTAACAACCCATCAGCAGCAAGACATTCTTGTAAATGAAATTCATGTCAGAAGTTAAAGAGAAAAGGAACCACTCATTCTCATCATACCACTGAAATATATATTCCCTATTGCCAATTCATCCACTGTTCAATGTAAAGGAGGATTGAGCTTTAAGCCTCTTTTTTGGTACTTCAATCAACAAAATAACCCAATGAGGACACCATTACAAGTGCCCGAGGTTAGACAGCGTGCCTCCAAACAAAGCATCATTCAAACTTGAAAGTGCTATGAGAGTGCTCTGAGTACATGGAACGGACTCAAATGAAGCTTTTTTTTTATTTATCTTTTATAAGTCAAATGAAGCTTAATTTAATCCTTCACTCTTTTTTATTTTTATTTATTTGTATAATTATTATTTTGTTTCCTTTTTGGATCGTGTTATTGATTGTTGGCAAGTGGATGCAGGGAATGGCTTAAGCAAAGTGGCTTTAAGCCTGTAACCAGCCATGGTCACATCGCCTTTTCTTTTTTCAAAAGGATGGACTAATGCCTTTAACTCATTCACTATTCAAGAGCATAGAAATTTTATTTACATAAACTTCTTTCATATTAAGAATACCCTTTTTAATCAATGAGCTTTGTCTAAATTCAATATAAGCTTCTGGCTTCAAACTGTAATTCCTTGCCTAAGTTTACAGATAAATCAAATGTATTCTTCCATAAAAAATCAAAAAGTGAATCATACCAGTAGCGAACAGACTTGCATTGGGAGCAGCGGGTTGTAGCTGGACCAAAGCATCTGGCACACTCATGCATTCCTTTCTTTGATGAAGGTTCAAGAGGGATAACACTAGCAGCAGCCATGGTTTCTGCCCTAAGAGCTTCTTCAGCAGCCAATTGAGCGAGTAAACTGATCCTCTCTTTTTTCCTTGAAGCCTCACTCCATTTTCCTAGTAAGATGTAAGCAAGCAGAGGAAGCACAACCAAAACCAAGAATAAGGCAGGTAAATCAGTTTCTCTTGGCTCAAGCATGTCCCCACTAGCATGCTCATGTCCAATTTCCTCTCCAAATGATTTCCTAGAGGTTGATCTCCTTTAGCAACACAAGCTCAAGTGAATTAACATCCAGGATCAACAACATATATCGCAACATGAACCATGCTCTGCGATTCGAGCCACTCAAGTTTTCTGCTTCACAAAATTTACAGATAGCAACCAATGAAAGAATAATCAATACCATATACTTCAACAACGTATTCCACAACATGAAGGATGCTAGAGAATTAATACTTGCTCATGTTTTTAGCTACATACTATTCACAAAACTAAGATAGCACCGACAAAGAATAATATTCATCATATAATTGTTTCTCAGCCAGGAAAAGATAGCAGACAGACACACAAACATGCATGCACACATGACCACTGGGGAGAGATATATAATGTGCATGTGTGTGTGTGTATAGACAGACAGACAGACAGACAGAGAGATGCATGAACACACAGAGAGAAGAAGAAGAAGAAAAGTTTCGGCATCAGTTATTCGGCTTCTAAAATGAGAAAGTAAATGCATTTTCTTCACTTTCATACTTAAAATACAATGTAGGAATAATTAACTTAATTTGCCAAAATGTTTGCACAAAACATGAAAAGGACAGTAGCATTAGGGCTATTGTTGCAATAAATTCTTTAAGTATAGTTATTGGGCCTTTACTTTAATAGCAGTAGTTTAAAAAGGATTCTCAAAAGGTTCCAAAAATAAGAACTAAAAGTATAATAGGGGAAGTGCAATAACTATAAAATAAATAAATAAATAAAATAGGCAGCAAGCGATAAAATTTAAAGGGTAATTTAAAAATTAAGCCGAAGGGACAATGTAATTTTCTCAAAACCATGGAGCTGGCCATGACCCTATATGTGCTCTATTCCACAATTTCTCTAGGTGCGGGATTTGTCTAATCCTAAATTTTAAGGCATATGAATATTCATCTTAATAGCAACAAGTTAGATGCAATCATGGTAAAATATATATATAGATATGTGCAAATTCCATATGAAGCGCGATTGGAACGTTTTCCTTGTAAGTGCAATCAAGGAGTTCTTTTATCAATTTTTTGGGTTGATTCAAGCTTTAGTCAATGCTATTGTAAGTTTCTCATTATGGTATTACTATATTGTAGTATTTTTAACGAGTAAGGGAATTTTAACAAATTTCAAATTTATGGACACTAACTGTAATGGTGGTTCATAAATCTAATTTCAGGTCAAAGTTTTCTAGCTTGGAATAGTAGTCCAAGTAGATAAATAAATACACTCTTTCAATCAATTAAAAGAATTTTGTTTAAAAATTTCGAGAAGCTTCAAAGCTTTGTTTGATTTGTGCTGCTATCAAAACATAGGATTAAAGCCCAAGGAAGTATCTGAGCCAATTACTTTTCAAACCAAGTGTGAGTTTAAGGTGATTGGAGGCGTTACTCGTGCTACAATAAGAATCCAAGGTGGATTGTCCTAGATGGAAACTTGGGCAGACACAAATATGAGAGAGAAAATGGCAGTTCAATGAACGAGTGATTCCTCGGAGATGACTCCATAACATAGCACATAGTTTCATGTGAGAAAATGCGGACTTTTAAAGTCATTAAAGGAGGTTGTCATCCTTTGAAATGTGGGTGGTCTGTCTTAAATGCATTTTAAAAGCCATCTTTATATAGCCTTCAGAGGGGATAGGTTGCTGTGAGGGGACCGACAGGTAGGGATGGCAATTTCCTCCGCCCTGACGGGTTTCCGCCCCGCTCCGCTCCTAATGGAGGGGATTTGGTCCGCCCCTAATAGGAGTTGGGACGGGTATGGTTTTTTTAAAAAAACCCGCCTAATACCCGCCCCGCCCCGATTATATACATACATACATATATATAGTGACATAATTGTATGAAATGTGCCATTTTTTTATTATTATATTACTTATATAAATATAGTATACTAGATATACGGCAGCCACTAGGTTACCTTGTTCTGCTCTATTCCTCTCTTTATCTTATGACTAAAAGAGAACTCTATCTTGTGTACATAATAGATCTATAATAAAAAAATTCTTGAAGGCCAAAACCGTTTCCATCTTCATCTACATATGTATGTATGTTTATGTCATTTTCTTTGGTCTTATATATTGGGGTTTTGACTGTAGGAGTGTTGTATCATCATTTGGGTACATTTAGCCCAAACATCGAATTTAAAGCAAATAAAGTAAAGAATTTTAAGGATTTTGTTATTCCTCTCTTTCTCTAAATGGGACGGTAGTGGTATGCTTACCACCAACCCGTTAGGGTTTTTAACGGGAGATGGATTTTGTATTTCTTTGATGGGGCGGAGTAGGGTTTTGGCATACCCGCCCCATACCCGCCCCGTTGCCATCCCTACCGACAGGCAAGAAAGAGTATCGTGCTATTATAATTTTTAGGGTAAAATACACTGACCTCCCCTGAGGTTTGGCCTAATTACACCCAGCATCAAACTATTGGATTTTGTTACAATGACCTCCCCTGAGGTTTGCTCCGTTAGACAAAGACCCCCCTCCGTCCAAAATTCTGCTAGTTTTGTCAAAAAATTTAGGGTAATTTACACTGTCCTCCCCTGAGGTTTGGTGAAAATTACACTGACCTCCCCTGAGATTTGGCCTAATTAATATTTAATATAATATTTTAATTTTTATAATATAAATATTAAATATTTATTATATATAATATTTTAATAATATTATATATAATATTAAGATGTAATTATTAACATTATATAATATTATATAATGTTAATATAATATATATATATATAATATTATATTAACATCATATAATGTTAATAATTACGTCTTAATATTATATATATATAATATTATATAATTAAAAAAGAATATATATATATTTTTCTATTTTTCTATTATTTTAATGTTTTTTAATGACTTTTTTAAAAAACAAATTGTATAAAATAGAAAGACCATTATGCCCTATCTTTTATTCCTTGCTTTCTTTCATGCCAATCCCTCTCTAAAACTCTCTTCTCCTCTCTCTAATATTCTCTTACCAACTCAAATCCTCCATGATCAAAATCTGTAAAGGCCAACAAGATGAAGATGAAGAGAGAGACTTTTTAAATTGTTAATGAGGGTATTTTTGCTCATTGCATTTTGTTAGAATGAGTGTATTTAGGTAATTTCAGAAGAATTTCCAAGAGGATAACAATGTCTTTACATATGCTTCAAGGACAAAATGGATATTTTGAAAATTTAAATTGTCAAGAAAAATCTGATTCAAAAATGCCTTTACCTCTATATTTTTTTATATTAACATTATATAATGTTAATAATTACATCTTAATATTATATATAATATTATTTAAATATTATATATAATAAATATTTATATATTTATATTATAAAAATTAAAATATTATATTAAATATTAATTAAGCCAAACCTCAGGGGAGGTCAGTGTAATTTACCCCAAACCTTAGGGGAGGTCAGTGTAAATTACCCTAAATTTTTTGACAAAACTAACAGAATTTTGAACGAAAGGGGGTCTTTGTCTAAAGGAGCAAACTTCAGGGGAGGTCACTGTAACAAAATCCAATAGTTTGATGTCGGGTGTAATTAGGTCAAATCTCAGGGAAGGTCAATGTATTTTACCAGGGGTGACCACGGATCAGATCGGATCGGTGAAAATTCGATCCGCGGATTACGGATTGGTGAAAATCCAATCCGATCTATGGCAATCTGTCAATCCAATCTGATCCGATCCATGATTGAACGGATCGGATTGGCGGATTGGCCTGTACTCCTATTTGAATTTTTTTTTGTTTACTTCAAAAATTCCAAGAAAAAAATTTACAACACTTTTTAATTCACATCTCAAATGAACACAATTGTTAAATAAACAAATATAATATATATTGAGTTTTTAGATTTACCCATGTAAGTATGTAGCATATTATATTATTATACATATAATTACTAATTATATATATATCTATATATATAGCCACGGATTGCCACGGATCGGATCAAATTTCTGACCCTCAAATCTGTAATCCGATCCATGGCTAACGGATTCTAATTTTTTAATCTGCCACCAATCCATTAGCTAACAGATCAGATCGGATTCGCGAATTTTTTGTGCACCCCTATATTTTACCCTAATTTTTATTGCAGATAGATAAGACAACCCATGTGATTCCTACGTAACTTGTGAAAGACATAATTAAGACTAAACACTAGTCGCAGATATAGTTACCTGTAGTATTAGGTAGTCGGTTGATTAATCCGGAATGCATTAAATGCAACAAGAACAAACGTGGTAGATGGAATATTTAATGCAATGTGATGTCCGAAAAACATGGTTGTCAAACTGAGGAATCACTTGTTTCTCTCCGCCTACAAGCTCAAAAGAGGTTGACACTTGTCTTGAGAAGATCTCCCTCACAGTCCCTAAGATTTAGACCAAGCCACGTGTCCCCTAGGATCCCGAAAGGTCATTTGCATACAAGCTGAATGCGAATAACTCCTATAATCACATGAACCTTCTTAGTCCTACTATAACTTAGGTGGTTCACATTATATATTTGTAACAATATTGTTCCTTCCATGCTCTTCCTTTAAAGTCCCTTTGATACGGAAGACACTTGAGGGTTCTTTAGTAGTTCCTCAATATTTTTCTTCATTTCCCTAGGGAACAACCTCGAGGGTGAAAGGCAGCCGCATAACCCAACTCAACAAAGTCTTTCCTACTACTTGGGGTCGGCTACATGAATTTTATTTTTCTATTCCGCTCTATTTAAAGTCATAGCCTTAGTCAAACCATATTTTATCATATCTTTCCTTACCAACTCTACCTATGTTAATTTTCGTCTTTCCCTTCCCCTAGAATACCCTCAATGTGGACTATGTCACTCTTCCTAACTCTACCTATGTTAATTTTCGTCTTTCTTCACACATGTTTAAACCATCATAATTAACTCTCTCTCATTTTATCTCCAATTGGTGCTACTTCAAATATCTCACGAATGTGTTCATTTCTAATTATATCATTTTTGTCTTGTCGCACACCCATCTCAATATTTGCATATCTGTCACACTCACTTTATGCATGTATTGTTTCTTATCTTTCTTATTTGCCCAACCCTTGGCCCCATAAAGTGCGGCTGGTCTAATGATCATTTCGTAGAACTTCCTTTTCAATCATATGGGATACTCCAAGCCTTATTATCGAGATCAAGTGGCTCGTATTTGCACAACCCCAGGTCATCAAATCTTCATGCATAGGGAATAATCACACACCACTAGGCTATTGACCCCCTGTTGTATCAACAATAGTTAAAAAACTTCAAACTATAAGCTTCAGACAATCGTCACACATCCCTGGGCCAAAGGTCCAATTTCCCGGCATTGAGGAATCCTTTAGAGAGGAGATCTTCATAACATATGGTGAGATGTAAGTTTTTCTTGTATTCAACTTTGAGTGTTCTAGCAAGGTGATACTTGCATGCCTACTACTTCTCTTAATTGGGTTTATGTGTTAATGCATGACCATACACCCACAATATGCAAATTCAAATTCTTTTCAATCACAGGGGCTAACAACCTTCCTTCAACCTTTTTAAAAGCCTAAAACCATAAGCTTTCTGTGAAGACCTTAGTTGCGGGCATGTAGGTGGGCAGGTGGAAGAACCATTGTCGAGCTACTGCACTAGGGGCTAAAGGGTCACGATTTGACATCGCCTGGGTGTAAAAAGGGGATGTGCTATATATATAGTTATTAAAGGCTCAAGGCACACTAAGGCGCTAAGGCTTCTTGGAGGCGCGAGGCGCGGGCCTGACTGAAGTGAGGCGCAAGTTGAATTTTTTTAAAAAAATATTACATTTTGTGTGAATGAGTGAAACAATGTAGAACAACTACAATTGAGAGCAAATAAAAAGCATATTCATGGCAATTAACAACAAATGACACAGAAAAACAGATTCCAAAGTGAGTGAAACAAGTTCTGCAGGTGCGCCTCGCGCCTCTTTCAAAGCACCTCGCCTAGGCATACCCTAGGCCCAGAGGTTAAGCCTCGCTGTGCCCCGGGCCTTTGACAACTATGGCTATATATGTAGGGTTTTATCTCCAAATGGTATGAGGCCTTTTGGGGTAAAACCCAAGAGCAAAACCATGCAGGCTCGAGAATACATACACTACTGTAGCATTTAAAAGAACATCATTGTATAATGAAATCAAAGAAACTAAAAATCTACTCGCATTTAAACAAGCCCAGTATTCACAATGAGAACTCCAGTGAAATCCAATCAACAAAAGGTCTTTCCTTTTGAAATCCAATCAACAAAAGATCTCTTCTTTCAAAATTTTAAACCTATGCTGACAAAAATTCAAAACAGGAACCTACAAAATCAAGGATTTTTAAGGGAAAATGCTGGAAACCAAGAGTACCATAAGACTTCCCAATCTTAATTTTGCCATAAACAGCAACCAAAAGGCCAGACCCTTTTGAAGATTTTATATGTACAAACAAAATCCAGCACTTAAAATTCTAAAATTCAAATATAAATAATATGCAGATGCATGTACCCATACATATACATTCATATATATATATATATATATAGTAAAAGCGAAAGCAGATTTGCTGGGTGGTTTCAACCAATCATACCTTTTTTTTTTTTGCAGAAAAAGAAAAAATCTCAAGACAAACCCAACAACAAGTTCACCATTTTCTTCTCCTTCCACGCACCAAAAGATTCTTTGATTCTTCAAATGGTAAGAACACAGTTCGTCCCTCTGCTACATTGGCCACACTTCACACTTCGCATCCCACCCTCTTAACTTTTCAGATTAAGAAAATCTTGTGTCTTAGTACTCATACCCATCACAAATCGCCTACGAAAACATCATGGACACGTGGCACGTGATTATTTGGTAATAACCCACTACTCGGTGGGACCTACTTAGGTATCATCGGAGGAGTGAAATGAGCGATTTGATTTTGGGAGTATGGGATAGAGTAAGTGGTAAGAATAATATTTGTACGGGCAATAGTAAAAAAAAATTGTTTAATCAACGTCATGTTTGTAGGATAGATTTCTTCGGTGGGGCCCATGAGATGAAATGTTGGCCTCAATAATTCAGCCGGCTGACACGTGTACGGATGTGATCAGCTAACAGCACGAATATTTAAGCCGGCCCCGGATTTGAAATGGGCTAATACAATGTATAGAGATATATAATGCATGTGTGTGTACTGTGTATATATATTATTGTAGGTATATATGTTATACTTTGACAGTTTGACCATTGACGTGTATGGGGAAGCATGTGATCTGCATAGGTAGTGGTGGTCTGTTTTTCTCCTTGGTTTTATTCCATCCCCCAATAGATGCTTTGTTGTTGACAGTACTGTTCTATTTTTGCTTTTGGCTCATTTAGCTATATTTTACTCCAAATCTGTTATGACACAAAATGAAAATATGAGTCAAAGCTTATTTTTTTCCAAGGTAAATATGAGTCAAAGCTTATTTTTTTCCAAGGCAATGTTAAAGTTTTGACTCCTGTAAAAAAATATGGTAATAAAAAATAAAAGATCCACCATTAAAAGAGTTTTATTTTGTTAGATAATATCAAATATATATACACATATGGAGAGACATAGAAAACTCATAAAAGAGACGGGTGAAGTCATACTTCTTATACATTTGATAGATAAAAACTCTTTATTTTCCTTAATTATAAGAAATATTAATTTATTATCGGTTAGATGTGTAAAAAGGTTTGATACTCAGGGTATTTAATACTTTCTAGTTGTACACGTAATTATAAATTTAAAAATTTTTAAATCCTTGTATGTATATATAGTTTGTCATGAAGAAAAATATTGGAATAATGCAATGAAAAACCATGCAATATTTGGAAGTGAGAAAAACCATGCAAGATAACATGTGAAAGATAGGCGGTGAATTGGTAAATATTCAAAATGACTCTAAACTTTGGATGTTAGTTGGAATTTATTTGCATCATTTGGACGTCAAAGTAAAATAAATGTTTACGTCTCACATACCACATCTGATGAGTGGAGAATGATTCGGTTTCACTTTGGTGATAATTTTCACTATCATTGCTCTATTGGTTCTTTCCCTTCCATATTTGTTATTTTTCATTCCTTATCGAATGCCAAATAAAATTTTGAACTTCATTGTGCCAAATAACTGGTAAAGATAAAATATAAATAGGAAGGTTGATTTCCACCATTAAAGAATTTTTCTAAACTACTTTTATTTATTTCCCATCCTACAAATATTTTAAATGGAAAAAATTGTAATAATCACTTTATATTTTCACATTTGATCATTCAAACATTTATATATATATATAATAATGATCTCTTACTCACCACCAATCATAGTAATTGATATAATGCAAGTGTAAAAAAGGTAGCTGCTAAAAATTATTATAATTATATTCAATGGTTATTATACATGGTGTGAAAGAAATTTAGTGAACAACAGATCATTTCTATATATATATATATATATATATATATGCTCTCTTAAACAATATAATACTGTTCAAAAATTACTTCTTGGAAGAGGGAAAAAAGTGATCTGCAGGCTAGATATTTAAAGGGGTAAATGTGTATACCATGTAAATTTGGGAGATTTTGTGATATAGCCATGATAAACTAGGGTAAACTAAAACACTAGTCTACATGCCCCTAGGGCATAGCCGCGATGGATAGGATCTGAGACAACCTTTCTCGAGGTATTGACACTGAAACTGTGAGTCTGAATTTAATTTGATATGTTTGGATTGAAATTTTTTCACTACATTACAACCATGAGTCCAAAAAATCATTGGTCAGAAGAGTTTCACTTTCTGCGAAAACAAAAACAAAAGAAAGAGGCCAATATAGATGGTTAACATTCCCCCCTTCTGTTCCTTCTAACACTGACCTGCCAACTGTAAGGTTATGATGTAGAATTAATAGCATAAATCATTGCAAATATGACTAATATAGAATGAGTAGAAGGTGATCCAACTACCATGTTAGTCTTATATATATATATATATATATATATATATATATATATATATATATATATTATTGTTGTTGTTGCATTTGTTAATTCGATTTAGGTGTTCATAATGGAGTTCCACTCTCCTTGCATACATATGTTCATTCTATCACCAAACAAATTCACGAACTTATAATAAAATGGAAACTTTTCATGTTCATCAAAGGCTAATTTGATTCTATTACTAATCTTGGATGCCTTTTCATGATCTTTTAAAGATACAGATTTTGACTTGCCCAAACAAGTTCGATCTAGTCACTAAAATAAAAAAATTATTGTGCATTAAAGTATAGTATCCCTTCGAGCATGTGATGCAGGTTTGTGCATGTAGTTAGTCGGTCAACTAAAGTTCAAACCTAAGCCTACTCTAGTCCGTGTTCAAATCATTAAGTACCAGTTTGGATTGATAGAATTTGGAAGAAAAAATATTTTCCTTATTCCTTTAAATCTCTCACATGCTATACTTTCAAAAACTGAAAAGATTTAAAGAGAAATGATAAAAATAAATGAATCTTTCATAATACCAAAAATAACTCGACATTTTAAATAACAAAATTTAAAAGACATTTGAATCCATCTTATAATATAAACACAAAAGAGCATGATAATAAATTGATTAAAATATTTTCCTCATTTACTTTTTTCAAACAAGAATGCTCCTCTCTTTTTTTTCTTTTATCTCATAACTAATCTTATCATTTCTTTTCTTTTCTGTCATGTTTATCCAAATGAAACCTAGAAGTTGGATTGGGTTCAGGTTGACAACAACTTAATATATATATATACACACACACATTGTGTGAGGATAAGTAGATGTGTATGTGAATTTAGGTGTTAATGTAGTTGGTGAATCGTGACCGTTAGATTTTAGATAGAAAGAATTATTTTAAACAGTAGATAGACATAGATATTTTGAACCGTAAGATTGATTTTTTAAATGTTTTTGACTGTTAGATCGTGATTTTTTTTAGAGGGAGATTCAAACACAATACCTAAATGTACTATATATATATATATATATATATATATATATATAAATGAACGGAATCAAGTGGAGCTTTGAATTGTGTATCGGTTCATGAGGTTAATTCGAGACTTTGTTGACTTGAATTTCACATGACTTGAACATTGGGTAGCCTGTCTGGATAGGCATTTTATTGTGGGTTGGGACTTGATCCAATTTGGAAGTTTAATGAGAAGTCTATGTTATTCACTTGGAAGTGGGCATGGGCCGAATGTTCATGGGCTAATTTATATGCGCTCCTCAATGTCCAGCAGAGTTGCACATTTTTTGGGCCCAGGCCCAGCTTGTGAGTTTAAACTGTTCACAAGGAAAAGAACTTGGGTAACTAGTAGACTAGTAGTAACAGAAAAAAGTGCCTCACTGCCTCTATAGTTCTATCACCCAATTGTAACTGAAAGCTTAAAAAGTTATTGATAATCAAATGCAAAACAAAAAAATTCCTCAGCCGGGTCTCTCGGGTGAGAGCTGAGTATCCTAATCACCTAGACTACAACGGAGTTGGTGTTCGACAATGTTTTTTATAAATCATAGCTCTATAATCCAATTGTAACTAAGAGCTTAAAAAGTTATTGGTAATCAAATACAAAACAAAAAAGTTCCGTTGCCGGGACTTGAACGCGGGTCTCTCGGGTGAGAGCCGAGTATCCCAACCACCTAGACTACAACGGAGTTGGTGTTTGACAATATTTTTTATAAATCATAGCTCTATAATCCAATAGTAACTAAGAGCTTAAAAAGTTATTGGTAATCAAATGCAAAACAAAAAGGGTTCCGTTGCCGGGACTTGAACCCGGGTCTCTCGGGTGAGAGCCGAGTATCCTAACCACCTAGACTACAACGGATTTGGTCTATAATATTGTTTTCTATATTTATATTGATAGCATATAATAGAACCAAATAAAGTGACATATGTTTAATATTTAAAATTTAAAAATTAATTAACCTCCTGTAGAAGGATTATGGTAAGTAGCAGACAGAATTCTTTAGTACTTGCTCATAGTGCCTTTCTAATTTCATTTGGATAAATTAGATTAATCATCAAAGCCTCTAGTTTTTAGTGTAGTACATGCAAATGATTATGATTTATTAACACAAACGAGAGGGAAAACAAAAGAGAGATTACAAGGTTCCCATCATGTATTGGGGGAATTATCATGTGGATGAAATTTTCTCAAACAAATCCAGCCCGTGGATCCGGAGTTACATTGTAAGCAGCATGCACCACGGAGACCAGAAAAAAAAAGAACAGGGATATTGTCAAAGATGACAGAATGAAATTTGATTGCAGATGAAGAAGTTAGTTTATAAGACAGTATAGATCTACTATAGCGTTGCTTGACTGGTATTTCCTTTTCCTTGGTGAGTTTTAGAAGATTCTTGTTGATCCTGATGAGCCACATCATAAGTTGCATGGAGACCAACAAACAGGTAGTAAACTATCATTACGGCACTGCATATGAAGAACCTCAAAAATGCTGACCTGCCTAGAGATCCTATCAGAAACAGATTCATCCCAATTGACAATGAAGGCAACAATGGAACCAGTGGAACCCCCCAAACCTTTGGAACTCTCTGCTTCGGAAGCAACACCATTCCCAATGTACCCAAAAACCAAAATACACCACCCACCGCATAACCAATCCATCCTCTCTTATTTGAACTCCAAAGACCTGTTATCCCAATCGACGAACCAACAATTACTATTAAGCACACAAGAAATTTGATCAGATCCCCCTGTGAA
Organism: Cornus controversa; assembly: GCA_026545225.1. Classification (NCBI taxonomy): domain Eukaryota; kingdom Viridiplantae; phylum Streptophyta; class Magnoliopsida; order Cornales; family Cornaceae; genus Cornus; species Cornus controversa. The sequence goes on from CM048847.1 coordinate 71,933,164, forward strand.
GTAACACCCTTCACATAATATCGCCTCACAAGCAACGCAACAGCCATGAGCATAAAAATGAATAGTGTACTTAGTGATAAAACACTCGACAACACATCTAAGCTTGAGAAAAATGCAACAATGCAACTAATTGTGGTGACCAACAGAGTAGCATAAATTGGGGTACCAGTTTTTGGGTGAACCAAAGAAAAAAATGGTGGAATCATATGCGCCCTCGCAATCTGTGTGGTGTATCGAGCTTGTCCCATTGACCCAACAAGCAAACTAGTAGTCATTCCCTTTAGAGCACATATACTCACCAAATACTTTCCCCATTTCATCCCAATTTGTTCAAATGCAACCGAATAGGCTGCATTGATATCTATCTCAGTGTACTTCACCATCATGGTCAGTGCCAGTGCCATCAAGCAATACATCACAGTGATCATCGACATTGACCCAACCAAACCCAATGGTATATCCCTAGATGGTTTCTTTGTTTCTTCGGCCATGGTTGCAACCATGTCGAAACCTGTATAAGACCAGTACACAACTGCTGCTGCCTTAAAAACCCCTTTAGCCCCAAATGGGAAAAAGGGCACCAGATTTGAACTCTTGCCATGAACAAAACCAACCACTATAATGAACACCATGACCAGTGAAATAATAATAGAACTCACCCAATTCAAAATGGATGACCCTCTAGTCCCAGTCATTGCTATAGAATTCACAATCACCAGCACTACAACAGCAAGTGGGTCTAAAAGATTAAAACCCTCAGCGAACGAACTCACCCGAATTCGAAGGAAGTCCGGGTCATTCTTGATGATACTGGCGAAGTAGGACGACCACGAACGACCCAGCCCAGCGGCGCCGACAATGGCCTCCAAAAGAATGTTACTTGCGGCGATGAATGCGATGAAATCACCCAACTCGACGCGGAGATACGAGAAAGACCCACCTGCGACGGGTATTTCGACGGCAAATTCGGCGTAGCAGAAAACAGAGAGCATCGCAGAGAGGCCAGAGGCGGCGTACGACAGCACGATGGAGGGTCCAGCGTCCTCGTGAGCTTCTTGGCCGGTGAGGCTGAAGATGCCGGAGCCGACAACGGAGCCGAAGCCGAGCCAGATCAGGTCCCACCAAGTAAGGCACCGCTTCATCTCGTTTTCGCTCTCTTTTTTGAGGTTGACGAGCTCGGTGGAGTCATCGGACCGGCTAGCGAGCCGATTCTTGAGGCGATGCAGACTTTGGGAGAGTGATGTTGTGTATGCGGTGAGATTTTGGAACGAGGGTTCGGGGAAGAAGTCGTGTTTGCTGAATCTCCAGTAGGGTTTTGGAGGTTCCATGGTGAATTGGGTGTTGAGTGGAGTGCTCAGATCTTGGAGAGTGTGAGAGCTAGGGTTTGAATTGAACACCATCTGATAATTAGTAGGACTCATCTCCCCTCCCCCAATAACGAGAAAGAGAGAAGAAGAAATTTGAAGGTGGGGTAAAGACTGTTGAAGTCCGCATCGGAAACCGACTAAATATAGGGAAACTACACTTAAATAAAGTTAGGAAGCCTAAATTACAAAGTGCTTTATTTTAAAAGTTTATTTTTTACTATGGTTGAATTAAACAAAATAATCACATATGCATTGAAAATTATTATTCAAGTCCAAAATGCCCTTCAATCTCTTATTCCAATCCACACTAAATTATGTTTGGTTCATATGCGACTCAAAAAGTGTTATGCGTAACTAAATAAAATCCAACACATCATTATCTTTTCGTCTCACTGGAAGAAAATTGAATTCATTGCAAAGTACCACTGTCTGGATAAATTATTGATCATTAATCATCTCTTATCACAAAATAATGGTCTCTTATTTTGTTTTAGTGAACTGCTTTTTTTACTTTAAAATAAAAATAAAAAATTAGTGAACTAATTTTTGAATTGTATAACAAATTCATGTGCCAATGGTTCTTAATTTTGAGATTTTTTAAATGTGATGAACAGTTTCACTAGTCTCTTTTTTTAAGTTGTCATTATTAACTATCTAATTCATATTTACTTGTTTAAATATGTCTTTTATTTGATTTAGTGAACAGATATATTCTATGTAAAATCACTCATAACTTAATTGCTGATAAAACTCAAATTTTGTTTGTATGTGCAGACATACTTGAAATTTATAGGAGTTTAGTTGTAAAATTTGAATTTTTCTTATCTTTGTGTCTTATAGTTTGATGTAATATCTCTTATTGATACTCACATTTTTTTAGGCATATCAGACCGAAAAGTTACCCAAACACATCTAAAAAATCTACTTCATAATCTAAGAAGGTAAAGAAGTTAGCTGTCATTCAGGACCATATCAGGTGGTCTAATTTTGACTACTTTACGACATAATAACATACTCACAAGTGTTTGTATAACATATATTTTGTTTTACTTTATGTGTTTGTTCACTTTTATTGGATTACTTTGTATAACGTATATTTTGTTTTACTTTACAAATTTGTCTGTATTACTTTTATATTTCTTGAGTGAAAAATTTATTTAATTTAAGAATGATAATTTGATATTTTGGAATAAGAGATTAAAGGGCATTTTGTACCTGACTAATAATTTTCAATACATATGTAATTATTTTGTTTAATTCAACCAAAGTGAAAAATAAACTTTTCATATTGATCACTTTGTAATTTAGGTCTCCTAACTTTATTTAAGTGTAATTTTTCCCTAAATATATATGTCTTCCCGAAAAAAGGCAGGAAAAAATAAATAAATAAATAAATAAATTACACCATCATGAGATTTGGCCAAATTAAACTCGCTATCAAATTAATGAATTTTGTTACAATAATCACCTCTGAGATTTGCTCCGTTAGACAAAAGACCCCCTCCGTCCAAAATTATGTTAATTTTGTCAAAAAAAATTTAAAGTAAATTACACTGACCTCCCTTAAGGTTTAGCCTAATTATATCCGGTATCAAACTAATTAATTTTGTTACAATGACCTCTCCTATAACATAAATGAACTAATCGATGTTAACTTTTGTATGAAATGTCTATTATACCATTAATATTATATTGATATAAAAATTAAAATATTTATATATAAAAAATGACACTTTTGCCCATCTAATATAATAATATTGATTATATTATATATATATATATAGTAAATATTATTATTATGTAGATATATATATGTGTGTGCGCACACACAACTCCAGTTGTTATCATCACCCCCATTGACATCACACCAAGACCATCGCCATGCCACATACCAGACTTACCACTCACGACTGTCATGTTATGAACCACCACTAGCCGAGCCACCACAACTATCATGCACAACCCCAGCTGCCATGGCCACCACTATGGTGAGGTTGACGAAACCGAAGGTGGGAGCATGGTGGTGTCCATGGCAGCTACGGTTGTGCACGATGATTGTGGTGGCTTAACTGGTGATGGTTCACAGCATGACAGCCGTGAGTGGTGGGTCTGGTCTATGGCATGACGGTGGTCTTGGTGTGGTGTTGATGGGGGTGATGATGGCAGCTGGGATTGTGTGCACACACACATAATATATATATATATATATATATATATATATAAAATAGTAAATATTATTATATTAGATGGGCAAATGTGTCATTTTATATATATAAATATTTTAATTTTTATATCAATATAATATTAAGGGTTTAATAGACACTTCACCCAAAAGTTAAAGTCGGTTAGTTCATTTCTGTTATAGGGAAGGTCATTGTAACAAAATCAATTAGTTTCATGCCGGGTGTAATTAGGCCAAACTTCAGAGGAGGTCAGTGTAATTTACCCTAACTTTTTGACAAAACTAATAGAATTTTGAACGGAGGGTCTCAGGAGAGGTCATTGTAACAAAACCCACTAGTTTGATGTTGGGTGTAATTAGGCCAAACCTCAGAGGAGGTCAGTGTAATTTACCCAAAAATAAAAGATAATATGTATATACATTTATGGCTAGTTTGTTACGCATGAATGGAGGTTCCACCTTTGATTTCCTTTCTCTTATTTGTTGTGCTACATTAAAAATGAAATGGTCATTTCAAATCATTCCCTACTCATTCTAACAAAACCATTTCATTTCTTGAATTATGGAATGGTCATTCCAATTCCACTCATTATTAAAATTATCATCTCTCTCTTCATTAATTTATTTCTCTCTTTTACAACTTACTCCAGAATATATATATATATATATATATATATATATATAAAATATGTAATTAGCGTTAATTTCTCTCTCTATATATAATAGGTATGTTATATACATTATTTTCTATCTCTAGCCAAACATTGAAATGAGAATAATCATTTCATTATATTCTCATTCTATTTCTAGCTTCGTTATATTCTCATTCTATTTCATTCATGCGTACCAAACAAACCATTATACCCTACAAAGCACGGATGCTCCAAAAAGAGTGTCGTGGCCGTATCAGATACGTATCCGATACGAATACGGTAGGATACGTGTCCTATATGACTAAGAAGTATCCAATTTTTTTAATTATTTTTTGAATATCGAATACAGTTAGGATACGCGGAGGATACGGTTAGGATTCGCGGGAATACGCCAGGATACATCTATAATATAGCTGGGATACTTTTCTTGACAAATTTGTAATTTTTTATTCTATAAAATGGTGTTGAGATTGTAATATTAAAAACTTTATAGATAAGAAAGTAAAGATCATTTTATAATAAAACAAAAATATTTTTAAAACCCTCGAGTAAGTGAGTCATTGTAAAAAATATTAGAAAAGATAGTGAATTCCTAGATTTTAATTTCTTATATTTTGTATAATTACTTTAACTATATTTATTGTATGGTTGAAGAATAAAAATTAATATTTTATGTATAGTATTATATATATTTTTATTTATTTATTTGACATATCCTTACCGTGTCCGTATCCTTTTTGAGATTTTTCGTATCCGTATCGTGTCGTATCCGTATCTCGTATCTGTGTCGGTGCTCCCTTGATTATACCTATATTGTATCAAAATTCCTACGCCAAATAATTTTATATCTCATGTGGTTAACTATCACATTTTGTTACAAAATGCCCCCATGCCTAGTTATTTTTTTATTAAATGACTATAATCCCATTTCTTATTAAATTACACTTAACCCACTTTTCTTATTAAAATAAATTATAAAAAAATTCATAATATTTTAATGACATATTCGCCATCAAATTTGCATAAATTTACCTTAATTATTGAAAATAATTTTGTTAATAATAATATTAAATAAATTTTTTTAATAAAAAAATTAAGAAATTTCTTATTTTTAATTAATATACTGAATGAAAAAGAATTTATATTTTATTTAAGTAATTTCTTAATTTTCATGAATATATTGTATAAAAAATGTATTTTTTTTACTGTAAAAGCTGGGTATAATAAGTTTTATTATATATAGTAAAGTTTTAATAATAAGTTTATTATTTTAGAAAATGGCTAAATTTAGTGGTAATTACAATTTTGTGTATTTTTTTTCCATTGTTATGATAAATTAATACCAATAACAAAATTAAGGTAAATGGTATGATTAATATTTTTATAAGAGAAAAGATAATGACGATAATTTAATGGGTGTGTGTCTCAATTAGCAAAAAAGAAGAAGAAGATAATTTAATAATAAAGAACGCATTTAATAAGAATGGGTAAAATTTTCTTTTGTGATAGGTATGTCATTAATTGTAACAAATCATTAGTTTAAAATTTTAAGAGGGCAATTTGTAATTCAGGAGTTATTTGCAAAAGAGTAATACTTCATGAGTTTTTTTTTGCACTTTGTACTATGTATGATGAACATATATTTACATAGAGGGTTTGAGTTTTTTGAGTAGCATAGTGGAAAAATATGCGTCATATATATGATGAACGTGTATTTACATAGAGGATTGGAATTTTTCTAAAGCATTGTGGGAAAATATATATACATATATATGATCGACATATATTTTTTTAGGTAAGTAAACGCACACTCTCACCTTTTTTTAAGGTATTATTGTTTTTTGTTTTTTTGAAAGGTCTCATCTTTGCAAGGATGTTAGAAGGAAAGTTCATATCTAATAATTTCTCTCATATCACATGGGCTGATGGAGAAATTATTAGGATTAGTGTTCCGGACAATCACAAGTTAACATGTTAATAAAATGAAAAAGCTGACACATTTACATGTACGGTATTTTCTTGGTATAAAGGTTGCTTGGTCGAGTCATGACATATCTTTGTCTCATGGTATATCTTTGTCTTAGCGCAAGTATGCTTTGGATCTTCTTCAGGAAAGAGGAATGATGAGGTGTAGACCTACCTATACTCCTATGGATCCGAATGTTAAATTTTCTGCTAAATCTGGTGACTTACTTCCCGATTCATCTATGTATCAGCGTTTGGTTGGTAGTCTCATTTACCTGACAAATATCAGGCTAGATTTGACTTTTGCAGTTAGTGTTGTAAGTCAGTTTATGCATACTCTGCGCTCGTAACATTTGGATGCAGTTTACCATAACTTGAGATTTCTCAAGACATGTCCTGGCCTTGGCTTATTTTATTTATTGGGTAACATGTTTTACAAATGCAGATTATGCAGGATCCAAAACAAACAAGCGTTCTACTTCTGGATTCTGTACTTTTTATGACAGTCATCTTATATTATGGAAAAGTAAGAAGTAAACAGTAGTGTCTAGGTCTTTAGCTGAGGCTGAAGATCGTGTTGTAGCATAAGGCACGTGTGAACTTATACGGCTTTGATCTCTTCTTGCTGAGTTGGGCTTCGTTGTGAAAGATTCTTCTAAATTATTTTGTGATAATAAGTCTGCTATCATGCGTGCTTCTGATTCCATTCTCCATGAGAGGTCCAAACACATTGAAGTTGATATTCATTTTATTCGAGAGAAAGTTTAATCTGGTGCTATTATTCCAATGTTTGTTCGTTCTTCTTCTAATCAAACGACCGATGTGTTTATTAAGTCAGTGAGACCATCTCTACTCCAGTCTTCAATTGATAAGCTGGGTTTGATTGACATATTCGCTCCAACTTGAGAGAGAGTGTTGGAACTCACCTTTTAATTTGTCCACGTAATTTCGGGTCCCATGATTAGTAGGTCACGGTTAATTAGGCTTTTAGTTTATTTGACTTTATTTTGGTCTTTTTTATAACCTTAGTTAGTAAATATAAATACAAGTACCTCCACTCAATTAGAGGCAAACAATTACACAATTTATTTTTCTTCTTTTAGTACTAATATATAAGCTCCATGATATTCATACTTTACTTTCCGTCTCTTGTACTCGAATTTTTTAATAACCGGAATAAAAAGTAAAATACACTATAGGTAGTTCTTTTAAAAAAAATTGCAGTGTGAACAGGTTTTTGAAAAGTAATTTGTTATTTCATTTTTTTAAGAAAGAGCTAGTGAAGTGTCAATATCATTACCTATATGTGATGGGTGAAAAAATGACAATAAATGTTGCTTTACAAATAATCTTGAGTGATTTAACCTTTGATTAAAAGCAGCCTAGTTGCTAGTATCTTACCAACTATAATTAAACCACTGTACAGAACATTTTGATTGGATAAACCTCCAAATTATATTTGTAAATGAGTGGCTTAAAAATAGGTGGTGGTGTATTAATTTTGTATATTTAGCTTACTCACCCTTTAGAACTTGCAACTCAAGTAAACAGGCCCATCTTTCTGTTTCTCCCCTGCTATTTCTTGATCTGTCTTATGGGTAATTTTGGTAATGTTTCACAAAACAATAGATTATGGACTATATATATATATTCAAAGTGAATGTAAATTCTATGAGTTCCTGTGTTCAATATTTGTAAGCTGCCGGGACAAAAACATATATACGCACCGCAGAACAAATAACATAATAGTGCAACAATGCATGTGAAATATTCAGGACAGTTTTGTTGTACATTCAAAAGGAGGTTCCAGAAACCTCACCCAAAATTAAAGAGCTAGGCAACAAACATGTTAATTCTAAGAGGTTTGAATCATCACTGGATTTGAACATAATTGTGCAAGTACTTGGCAGAGATGACCAAAGTACTGTAATAAATGAAGCACAAAAGCCAATCTAATCTGAAATGGTAAAGCAACCGAGTTTCTCATTTCTGGCCCTTCTTTCTCCACAGGTCTCCAAACATCCTTATACCAGAGCCTTTCCTCTTTCCACTACCATAGCCATCATCTGAATCATCACCCTGACCGGGTGAACCCATAAAGCCGGCATAACCACCAACTGGAATCTCAAACATGCTGCTAAAATGCTTATCCATGGAACCACATCTCTCAGAAATTTTTTTCCCATTCAACTCCACACCTCCAGCAAGCACCGTTGCTGCAGCATCAGCTGCTTTCCTCCATTGCTCCGTCTGTACCCTCATTTTCTTCATTTCGGCTTCCAATGCCTCCTTTGCTTCTTCCACGGTTTTGAGTTTCTCATTTAAAAGAACTGCAGTAGCTTTACTTTCTCCCAGCTGTTGTCCTAGTTGACTCAACCTTGTAGTCATTTCCTCTTCCTTGGCTCGAGCTGATGACATCTCTAAAGATGCTTCATTCAACTGTCTTTTCAGGCTCTCATTTTCTTGACAAAACACTTCTAGTTCCTTTTCCTTCTCTTCTAAGTTGGCTTTCAAGGAATTTATATCATCATTCTTCAAAGCCAAGTCAACAAAAGACATCTTCTCTGGCTCGGGAATGGCTGGTGATTCTGTTGATATGTTCACTGGCTTACTTTCACAATCTTCTTCATCAGTTGGTGGGTCAAGTTTAGCTCTAAACTCCATTGTCATTTTTTCCAATGGAACTTCAAAGACATCAGTCTCTTGCTGGTTCTCATCAGGACTTTCATATGGTACACTGTTATCTTCTCTGTTTGATTCTTCGATTTCAATTGAAGGAGGTTGCTTCTCTTCAATTTCAATGGGGTCTAGAAGAATTGGTTTTTGGGTTTTCTTCAATTTTTCTTGGGCTTCTTCCTTTGCAGCCTCTACAGAGGCTAACTGTTCCTTCATAATCTTGAGCTCTTCCTGTGCATGCCCAAGTTGAGATTCTAAAACTGCAACTCGAGAACCAAGTTTCTTTTGATCGACTGAACTAGATTGGGCAACTCTTGGAGATCGATGATCCCCTAGCTTAGGGCTCCTGCCAGCAATGGGTCGTTGATGCAGCGGATCAGAATTGGACGTTGATGTCCTAAGCTGAAGTGGGACTCGGGAAGATTGCCTTTGAAGCATTTCTGATCCCCTATTCCACATAAAAGCACAAATTTCCATCGATGCCGTTAATACAGTCATAACTTCAGGTGATGGATAGTCCATAAACAAGCTTATCATGTCAATAATGATAATTTCATGAATTACACAAACTAAGGAATTAACACGTTCTCGGCAGGCAGTACTCGTATCTTTTAAACATGACTTCACTATCAAAGATATTGACAAACAAAATTGACTAACTATTTTCAACATTCGATTGATATACTTTGAGAGTGGTCTTCATGTCCGCTATATCAAGCCACACGTAGGCATTTCTATGCACTAATTGTCACAAACCCTGATGTGGTATAAAATTAGCACAATATCAAGTGATTAATGATGGAGCAGATGCAGGATTAATATAAATACTATGGTAGACAAGTTTGCATGCCGCATTATAAAGATTGTGGAATAAAGTCCAAGGGAGTTCCTACATCTAGTTAAGCAGTAATACTCTCTAGCAGTAGTCAAACACTAGTTTTTATAGTCTTACATATTAACTGATCAGGAAATTTGCCTACAGTGTCTACATGATATAATTTATCATATTATTTGGATTCGTGCTTAAAGAGAATGCACAAAAACAACAGAATAATCAAGTATTGCTACACAAAAAAAGATTTTTTTTTCCTAAGCTACACAAAAAAGAATTCTAAAGCAAATAATTGTGTTTGAGAGCAATATAATAGAAATTGCAACTGGAAAAGAAGCTGCATTACTATAGTAGATTAAATTCTCTAACCTTGATCTTGGCATCTCATCCACTAGAATGCGATTGGTGGAAGAAGAGCAATAAGTAGGGCTAACCACTCAAGTGCTTGTGATCTACAAACTGAAGCAAAAATCAAGAGAGAATATGTAAACATTGTTAGTGGAAAAAGCTATAGGAATATACTATCAAAATGAAGCATCTCTTGGAACTGCATGACTTGCATACAGCCCCAATACATGTTATCAGACAATAATCACTGTTATTCGTATTAACTTTATGCCAAACTGCCATTGGTTTTATGTGAGGGGCAAACTGCTCCATCCCACCTGATTCTTTTTCCTTTTTTTTATTTTTAAGTAACATCATAATAATATTTGTGCACATCGCCTGAAAAGGCATATTATTGTCATTCAACAAAGACCATATTTTATCACTCTTGAAAGCAAGGACATACTTTAAAGTGCTATTACACAAACCTACAGGTAAAACTTGCTGTGGCATAAAGTACGTGTCTTCTAGATTTCCCAACCAATAATTTTAGAGGTTGGATGCACAAGCAGTACTAAGTGTAACTTTTGCTGCTTAACAAAGAGCAATGTTACACCAGCCCTAAGAATATTGCATTGGCATATATGCCTCCATAGTCCATGATGTGCAAATTAGCCATGCATTTGTAAATATTGACTCTTACTCGATCATAATAAAACAGCTTTTAAAAATGCCAAATTCTTCAAGTTCGCTTCATAAAAATCTGGAATCGAAACTCTAAAATCTTCAAGAAAATTTTCCAACATTTATATCTTCCTCCTTACAATTAATGGGATTATCAACTATGGTAAAATGATTTTTATTTTCGTAAGAGAAAAGTAAATAGAAACCCCTTTTAATATAAAAATAGTGCATATAATACTCACATACAAATTTCTGTGCAAACAACAGATTCTTCTATTGAAAATAATTACGACTTGCATCCTACCATTAGTTTTGCTGTCCAAAATATAGCAGGAAAGGAACATGATCATTGACTACTATAGGTTTTTCTATCCGAATATCTTGGGAAGGCTGACACATTTGAAGTCTCAAGAGATGACCCCATGCTTGAGTTAGCACCAAAGATTTTTTTTTTTTTTTATAAGTAAAATTTAAGAGGGGAGCGCTCCCAAGAGAATACACAAGAGGCCGCACGCAGCCACCTTTACTTTTAAACTATCCACAAAATCCATCAATTAATCAATAGAAGCACAGTTCCGCCCATTGACCCAAAAGAATAAAGAAGTCGTAATATTATATTTGAGAGACCAAATAGGAGTCTCCTCCCCCTCAAAGGACCTCCTATTTCTCTTGCACCACAAACCCCACCATAAACACAGGAGTGGCCCTCCAAGCATCTCTGGCTCGGCTATCCACTATACACCCTCTCCAAGCCTCAATCACGCCCACCGTGGAATCGGGAAACACCCAAAACATACCAAACGGGGCAAAAAACAAAGACCAAACAACCCTCGCCACTGAGCAATAAAGAAGAAGGTGGTTCACAGTTTCCTCCGCCTTCTTACACATACAATGCCAATTCACCACAATCTTCCGCCTCCATCTAAGGTTATCTAAAGTGAGTATCCTCCTTAGGGCAGCTGTCCATGCAAAAAAAAGCCACCTTCAAGGGGGCTTTAGATTTCCAGATGGCCTTCCAAGGGAAGGTGGGGCCCAGGATCTCCAAGAGATTCTTATAGAATGACCGAACGACAAAGACCCCTCTCGAGGAACCCAACCAAACCATCTCGTCCATCCCATCCCCCTCCACCACCTGACTATAGAACAGTGCTGGGAACTCTACTACCTCTACTAACTCCCAGTCATGGAACTCTCTTCAGAACTGAACATCCCAAATCGTCCTCCCGCTATCAAGCCGATAATAGTCGGCAACCAAAACATGCCTATCCGTAGCAATCCTACAAAGACGAGGAAACCTGCGAGCCAAAAGTTTGAGGCTTCGTGTGCACAAACTCAGTGGGATTGACATTTGTTGACACCTTTTAGTTCCCGAAAGAAGTGACTGCCTTTGCCTTGCAACAGGTCAAGGGGCTCATCCACATGTTGCCATCATATGATCGTAATATGCTTACCAATATTAGTAACAGTGTCACTATTGGTTGTTGTGGTGGCAACATTCTTACTGTTCATGCAAGAACTTTTTGAAAGGCCATCAATTCCGATGAAAGGGAGTTGGGGATTTGAAATAGGATAAAGAGACAAGGGCCATGAGGCAAAGAGGTCTTGTCTTACCACCACACGTGACGGTGTTGCTGTTGGTTGTTGTGGTGGTTGCTTTCTTGGGTTGAACCTTATTAAAGGCCATTGATTCCAATAAAAAGAGTGTTGGTGAGTTGATGCAGGATAAAGAGATGAGATATATACACTTCGAAAAAGACAATCCTATTGGCACTTCACTTTTAACTTCTTGCAGTCCAAATTTTGAATGCATAACAAATTCAAAAGTGAAGTGCAAAAATTTAAAAGTATAGGACCAATATGACCACCTATCGGAAAAAGGAACACTGAAACTGAATCGAACTATGTTTTCGCACAATTTCTATTAGTAAGACAAATAGTTTGGAACATGCAGTTGATGAAGTATACTATCAACTTGGTTTGATAGTTTCAACCATCCTATTCCTTTATCAAAGCATTAATGTTTGCTTTATCCATAGACTTATATGATCAGATTGAAATAATGTTTAATGCACTTGATCTACTAAATGAAACCCATCAAATGGTGGGTTAGTCTTTATCATAATGTATTTGATACAAACTTAAAATTCACTGTCAAAATAATATAAGAGATCCCAACTAGATAATTTGAGTTTATACAAAAAGATATTAAAACTCACCATATGATGAGTCTCATTTAGTAAATCAAGTGTATTAAAAAATTAAACTCAATCAAGTTAAGTCTATGTAGAGGGAAAATTTTACCATGATGAATTAAAGAAAGATATATGGCATATTGATACTACACTTTTAACTTCACATTATTTATGAAAAAGAAAATCAAAATGAAGTGTGTATATTACCTCCATTGAAAAAAAAAGAATACAGTTCAACTGCAAATAGTAGTTACTGCATCAAAGTATATATTTTGTGCATAATTTTATTAAATGAAAACCATAAAATGGTGTTTCCCAATCCTTTTTAATCGTTTTGCACTTTAAGCAATTGAAGAACCTAATCATCTGGCCTAAAACTCTAAATTGTAAATTTCTATGGGAAATTGGAAGGTTGCCCTCACTTTCTTATGTGCTGTTGGGCAAGATGAAAGTGTATTTCTGAATCTTCTTTCTCATAATGAAAATGCCACTATGAGTAAAGAAATTTTGCTGGCCTTTTAGTTAAAATTCCCACAAATTGTGGTGATTTTAAAATTTGATTCGCTAAAAAAAAGAATCTCAAATTTGATTTTTGAGGTAAGGGTACTGTGTCAAACTGTCATCCCACTTACTTTTTCTTCTACTTTCTCCTACAAGCAAGCAGTCATGAAAATTATATTTTAAAATTACGAAAAGAAGTAAGAAAAAAAAAATATATATATATATATATATATATAAATATATATATATACTCCATAAAGAATGGCTTAGACCCAAAACAAAAAAAAATTAAGAGAATAAGGAAAATTCAAATACAGAACAGACATTCACATAATTCCTCAGACAAAATTAAATGAACAAATGGTCAAAATTACAATTAACAAGCAGCAGAATATGAAAATGACAAAATTTAGACATGATATAACACATTGTATAAACCATACTTTACCAAATAACCAGCTGAAGCAAGTTTTTTTTCAATGTTCAAGATATCATCACTTTCTCGGCAACCAACAAATCTCAAACAGAACAAAATAAAGAAAATAAATGCAACCCTGCTAGAGATCATATATATTATTCGTTTCACAAACAAAAACCCATAAAAGAGAAGCAGCAGAAGAGCAACAAGAAAGAAAGAAAGAAAATGGATCTCACCCAAAAAGGAAGCCTGTTACAGCTTCAAATACGTGGTCTGAGTGTGACAAAGCCCTTCTGAAGAGACCCTCCCTTCTCTTGTTTGTGAATGTGAAATTAATGACCAGGGATGGAAAGAAGAAACAGCCGAGACACTAGTCAAGCAGAGCAGGCTCCAGCTACATTAAATGTGAGAGAAGGATTTGGTTGAAGTGGGTGGCAACTGGCATGATGGTATTTACTATATAAAGAAACACGAGTAGAAGCAAAACTCTACCAATTGATTTAGGAGTAACGAGGAGAGAGATGTTTGAACTTTGAATTAAAGCAGGTGTGAGAAAAATTATGACCATTAGAGCATCCACATTTGCCTTACTATAATATGGCTCTCAATTTGTCACCTCAATTTTTTCAGGGTTTTCAAGAGCCGCATTTTTAGCTTTTCAAATTTTCTCTCGCAAAAAAATAATAATTTTGGATAAATTTTATTGACACTACGTGATCTTTGAGGTATTATCACGTGACTACAATTTTGTTACTTACAAAATTTTTAATTTTTTAATAAGTGAATTGTCCTGATTGTCGCTAATTATTTAAATATATTTTAATATCAAAATATGTAATGATTACAATGTCCTTCATTCACCAACACACAAAACACCAACCATCATCTCTCTCATCTCCTCCTCCAACCACCACCGCCACCAACCACCACCGACCACCACCACCACAGGCGGCAAAACCACCACCACCACTACTGTCAAACTTCAATCGCAACCACAATCACCACCACCACCACCACCACAGGCAACAAAACCACCACCACCACCACCATTGTTAAACCACAACCACAACCGCCACCACCACTGTCAAAACCACTTCTCTTCTTTCTCCATTTCCACCACGAACAAGCCCATCACCAGACTCCTCTTCACCACAACCACCACTGCCACCTCAGTTCCTTCTCCGTTTTCACCACGAACAGACCCATCACTGGGCTCCTCTTCACCACAACTACCATCACTGCCACAACCACAACCACCACCACCACCGCCACCAACCACAACCACCACCGCCACCGCCACCAACCACAACCACAATCACTACTGCCAAAATCACCTATGTTCTTTCTCCGATTCTACCACCAACAAACCCATCACCGAGTTCCTTTTCACCACAACCACCACTACTGCCACCAACCACAACCACCATCGCCACCAACCACAACCATAACCAACCCCACCATTGCCGAAATCACCTCTGTTCTTTCTTCATCTCCACCACGAACAGACCCATAACGGGGCTCCTCTTCGCCGTCCCAATCACCACCTCGGGTCAACTCGTCGACGTCTGCATATCCTTGCCATTAGAAATCCCCCTCAGCCTCACTTCCAATTCCTTTCTCCAGTGCCTCAGATTTATTGATTGAGTGATTTGTCGTTGTTGAGATCGCACCATCGTCGAAAATTTCTATCATTTTTGTCTTCATTGTCACCGTTGTCCCATTGTCACACTCATCGTCGTCAGATCTCTCTTCACGACCATCTCTTCATGTTTTCTCCTCCTTGGATGCTATCTCAGTTCGCCACTCCACTCTACACCCAATCTAGTTGGGATTGTGGTGGTGGTGGTAGTTGGTGGTGGTGGTGGTTGTGGTTGGTGGCAGTGGTGCTTGAGATATATATGTATAAATATATATATATACACATATAATGTAATAACAGTGGGTATGTAATAATAAGGCATAATTGGGGACATTTTGGTCCATTAGGCAAGGTTAAACAGGTAATTTTAGTATTCAAAAAAGTTAGGTCAAAAGTCAAAGGATAATATGGTATTTTTACCATCAAAAAGTAGTCTGACACGGCCTATTTTCGACAAAAAAAAGTGTAAGTAATATATGATATAAACCTCAAGAAGTGTTGATGACAAAATTATACAAAGTTGTAAAACGTGACAATACCTCAAATATCAGATAGTGTCAATATATTTACATTATTATTGTATCTTGACTCAACAGTCTTTGCACGATGAATTTAATGTTCTTGTATGGTGTTACATTCTTAATTTAATTGGACTGAAAATGCAGCACACACAAGTATCGAAGAGGCTTCGGATCCCTTTTTTGTATGGCTTTTGAAACCATTTTCTTGTTTCCAACTAGGGATGGCAACGGAGCGGGTACGGCACGGGTTTGCCTAAACCCGTCCCCGCCCCGCTGCCCTCAACTCTATTACCAAATTCGCCGCGGGTTTGAAACAGAACGGAATTTCAAAACCCATCCCCGCCCCGATGGGAGAAACCCCACCCCCGTCCCATTTAAAATTTTAAAAGGGGTAGGACGAGACGGGGCGAGGCGGGGCCCCTCCCCACAAAATTGTAACCACATCAAAAATTAATAAAAATTAATTTTTTCAAAAAATACGAGCCTAGTAGGTAGTACCAAGTTTGATACTATTAAATTCAAAACAGTATAACCCCTGTTTAAGAAATAAAATGATAAGATTCCACAATGAAATAGCCTATTACAAAAAATATATTTCACAACTAAATAACTTAGTAACAAGTTTGACCCAACAATTAAAGAAGTGTTAATATAACAAAAAGATAAAATGAAAACATAAGTCTTAATACAACCAAAAGTAAAATTATAATTTGTATATATACATACATATAAATATATTTATAATAATAAAATATATAGGCGGGGCAGGTACAGGGCGGGTTATTATAGAGTCCCAAACCCATCCTGTACCCGCGGCGGGTTTTGATTTTTTTTTCCAAATTCGTCCCTATGAAAAAAAATAACTCCCATACCTTTCCTAAATGGGACAAAAATGGCTCTCATACCCTCCCTAAACGGGACAAAACGGAGCAAAAATCCGACGGGAGAGACGAAATTGTCATCCCTATTTCCAACGGTTGTTCCCTGGTTTTGGATAACAGTGAGTGCCATTTTAAACTTTCAATTTAGACTTTCCAAAACATTGAACTTCTTCGACAAAGTAAAAAGTTTGGGACTTTGACTACACAAGAATAAAGAAAAGATAAAGATCATCACGTCAATTTCTCCGCCACTTTTGGGCTCCCAAATGATGACCACAATGTCCTCTCTGAAACAGGGCATCACTTTGTGTACACGTATAAAACTACACTACTTTTCGTACACGTCTTAAATGGTTAGAAATATATAATTTGGTCATTATTCTTAGATGAAATTTTCACGTAAATATAAATACTTTGTCTAAAATGACATTTTTGTGCATTAAAAAGTTTTTATGTAATGTGAATTGAGGGCTTTATTAGTATATTTAAATATATTTTTTTTATTTATATAAGAGAACGGATTGGTCAGTACAATTTTCTATTTTAGAAAATTAAAAATCAGATAAAAACGAATACTATATTTGGTTGCAATTTCTTAGAACCCAGTTACAAAAAACACAGTTTCGTAGAAGTATTTTTTTTTTTTTTTTTTTTATGGTTCTCTAAAAATAATTTTTTAAGTAGCCGAAAACATTTTTTTTTGTCTTGAGAAATCTAAGTTACTATTAATAGAGGTTGTGCGGCCCATGCATTAAAGGAGTATAAATGAATGGAGCGGATGCCGGATTGAGTAAGCTGGCAATGCATAGGAATCAAATGTAGTAACTGTTCATGTTAAAAGAGACATTGAATGTCTCTCCAGACCCCAACTACGTCAAAGCATTTGTTTTTGATAAAATTGTTTCATTCTCACATCACCGGAAAATTTCTCCATCCGTACCTTCTCCAAATTTACAATCACGAGAGTATTGTGCAATGAATTAATTTTTTACCATCAATAATATTCATATGAAATTAAAATAAGAATAATAATGGTATATTAAAATAATACATTGGATAATATCCAATAAAGTACCCGGATCCGATTTGAAATAAATTAGCCCCTCTAACATAAAACTTATATAAAGGTAATTTTTTATATGTAAAATATATACAAGAAAAATATATTAATATATAATATAAATGGGACTGAGTGGGACAAGGTTGCCTATTTCCGTCCCTGTAACTGTCCGAATTTTTTTCTCACGCACCCATAACGACTCCAAAACTATTAATAATACCTCAAATCCGTCTCAAATGAAATGACATGCCTAATTTTGACCAATGAATATTCCGTTATGACAAAAGGGGCTTCCAGCCATCCTTCTGCTCACTTTTCTTTCGACATTAAGGAACAAAGACAGAAGATAGCTTGCTTACACACACACATACACACCTTCGTATGCATTAATCCTCTCTCTCTCTCTCTCTGCATTATCCCTGAATCATTAGATTGAAATTTTAATTAAACAATTCATTAAACATTTAACAAATCTCAGACCCAATTCAGTAAATAAACAAAAAAAACTCATAACTCATTCTTTTATTACGAGAGAACTCTCATTGATGAAACTATTTTGCTGTTTAATGTCCATGAAAATGGGAAGATTTTCTTTTCCCAAATAATAACTATACATATCACGCAATTGATTTACATGGAAATTTCGTATTTACAATGTTACTGCCATTACTTGATTATGCACTTTCATTCTTATTGCGATCACCATTCAATCATCTCAAAATTTTCATTTTCATTTTCTAACTTCTAATATTGATATGAAGGCAAGGTACACAAGATGCTGAAGTCTGTCTCGCCATACCGGTGGTACACAAGATGCTGAAGTCCAGAATGATCTGTCTCGCCATACCCGTGACTAGGGATCGCAACGAGGCGGGAAGGGTTTTGACTTTCTCATTCCTGTAACCGTTTAACTTCCCCCCTGCGCGCAATCGTGTATAAACGGGGTGGAGCGGATTTTGACTTCCTCATTCTCATAACCGTTTAAATCTTCCCGACCCGACCCGACCCGTTTATACTTTTTTTTTTTAATGCAAAATTTTTTGTAATAATAAATCTAATATTTCGATACATATATACCAAAAACACACATTTAGGTACATACAACACAATGGCTAATATTGAGTCATCCATTGCTGATATAATATACTTGTATAGTTGTATGATATATATAATATTAATATTTTCTTTATATATTATATATATAAGTATAAATATATATATATATATATATATATATATACTTAAACGGAGTGAGTACACGTCGGTAAAGGGTCTTACCTCCATCCCTGCCCCATTTAAGCGCGAGTTATTTTTCCTAACCCATCCCCACCCCGTTTCCTTAAACGGGTTTTAAACGGGATGGGGCGAGGCAAATTGACATCCCTACCCCTGACCATGCAAATGTAATTTCTTCCTTGTCAGAAAGTAGCTGGGTTTGTTATTCGTTCCACTTTTTTCATAGAATAGTAGGTAGGACAAGGGTCCTTTCCCTCCTCCTCCTAGCCTTTTTCAAACATCACCACCGTCTAATTTAGGGCCCGTTTGGTAACAGTTTATGTTTAGTATTTATTGTTTAAGTGTTTATATAAACAGTATTTATGTTATGATTTTGTTTATTCATAAATATGAGTGTTGTTTGATAACGAAAAAACGTTTGACTTATTTTAAAAATCATAAACAGAAAAACATGTTTGTTAACTCTAAACTATTTTTTTTTATAAAAAAAAAATCAAACAATAAACTACATAAAAAAAGTCAAGTTTATGCTAGAAAAAATCTATACAACAATAATAGAGCAAAATATATGCATAAAAAAGAAATAAATAATATTGGGTTACATATATATCTACACACTGCAAATGATTCTGTAAAACTATAATGACCCACAACCCAAAAGGCCTTAACAAGTAAGGAATGCATAAGATTCAGTTCTTTTCAGTTATTAGGAGAACCGGAACCAAAACCGTTCCCCACGGTTCTTTAATTTTGAAACCGGAATAAATAAATTCGGTTCAATTCGGTTATTATAGGAGTTGTATTTAACCTTATAATAGTTATAATAACTTCATTGTTTAAAATTTTTTACATAACAAAATGTTATTATATATATATATATAAAATAGAAAATCATTATAGGAGTGTTATATATATATATATATAACGGTTTCAATTCTGTTCTAAGACTTGGAACCAGAATCTTAGTGAACGGTTCCTAAAATTTAAAACCAGAACCGGAACCGTAATGAACGTTTCAGTTCAATCCAATTTGTATGGACTGAGAAGAGGGATTTGAAAGGTATACTCTTTCTCTTGAACTTCTTATGCTACTACTTTCTTTTTCATTTTTTTAATTTCTATTTTTTTTCAACACTAAAAATGAATGAATGATATAAGTACACAATACCATTCTTGTTTTTTGGATAAGAAGATGTTTGAGACTTCTTTGCTTTTTTTCATCAAATAAGGTTTTTTTATTTTTTTTTAACTTGGGTATCTCTAAATAACTATCTCTTTAATTCTGTCCACACTTGATAATTCTCATATTTTTATCGTTGTATCAAACAATAGTCTTTTATAATTTTTTTTTCTTCTCATTTTCTCACTTTTAGTTTTAATTTTTAATTAAAATAATATAATCACCATTTTAGATAAAAAAAGAAAAAAAAAGTTTTTTTTTAATAAACATAAACAATAAATATCATTTTAGTGTTTATAATTTGAAGGCTTATGAACAGTGTTGTTTTAAAAACGTTTTGACAATTTATAAGCAAAACAAAAATTATCAAATATGTTTATCGTAAAAATTTGTTTTTATAAACAATAAACACTAAACATAAACGGTTATCGAACCGGACCCTTAGTGACATAGGAACAAATATAGGGCATTTTTATCTACCGCGTCTATGCTATCAATTCATAATGTCAAATTTGGGCAACGTCCATCAAAAAAATATTAAAATTTTGTTTTATAAAGGCATCTGTGATTGCACAACTTGATAAACAACACATTTTCTATTTTAGATTGTGAAACCCATCATGTAGAGCGCACACCACGAGAAGGTTTCATTTTCCATGACATTTCTGGATGCCATTGTCCCACTCAAGGTACCTCAATCATTGCAAATGGCATAACCCTCACAACCTTCCATTCACTAAAATAATATCTGTTCCGTTAACATCTGTATAGAAGAGAGAGAGAGAAGAGATTCCTGATACCTTGACCCGGAAGCTATTGCCATGCAACTCCTGGTGCACTTGTTCTTGCTCGAGCCTCAGCTAGCGAAACAGCCATAGCCAGCATCATCTGCTCCTCAAAGCTCTCTGGAACAATGGGCCCTCCTGCAACGGTTTCGAAGCCGCCTTCAATTTCATCTTGCGGTGGCATTGCAGCAATCCTACCAGCATCTTCTGCAGCAACAGAACTTGCATGCATTGTCTCTACTTCTGCCACCACTGATTCATGATCAACCCCCCATTCTCCGTCATCCCTACTCACTACCATCCCACCATGGGATGAGACCTCAATGGAGCTCCCTCCAGGAGGATAATTCTCACTCTCTTGCTCATCTCTATTCGAAAACCTGCTACAGCTAGGAAGCATGTTAGCCGACATATTTCCACTGTAGTTACTGGAGGATTCTCCGCCCATTTGCTGACGCTCGGCAAGGGCAGCAATTGCACAAGCCAGTCCACCAGATGGGGATGATGATGAGTCAGCTAATGGGGCCATGGATGCTGAGGCATGGCAATCTTCTGTTACATATTGTTCTGATGTAGCACTATCACCATAGGCTGTATTTCTCTGCCGGCCATTCTCCTGTCATCGGTTTTGTGAAGCACAATATAGCGTGGGTCACATTAACCAACTCAGAAAATGGTACAGAATAGAAGTAATGATCCAATTTTTCAACCCCATACACAGAGGAAATAAGATCAATTTGTGAACAATATAAACAGTAAGCTAAATGTTGCATGCTACACCATCATTTGGGTTGTGAGATTTTTCAAACTATTATGACTGCACAAGGAATTGCAGTAATCTTTTAAAGCCTACAGTTAGACAAGAATGTCATTAACTGCTACAGTATTATTTAATCCGACAATCTATGATGTGCAAATGGCTAGCTATTTTCTGATACAGGCATGGAAAGACCAAGGGAGGAATGCATTATAAGAATAAATGCAAGGACCACCCACAACCATAAGATACATAGCAAAAAAGAAGGAAGTCTTATTAAGAATGAATTTATGGACTACCCACAAGAACGAAGATACATAGGGGAAAAAAGGGTGTCCATATAAACATCAAGACATCATTCAGATGCAAAGATTCCAAAATGGGCCCTAGTAACAACGAGACACACACACACATGACTTACATAAGTTACATGCAAAAGTTTGGAAATCACCATCAAAATGATTTAATTAAAATGGTTCCATGGGTCAAATTTTCAATTTAATATAATATAATAACCATCTGATGATCATAGCACTCCTTTCCATTCACCAAAAAAAACCAAAACAACTGCATTTATTGGATGGCTGTGGTCATCTAATAATAAGTTTAACATTTTTCCTATCGATAATTAGCACAGTGTAATGTGGTTTAATTCATTTTGGAAGCAGAGTCATTCACTTTAGGCAAATGATGCATAGTAACTGTTTGAAGTTCAAATGCTTAAAATTGTCGATCAATGTAATTGATTCAGAACAATACCTGAATAGACAGCCAGATCGCTTCCATGACCATTATGTCCTCAAGATCCAGGTCAAATTCATCATCTCTGCAAACATGGACAGTAACAGAGCAATGAATACTAACATGGCAAGTGAATCATCTTATTAGACCAAGCCAATTGCATTTGTCAAACAAGACACAAGTTAAAAAATATGCGCCAATAACAGCTAGCTTCACCCCAGGATTCTAGGTATATCCAAAAATTATGGCCTGTTGTCATAAAGAAGTATAAAATATCCATCCTCACAGAAAGGTTTAATAAGCAGTGCTGTATTTCAACAGCGCATATGCCATGACTAGCGAGTGCCATATCAGGTATATCATAACCAGTTCTACTGCATAAGCAGTAATAAAAGGCACCCATAATGATTTGATCACAGCAATACAATTCCAGAATTCAACCTTTTCTATTTCGTACTTGACCTTCGCAACTTCAGACATACCTCCTCTTCTGTAGTGCATTTCAACAGCGCTTATGCCATGGCCCATGACTAGCAAGTGCCATATCAGGTATATCATAGCCAGTTCTACTGCATAAGCAGTTATAAAAGGCACCCATAATGATTTGATCACAGCAATATAATTCCAGAATTCCACCTTTTCTATTTCGTACTTGACCTTCGCAACTTCAGACATACCTCCTCTTTTGTAGTGCATTAGTATGGTACAGGAGGAGATCCTATACTCTCTTAATTTGTCCCATGAACTTGAATATGCTTGTCGAGGGTGGATGTGTTTAAGTGTCAGACTTAGGGATGGCAATGGGTCGGTTATGGGGCGGGGATCCCCATCCCTATCCCCATAACTGTTTGATTTTGGAAACCCCATAACCGCCCCATAACCAGTTATAAATTCCCCTTCACCCCATCCCCGCCCCATAACAAACATAACTCACCCCCGCCCCAAACCGCCCCGCCCCATAACCGGTTAAAAGTCAAATATTTTGAAAATTAAATTTTTTTTGAAGTTCCAAAAAAACCATATAAAGCTAACCATACATTCCTCTAACATAAAACTAACATAGAATATCATCCTTCATGGCAAGAACAAGGAAAGAATCACAATCATATCATCGTAAACTAGAAGAAAGGAGTGAGATTAGGGCTAGGGTTTTCTATTTAAGTATATATACACATAAGTAATATAATATAATAACATATTAAGTGTAGTATAATCGGGGCGGGTTTTAAATGGGCCAGGGCGACCTTGCCCCGTCCCCGCCCCAAAACCGACCGGGTTTTAACTAACAAAACCCATCCTCATTCCATTAACTTAAACAGTTCCCCAAACCCGTTTTAAACAGGTTGGGGCGGGGCGGGTCCCCGTCGGGTTGGGGATTTTTGCCATCCCTAGTCAGACTTATCAAATCTCCCAACATAACAACTGAATATTCATATTTTTTAATATTTTCTTTTATTTTATAGAGTAAAATGGTATTTTAATGTAATATGAAGTGTTCAACATGAGCACTTCACTCATTTTAAAACAATGATGTAACAAATAAGAACATAACAAGAGAGAACCACAATTCTAAATTACCCTTCCAAAAGTTGTGGAATTTTCCTCAATAAGCTACTTTTCATCAATTGAGAGCATATTGCAGGCAAGATCTCCTATAAACCAAAATTTGCAACTATAATAACCAGAATACCCTCATACTTGCTCCTTTTATATATGCTCGAGTAAATTGAGGGCACTAGTACAAGTCAAGAAAAGGCATCACCAGCTGCACAGATAACCCACCCTTCATCTTAATTGACCGTTTCGATCATCAAGTGACCAAAAAAAGGTATAATGACAAACACTATGAAGATATGTATTTGCACGATGAACATCGGCCCTTGATAAAGCTTCAAATAAATTCTTCAAAAACCTCAATACATGTTTTAAAACTTTTCATAAGGTTTTGAGACATCATCACTAATGCATCATGAATTATTCCAATTCAGAAATCAACTTCAACAACTAACCTCTAAATTGTATTGTCTAGCACTCTAGCTCAATCCTGAAAGCACAACCAATATCATCACTAAAATACTCTTCTACATCAACAAATTTAAACTTCCTTATTATCGATCTAGACATTCATAGAATAAATATCCGGCATTTACATCACCCACCACAAGAACTGCTTTGAAAGTCACCTTGCTCATGGCTTGCACTATTACCAATGGCTTTAGTCACACTAGGTAAGGTTATATTGAAGCAGTACTGCATTGCACAAACATTCAAGGGTTCCAAATTGCATTTGAAATACAACATCGGATACATTAACCCCTTCCAATCATCAACCCCCCTCTTCCTCTACTTTTAAAGTGTTCTCCTCTATCATATAAGTTGGTAAGCTTCTTCCAAATTCCAAACACAAAGTGTTTAGATTTTCTTTCTGAAGACAGATTCTACATTTACTAAAGAACATAGAAGTGCTAGTGTTGAAATAGATGTTATTGGTTAATTTCAAAAAAATACTCATATGACTATCAGTAAAATTCATTGCATGATATGCCAATGAGAATAGCAATACACAATCTCTAAAATAATAACAAAGTAGCATACTTGGTGAATATCAAACATAAAAAGCCATTATATGCACCACATTTAAATTTTTTTTAAAAACAAGTCTTCTCACACTAACATATTTTTCGTAGTGTAGAAATAATGGGATGTTATTAATTACTTTCGAAAATGCTCTTTTGGGTAACTTGTTTGTATTAAAACGCCAGTGAGAAAAACAGTATACAATCTTAAAATCTCTCAAATGTGGAGACATAATCATTTGCTCACTCAATGAGCCCTCATTAGATCTTCTCTAAATGCTATCCTCACTAACAAATCTGATAAACAGCTAAAGAATCCAAAACCCAGTGTATGTCTTGCCTAAGCTAAAAGGGGGAAGACAAAACACACCTAAACATTTTTTTTTTTGATAAGTAACAAAAGACACCTAAACTTTGTTCTCATTTTGCCAAAAATGGCTGCTCCAAGCCTCAAACTCAAGCCCTCAGAATTGTCAGTTTAAGTTCGACCATTGCACCAAGCAGTGTCCATTGTTCACTAAAAAGATATTTTGGTTGACCATGAAAATAGAAGGGAAGTAATGACGGTAATGACCTATTGAATTGTAGTAGAAAACTTAAATAGAGAATATCTATTGGGAGAGAAATATCAAGGCCTAATATCAGAACTTAAAAAAGATATAAAAAAAAGTGCAATTCAGAACTTTAGAGCAGAATCAAAACTATTCTCTATCTTCTTTAATGGCACAATAATACACAAGGATTCACAAAATTCAGAAAATGGGATTGAACCTTCTTAATTGTAGAAAAACTGACCCCAAAAAAAAACTATGAATACAAAATTATACCTGTTTTGCCTCTGGCGTAGAGGTCGCCTGATTGTTGAAGCAACAGATGAATATTGAGGAGCAATTTCTTCAGTTTCTACAGCACATATAGAAGATGATGGTGCAGATGAAACAGAAGTCATGCGTGTTATAAATGACACAGGAAAAAGCAAGTAATTGTAAAACATTGAAAATGAAGCAATTACAAATAGATTTGAACAAATAATTCTAAATGAAAATACCTGCTGTTGGGCTATATTCAACCTCACCCAGTGCCATACTTCTGCTTGAAGAACTTATCTCCTGTCTTTTCTGAATTCTCTCTTCTTCATCTTGAAGTTCCTGCTGCTGCATCCTTATTTTTGCTTCTATAACCCGTTGTTCTTCCTAAACACATGATAAATGTGAATAGATCGCAAATTTAATATTCTGAAGACAAGGCAATGATTCCAACAGAAAAATAAAGAAGAATGAAATATCTTTATGGCAAGCAAATCTTACAATTTGCTCTATTCCCCTTTCCTCTTTTGTTTTCGACCCCCTATACTCCACAGCATAGTTCGACGTTTTACAGAAAGGACACCTTTGTACTGTTAAGGAATACTAGCAAAGAACACAGAATTTGAAGAGGAGAAAACAGATAGCATGTGGAACAAGGTACGTAAAAGTATATTACTATAGAAAGGACACCTTTGTATTGTTAAGGAATACTAGCAAAGAACACAGAATTTGAAGAGGAGAAAACGGATAGCATGTGGAACAAGGTACGCAAAAGTATATTACAGATATAAACATAGTTCACAGATATCAAGGATGCGGTGTAGGGCGAGTTGAATTAGGGGTCTTCATCTGCAGAAAACACTCTGTTGCAGAAAGAACAGATCAATAAGCATTGAAATATTAAGAACTACATTAATCACAAAAGAAATGTGCATAACAGATACCTGTACAAATGCCTTTCATGCAACATCTCGAGCGATTGAGACTCGGGTAATACTGTAAGATTTTTCCCAGAAGAAAAACGTTAAAATTAGAAATTTGTACTCTATACTCCATAAAATACAAAATTGAAATGCCATTCACCCCAATATCTGCTCCAATTTTACCAGAGCAAAAGAAAACAAAAATCAAAATTTTAATTTTCCATTGTTATGGATCAACTCAATTATGTATTCCGCAATAACTGAAATTCCAAAGTGAAATTTAATTGGAACCTATATTTAAAAACATTTGGGATCCCAATGTCTGCTCCAATTTTACCAGAGCAAAAGAAAACAAAAATCAAAATTTTTATTTTCCATTGATATGGATCAACTTCAATTATGTATTCTGTAACAACTGAAATTTCCAAAGTGAAATTTAATTGAACCCTACATTTAAAACATTTGGGTTCTGAAATAAACGAATCAACCCAATTATGCGTTGAGCATTAACGTAGCAAAGTAACTCTAATGAAAACCAATAAGTTGATGATAAATATAATAAAATGGCATTAATATGTATAACTCAATTGTGCAATAACTAAAAAAATATTGAATTGGAATTCAAATAGGAACCTTATATTAATTAATATTTGGGTCTGAATAGACGAAGCAACTCAATTATACATTTAACAACAATCTAGCCAAGTAACATTTATGAATAATAATAATATAATATAGCAACAATGATGATGATCAAGGGAAGTAAATGAATTTTAGATACTCATAATTTATATTTCCAGTTCCAAAATAAACGAATCAACTCAACCATGTCCTGTGCAATGCCCCGCTCGGTTAGGTAAATGATTTCTCAATTTCTCAGAATCCAAACAGAGGTAAAAATCAAAACAATTCAAGAAAAGAAAAGAAAAGAATGAATTAAGAGCACGGACCAAGAAGCAAATAGGACATTCTTCAAGATCAGAGGCACATTCTTCATCTCCAGGATAGCACGGGGCGAGCTTCGAATCGAGTATGAGCTTCCGAAGCTTCTTATGATCCACATCGTTGTGTTGATACAACCCCTGCGGCCTCGTAAACTTCTCGTCGACCACTTGTCGCCTCCGACTCAACTTATTCCCCATCGAATTATCAAACAGAATCAATTGACACCACCAACAACAAATATACAATAAAAAAAACCCTAATTTTCATGTTACAACATAGTCACCACACAACACCACATTTTTACTTCCATAAACCACAAATTCACTGCAGGAACACATCGTCACATCCTGAAAATCAACAAAACCAGAACAAGAAACTCAAAACAATTGATAAAAACAATTTCAAAAACAAAAAATAAAATTGCTTCCTGATAACGAATATTGCATATAAGCACACAACACTGAGCTTCTTAGGGAATCGATGAATAACAATTGTGTTGAAATGAGATTTGAATAACGAGCCTTGAATTCTTGAAAAACTGCGATAAGCGGAATCCGAGGCTGTACGAGTTTCACAGAGAGAGAGAGAGAGAAGAGAATGAAGATCGAGAGATTTGTAGAGGAGAAGAGGGAACAAGATCAGAACTTTCTCT
Source organism: Cornus controversa (assembly GCA_026545225.1). Classification (NCBI taxonomy): domain Eukaryota; kingdom Viridiplantae; phylum Streptophyta; class Magnoliopsida; order Cornales; family Cornaceae; genus Cornus; species Cornus controversa. The sequence goes on from CM048847.1 coordinate 71,961,663, forward strand.
GATGTTCGATATATATATATATATATATATATATATATATATAAGCGAGTTTTGTATATATCTTCTTGTGTAGTACTTATTTAATCGGTGTTTTTTTGTTTTGTTTTGTTTCTTTCGGCCTCTGTGCTCTACCCGACGGAAAGTTTTATGAGAGAGAGAGAAGAAAAGCAGGGACGGTAGAGTAGTAGACCCGGAAAGAATAAAAAGGTTCAACGAAGTGACGACTGCCATTACTAATCGCTGCTTGGGCGCGTGTTTTGAATCGCGCAATCAAAATGGTAAAACCGTAAAAGTATCCTTTTGTTTTACTTTTTATTTTTTTTACTCTTTTTTACTTGTGCCATGACATTGCACAGACAAAGACAAAATAATAGCTCATTCGTTCCATAATTTTTGAAATATTTGAGAAATTCAACTTTTTATGGTGGGGTGTACTTTTTATTGGAATAATAAATAAATTTATATATTAGTCCTTATTTAAAAATTAATATTATTATTATATAGTGAGCTTAACTTTTAGGATAATAGAGTTTGAAAAGGGTAGTTTAGGAATCATATAATCCATTTTAAGAAATGGACATGTATTTTGGAATATCTCAAAAAGAAATAGTGGACTAAAATTATGGGATGGAGGGAGTATATTACAAACTACCGAATTTAAATTTTATACAACAATTAGTCCTAAAAATGCATGTTCTCGCAGGAGTACACACGGTTCGATTCTTTACGGTTCTTAATAGAATCGAAATTGTTACTAACGATTCTTGAAATTTGAAATCGAAATCGTTAAAGGATGGAACTGAACCGAATTGTACCATAGTGAACGATTCGGTTCGGTTCGGTTCGATTCCTACCCACAGTTCTTTTGAGTGCAAAAGACAGTGACCATATATAGTGCACATATACAATTATACATACATGTGTGCTTTTTTTATATTAAAGTACATACATATAATTATATATATGTATATGTATAACAGAGAGATATATTCAAAGAAAAATTCAAGTTTGTAATTTTAATTAAATGATAAATTAATATTTTCAATCAACATATGAAATTACACTGCAAAAGCTCATAAAAAAGAAATTTGGTGGGATCAACCTCAAGAATTTATGTCCGATTAGATAAGAAACAAACTACACACCAAGTATATATTATCGTGTAGAGATACAGATTGGTTAATTACCAAGAAAGTGAAGGAGAAGGTACTCATAACAAATTAAAGAGAAATAGCCATGACCGAGAACTCAATATCTCCGATTCAAACCAGCGATCTTGCAAACCTTCACTAGTTCAATCCAGAAGACCGACCTCATTTCTACACATGATGAATCTATAGAGGATGAAGTTGAACGGTTGACCTAATGTAGTGTTGTAGTGTCGAGCCGGAGATACCTTGACCTATGGTCACTGGATGGTTGAGAGAGAGAGGAATCTGCCAATGAAGTGGCGGAGGAGGAAGTGATTGAGGTTGAGTGTTGTGACAGTGGCGATGAGGTTGCGCAAAAGAATAGAGCAGAGGAGGAGTTGGAGCAAAGTGAGGGGTGAGGGATCTGTTGAAGTGTAAGAGTCGAGAGAGAAGAGAATGAGAAATTAAAAATTAAGGTTAATGGGTATAAGTTATTTCTATTTTAATATATTATATATATATATATATATAATAACTACGGTTCGGTTCGATTCTAATGGTTTTGAAACCGAAACTGTTGACAAAATGGAATCGGAACCGTAGTAACAATTTGATTCGGTTCAGGTACGATTCTAGTTTCGACGGTTCTTTGTGCAGCCCTATTCACACAAAGATAGATTTAAGTATAGAACTTATGGAGAAAAAAATTGATATGTTATTTAATTTCCATGTCAAAAGCCAAAATAATTTTCATTTACTTCTATTTTCTCCTTTTGCTTTTGTTTCTATTTCTACTTATTATGCATGTTATGCGGAATATTGTGCGGAGGGAAATAGATTTTACAGTGTCTTTTCCGATAGCTTTGCATACCTATGACCAACACTAGGTGACGGACCAAGTATTATATATAATCACTTAAAATCCAAACATAGTCATTTAAGAAAGGAAGATACTTCTACGAGAGTGAGTGACGTACCTTTATTGTGTTTGTATTTGATATCGATACTCTTCAAATAATTTCGGATACTTGTCTAATATTTTTTAAAAGTATTCATAATTTTAAAATATATATTTTTTATTTATAACACGTATCCGATACTTCTCAGATATTTCAAAAACACATTTTTAACAAGTTTTAAACATGAAAATGTAATTTTGTAACAATAATATTATATTATAATTGTTAAGAAAAGTTCATAATTCATTTAAAACAGAAGTGTTAAGATACATATTATGATTTAGTACAAAATTTATCCATGCTAATTATACAATGACTTTTATTTTTTTTGTTAATGATAATATTTTATAAAGAAATGTTAATAACTCATTTTTTGCATATATAAAAATATAATTTATTATCTTTATATTGTCGTATTCTTCACGTATCTGTATTCTATTTCTTTTAAATTTTTCATATCGCTATATCCGTATCGTGCCGTTCCCGTGTCCCATAATAATGCTTCCTAAATCTCATCTCATCTCAAATAATAAACCAATTTAATTAATTTATAGAATGAATTGTATATATACATTGGTGTGTGTGTGTGTATATACATATATTTATTGAACAAGAAATATGAAATTTAATTAACACAGGATATAATAGATTCAGTCTCCTTAAATCACTTTCATGAATCAAAGTCAAGGTCATAAAACATTTAATAAATAATGAAATGAAAAGAAGAGTCACCAATGGTCTCAAGACTCCCTCAACCAATTCAATTAATAGAATATGAATTGTATATGGGTAATGCTACTCAGACAGAATTCGTAAACAGAATTCATAGACAGAATGTTTTATATCCATTGGATGCATGTGATAGGTCCCACCACATACACTCACCACATGCATCCAATGGATGTAAAACTTTCTGCCTATGAATTCTGTTTACGAATTCTATCTGAGTAGCATAACCCATTGTATATATACATTGGTGTGTGTATAATATACATACATATATTTATTGAACAAGAAATATGAAATTTAATTGACTCAGGATATATTAGATTCAGTCTCCTTAAATCACTTTCATGAATCAAAGTCAAGGTCATTTAATAAATAATGAAATGAAAAGAAGAGTCACCAATGGTCTCAAGACTCCCTCAACCAATTCAATTAATCGAATCAATCTATGATTGGACCGTACTATATATATATATATATATATATATATATATATATATATATAACTTCTCCGCGTCCATATGTAGTTTGTCTAAAGTGAATATGGTCCAATGAACTAGTTGCTTTTGTTGATATTTTTGTAGGTTGGACTAGTATATCAAACTCAAACCATAAAATTTGTTGACCAAATCTATGTTGTGTGACTTGTGAGTTGTGTCTTAGGTTTATGGTGCAAGAGAAATTATCAAGATTATCATCAAAGATCCAACAGTGAGATCTCATGATTGAATACATACCTCATGCATATATATATATATATATATATATATATATTTTATTACCATGAAACAAATTAACTATGAATGGGCCGTTGGTTTAACAGTGAGGGTGGTGTTTGGTTCAACAACTTGGTTGAGGAGGGTGAGTTATGGCAGTACATGTTGGGCTTTAATGTGGGTGACTCCTGCCTAATAAACCTAACCACAGTAACCTATAATGTCATTTTTATATAGAAATGATCCATCTCATTATTCCCTTTCGGACATGGCGATCTACTAATACTTTAGGATTTTATTAATCTAATAAAATTCTCTCTTGCACGCCTTGAAAAGAAAAATGCATGTTTTTTTTTTTTTTTTGTCGAATACTAAAAGCTCATCAATTCATTGATTGAGTTGGAGGTAATATGGTGATCAAAAATTCATGGAATTGGATTGTGTGAAAAAATAGTTAAGATTGAGAAAATAAAGTATTTTAACTCGAAGGAATAGAAAAAATAGATAATTTGAATGTGAGGTAAAGGATGGTAAGGCTCATGAATTTACAGAGGTGAAAAGAAAAGACATAAAAAAAACACTTTTATTCACTTTTTAAATTTTTTATTTATATTTTTGACCTATTATTGCCTACATAGCTGTTAGGAGACTGTTTGGCCTTGCCAAATAGTGTCCTAATGACTATATTGGCAGAGCCAATCAACCATTATATATATATATTAGAAAAAATGCTTTTTGCCAATATAGCATGCCAAACAGTTGCAGTCCCTTTTTTTTAAAAAAATAAAAAATAGCAAAATAGTTGTTAGGCCCTTTTTGTAACGCCAAACAGGCCCTAACAAGTGGCAAATTTAACCATTGTGCGCGTGTGGACTATTTAAAAAACAATATCTTCTCGTTAGTGGAGTACGTCTATAATACACCCAGTGTAAATATATTGGATAAATCTGAATTGTATGTGTACAACACGTAGGATGGGTCCCATCACACATATAGAGCACCCAAGATATAGATTCACCCACTATATTTACATCAGTTATATTGTAAATCTTCTCTCACGAAAGAGAACATAAACAAAAAGTTTTTGTAGCCCACATTGGACCCCACTCTTTTAGCGAGCCCAATGTGAACAAATAAGGTGGATTGGGGTCACCAAATCGGTCTGGCGAGCCCAATACACTTGCTCTTAGGTGCTCACCAAATAATAGGAAGGCTTCTTACGAGGTCAAGCCTTTACTTTGAACTTACCCCCGTAGTTGTGATTTGGATTCGACACTCTCCTCCACCCCCAATCCAATTTGGCTCCAATACTAGAGTAGTAGATTGTACATTTGTCATTTCATCTAAAAGATCTAAAAGTTTTAAGGGTTTTAGTTTTGACCCCTCTTATAACCTCAGAACCACTGCATTAATTCTATAGATATGAAACAAGAATTTATGACATCAAAATAGACAGTCATGAATCTGTACCAAGTCCGATCTAAAGTGGAAGGTGAGAATTCGAAACGTGTGAGTTTCTTGTCGAAGGGAAAAAAATCCAAATGTGTGCATGAGAGTATTCAACTAAACAAAAGAAACAAATACATATCCAAATGTGTATGAATTGAATTTTATAGGTATAAGATTAATATATATAAATAAACATCAGCATATATATATATATATATATATATATATATATATATATATATATATATATACTCTAAAGCGTGTAACAAATAAAGAATCAACGAATTAATAAATAAATGATAATACAAATAATATGTGTAAAGAAATCTAATCAGCACATAGACGATAAAGCTCATCCAAAGGAGGCAGCTCCTTAAGTAATCTATCAAAGTCCTTGAACGAAACTCCTCTTGAGAAAACTGAATTACTAGCAGTAGTACCACATGAAGAAGGCATATGATGATGATCAACAAGAGATCCAATCCTCTCCAACCCCACAGACCTCATCTTTTTCTTCGCCGGTTCAACCTCACGGCCTTCTGTCGAGTCCTTGCCGGTGAACCTCTGAACCACCGACTTGAAGTTGATGGCATCGGTTTCCACGTACTGGGTGTTTATGATCACTACCCTCATGGGCTGTTGTTCTCTATTGCCTCTTGACATGGAAAATATATAATTGCTAGTGTAATGAATATTTATTGAAACGATGGAAGAGCTAGCTAGATAGAAATGACAACTCTTAATTTGTGGACAAGAACAAGAAGTGACTTTTTGGGGTATATATGGGTTTTGAAGGTTGAGTGTGTTTGTGTATTGTATGTATATTATATGATTTGTGTAAGAATATCGGTGCTTTTATATTGGTAGTTGGTCAAGACTTGTACGGTAGGGTTGACAGTTGAGAAATGTAGGCGATGATGAGATAAGTTGACCGTTACCAGGCAGTCTAGAAGGACCTTAGATTATTGGATTGAGTCAAACCACGCAATTTAGAAAATAATTCTCATGCACGTGACTTAAAGGTACCTACAACTTGTAAAAACTCTAACCACGCTTCATTACTCGGTAGTCATTAGTGTGTGTCCATGTATATATATATATATATATATATATATATGTTTTGAGCAGACCATGTCATGAGTGAATTTTTGGGGGCCAATTTTGGCAAATGGTTGATTGTTTGAATTAGGCCAGGACAGCAGCAACTTTTTAGTAGCTAGCATTGGCAAAAGGGTCAAAACAATGTCAGCCTTGAAGATATTATCATTTAATTTATTCAATCGAATTTCAATAAAAATTATAATTTGCAAGTCTTAGTTTTAGCTTTCTTTAGTCATAAATTCATTTTGTTTGAACTATTTTTTTTTTTTTTTGCTAAATATTCATTTTGTTTGAACTTTTTTTTTTTTTGGCTAAATATTCATGCCACTTCTATTTATCTTTCTAGAGAAATATTTCGCTTTTTGATTCTTTCTTTCTAAAATTCACAATTCTTGATGTTATTGTTATTATTCTTTTTCTTTTTCTTTCTTTTTACAGGGCCAATTGTATTGGTAATCAAAGACGATATGCATGTTAATTTGACTCAAAAATATCAAAACTTGTTGTATACTAGGAAGCACAAACACGGGTACGGCACGACATGAATACTGCGATACGAAATATTTTTAAAAAATATGACACAGATACGACTAGGATACGGCTATAAAATAATAATAATATAATATATTAATATATATTAATTATTCAATAAAAAATACTACATTACAGAAATACTTCAATTTATTATTAAGCAATTATGAACCAAACAAACTTATAAACAAAAATAGACAAATAGATTAAAATAAATTAAAGAACTAGACTTATTTAGTCTTCTCCATATATATAGCTTAGATTTTTAATCATAACTTAATAACATATAATTTCCATTCGAACTACTTGAATATACATCACTGTTACGAAGTGTCAGATACGTGTTAAAAGAGTGTTCAAGAAGTATCAAAGAAGTGTCCAAGGAGTGTCCGAGAAGTGTCCTAAAAGAAAAAATGTCAGGACACTTCTACGAAGTGTCTTACATGTGTTCGAGTATCCAACACGAATACAATATATTCGGTCAAGTGTCCGTACTTTTTTTATTGTATATATTTGAGGATAGAAAAGAAAGTAGATGGTGAAATAGTAATTTATCATTGCTTGTACGCCAAATAAGGAAAGCTGAGTGCAACATTTCAACATTCATAATGTGTTCCACTCTAAGGCCCTGTTTGGCATAACTTTTGCTTTTACTTTTATACTGAAGAAAAAGAAAAGCAGAAGTTATCACTTCTATTTGAATTATGACTGAGTGTTTGGAAACTGTATTATTGAAGAGCTTTTAATGTCAGAAGAGTTTTTTTGTCTGTTTGGCAAAATATTTGTTGAAGCACTTCTAGTACTAAAATACATATTTTGTCCTTAGATGAAATATTTTTTTTAACTGTTTGATAACATAAAGCAATTAACTTGTTTTTTATAACCAATTACTAACACATGCAAAAAAATAATTTAATATAATCAAGTTTAATCCAACATGCCATATATAAAAACAAAATACATTGTGCTTAAAAAAAGTCATCAATATATAGTCAAATTTAATCCAACATGCCATATAATAAAAATAAAATATTTTATGCTTTAAAAAAGTCACCAATATATAGTCAAATTAAATCCAACATGCCATATAATAAAAGCAAAATATTTTGTGCTTTTCAAAAGTCATCAAATTTAATCCAACATTCCATAAAATAAAATATTTATCTAAGCATCAGCTCCATAGCAATTTTATCTCGAATAACTCCCATCTCAAGAGTATCATCACTTGTTGTCGAAATATCAGACTCTCCGATTCCCTCATCCAATGCATAATCCCCTTTTTCACCTTTTTGAAATTCTTTGTCAACAATAGCCTCCCTCCTTATAAAATTGTGGAGAGCCATCCTAGCACTAACAATGGCTACTTATCAAACTCAAAATTAAGCATATTTTGTAAGATTTTTCATTTTACCTTCCACACACCAAAAGCTCGGTCTATGACACTTCGCAAGGAGGAATGCACTTGATTAAATAATTCTCGAGAACCTCTAGGCTGACTAGCTATCACGTCGAAATTCAGGAAGACGGTATCTTTCACTTTTAAATGGGGCTAAAAATTAATATTTATCTACAAAATAATAAATTTATTGATAATGAGAAACTGTTATACTTAACAATAATAATAATAAACAATTAAGAGATTGTAAAAATCATTTGGCGGTTTAGAAACTTTTGTAGTTGAGTCTCGATATGCACGTAAAAATATTTTCGTATCGTGTGCAGTTCCTTCCCATCCCGGCCACACAAAGGTAAACAACATGTCAAACCCATATACAACCATTATGTTTTGAGTGGGGTATCCCTTCTTACCAATATAAGATATTTGCTCATCCACAGGAAGTGATGCACGAATATATGTCCCATCTATAGCTCCAATGCAATCCTATCAATATAAATGTATATGCACATGTACATTCAATAACATGAACAAATATGAAATTTTCTAATAGAAAGATAAATAAGAGATGAATAAATACCTTAAAGTATGACCAATGCTTTGGATTGGATCGTATGTGATGTGGAACTTTTAGTTTTAAAGAGTTAAATCATAAAAAAAAATTTTAACATTTCATAGTATTATTCTAATGGTGACAATACATTATTATATTAATTATAACATATATATTATTATTGAAAAGAAACATAACACCATCATAGTACATTATCACATGATTCATGTCCTAAAAAATCTAGTACATAACAAGAATATCATATATCAACATCACATAATCCACGTCCAAACAAAGCTAGTACATATCAATAATTTCATACATCAAAAACCATGTCCAATGACATGATTAATGTCCAAAAGTCTAGTACATAACAATATATCAACTTCACATGATCAATATCCAAAACAAAGTTAGTACATACCAAGAATACCATACATCAAAAACCATGTTCAATGACATAATCTATGTTCAAAACACCAAGTACATAGCAATAATATCAGATATCAACTTCACACAATCCTTGTCCCCAAAACCTAAACCTAAAACATAACAAAAAATATCATAATACTCCCAAAACTATGTCCCACAAGTAACACATTACTCTTAATTATCAACATTGCTTGACTTTTGATATTGAGCATTGAACCATGCAAGTTGGCTCTCCGGATCCTCCAAAGCTATAAACACTTCACAATATGTTCGATTTATAAAGAAATCGATCCCAAAATTAAAAAGTTGACTCCCTTTTTTCACAACTTGGAAGTGTAGCTAGTTTGTTAAGGACCTCCTTAATAGAACATCCAGGTGGATCAATTCGAATATAAAAATTCCTATTTTTAACGGCTTGACAAAGTTCATCAAGTTGTGTTGATAACTTTTTAAAGGTAGATTGTTGCTTCTTTCTCTCTTTGAGTACTTTTTATTTGGGTTTGAGGTTTTCACATGGTTATTTCTGCATTCTATCTCCTCGTGTTCAATTTTTTCAGAATGTGCTCCCTCATCAACATTATTATTAATGGTAAGTGATTGATTATACAAAGGAGGCATTGTTCCAGAAGTAGGTGCCCAAGCCCTAGCTCCAGTGGTTGTGACATCTTGAAACAGCTCATCTAACTTAAATGAATGCTTTAGACCCTTCACACGAAATTTTGCCGCATCTGGAAAATTCTGCATTTATTAATTTAGAAGTTAGAAAATAAAAATTATCATTAAATTTGTTGTTAAAAATAAATATATACACACATTCACTCAAAGCATTTATACTGTTCCTTTCAGAATTTCACCCAATTCCAGTCTCTTCTCTTACTAATGCCTTCCAGAGCTGCCAATCTTTTCTTACATTGTCCCAATGATTTTTTAGTTGTTTCCTTTAATAATTTTTGTTGGTGGCCTTATTAAAATTCTCAATCAATTCTTCCAACCCTCTTTGTTCAAGTGTGTTCCATTTCTATTACCAACTCTCACTTGTTCTACCGCAAGATCAACAAAAATCTCTTGTGTCCTTGGATCCCATACTGCTTTCATTTTAAGTTTTTATGCATCAGTCGCCATCTATTTTACAATAAAAAATGAATAAATATTAAGTGATAAAATATCGATAAATGCATTAAATGACAAAAATTAAATACAAATGAGTTTTTTTTCACCCACTTAAAATAGAGATTCATTGTCGAAATTAGAGATAAAACAAACATAGTGAGGACACGCTTAAAGAATTAAGGCTACTTAATTATTTTTCTTCTGATGCAACCTTAACATATGCATTCCATCAGCATTTGTATTTTTTTCTCTATTTCCATGGTTATACCTAATAGATACAAATGATCATCCAAATGACTATATATATATATATATATATATATATATATATATAGTAGCTAGTTTACATGAATCATGTACTAGTCTTAATTATACTCATACAAGACCATAATAAATAGTCAGTATAAAGGAATTCAAAAGAACAATACTGAACAAGGGCATGACCAAGCAGTTGTAACTTCTCCCAAGAAATGAATCACATGATCATATATTCTTAATTTCAAGTATGAAAAGATCAACTCATCTCTTTCTTAGTCATTGAAAGAAAATTTTCATCAATTGAGACTATAAATCTTCGCTACATTTGGACCCTACACACAAGAAATAATGTAAGGTCGATCTTCAATTCTATAATTTTTACATACTAATTAGATATTTATGTTTGTTCATGATACTTATTAGATTTTAACTGGTGTACTCCTCTAATGATAACATGAAGTAGGCTATGGAGCAGATGAAAAGGTTTATATAGATAGAAAGTATAGAACTTGTACACTTTTTTTTTATACATTTATGAATTTAATCTCATGGGAGATTGCATGAGGACAATGACGGTGCACATAAGGTTAGATTGGGTGACGTTACTTACAGGATACGATGAAAATGACAGAGGATGATTTGCCAGAGACGATGATACAGTGTAGAACTTGTCATTTGAGTTGTCCAAAAACCAGGTTACGCTAGGGTTTAGAAAAGAAACAATTTTTATAATGGCATAAGTTGTAATTTATTTTTTTCATGCCCTAAACAAAAGGGGTACGCTTCTAAGAGCCAAAACTCTTCTATAAAAACTAGTCAAACACTATTTTAAATAGCTTCTTGACCCAAGAAGCCAAAAGCAGCGTTTGAAAAGCCAATCCAAACAGGCCCTAAGTCCCTATCTATGCAAGCACAAGCTCGCATCGAGTGCGAAAATCGGTTGGTTAGAGCTTTGAAAAATTAAAAAAAATAAAGATGAAGAGAGAAGGAAACCTAAAGAGAGAAAGAGATCTGATCTATTACATATTTTTGATTGGGTTCACCCTGCATAAGGTTTGGAGTTAGAGAGAAGGATGATGAACGGAGGGAAGTCATGTAGCTAATTGTTCAATACAGTCAATATATTGATTGAAATGAAAGTTTATCTTCAACTTCATGTTTTGTTGATAGATCCGAACACAGAAATAACTGTTCTGTCCCAGGGGCTCTAATGGCAATCAATCAATTCCTCTGTGAAATTTGCAACAAAGGGTTTCAACGAGACAAGAATTGACAGGTCCATTGCATAGGACACAACCTTCCATAGAAGCTTAGACAGAGCTCAAGCAAAGTCGCGTCCTAAATTGATGGCTCGATTTTTACAATTTGAGAATAAATTGAACTGGTTTTACCATCCAATCCAAGACAATATGTTCAATGTGCATTCAATCGTGTTCGCGTACCACCTGATCTACCAAGCCGATAATTAACAAATGGCTCAAAGTGTAGATGATATATATACATATATGACACACACGTATACATAGATATATTGTCAATGCCAATTTTTTTCTTTAAAGCTAACCTTTTCCCTTTTTTTTTTCTTTTATAAATTACTCAATTTTTTTTTCTTTAAAACTAAACCCATTTTTTTTAACACATTACTTACCCAAAAAAATAAAAATTTAAACTCACATTTAACGTTTTTTATAAAATTACTCGCACTATCTCTCAGAGTTGGAAATTGTCCTGTTTATGTATATTAAAATGCTCGAAATTTATTTTTTGGTTAGGAAAAAATATCCATTTGAATCAATGAATAATTTAGATTGTTTTGAATTTGTCTTGCTTTACATTTTTGTAAATAAGTTATTTCAATAAGTAATAACAAATATATTTGAAGAAATACTGATTGTGAGCTTTGTTTGATTATGAAAGGAATGATGATAGAGATTTACTTGTAATAATGGTGATGTGGCATTGAAGGATTTATCAGGATAAAAAAATAAATAATATAAAATACATTTAAATTGAAGGATTTATATAATAGGTGGGTTTATAGAAGGGTACAATCTTGCCTAATAATCTTAGCCGTTCAATTTGTCATTTCAGAGAGTAGGTGAATCTGATGGCTAGAAAATACATACCGAGGAGGAAATGACAAAATTGGAGGGAATGCGGGGGCAGGAAAAGTAACCAAAGGGGGTCAAAGTGCTTATTATTTCATAAAGTAGTGTGATTTTGCAAATCTGAGGGGTCAAAGTAAAATAAAGATAAAACACAGGGGTCTAAGTGTAAATTACCTTAAAATTTACTCCGACCACCGCAAAAATAGATTTAGGGGGGGTAAAGAAATAAAGGCCAAACGGTCTCTTCAAGTGTAATTTAACCATACCTCGAGAGACGTCAGTAAATTTAACCCTAATATATTTTATCACACACACACATATATATTTATTTAGGGGAAAGATCATGATTTGGAATGAACCCACTTATAATTCTTTTTTTTTCTTTGTTTGGGTAATTAAACCAATCTGACCTCATTTCCCAATTAATGAGGCTTTAAGCTTTCTTTGATGTAATGAGGAGCAGGAATCTAAAAGTTAGGAAGAGTTCCACAAGAGAAACCCAAAACGGGAGGAGATAACAACAGCCTAATGAATCAGGAATATTGAATAAAAGGTACATGAATAGTTATTTTTTATGCTAGCTAGGTAAAAGTTGAACAAAACCCATTATATATATATGGGTAAAACTAACATCCCCTCTTTCAGGAGAAAGATAACTTTGTCCCCAAATTTTATTATACAAAAGTACCCTTGTTAAAATATGTCACCTCATAAAAACATAAGCATTTATGTAATTTAAAAACAATCTCATCTCCAACTTCTCTCACGTCTATCCTAACCCTTACCCTAACCCAAAGATACAACCGCTACCAACAAATTCTATCTCCGTCGCTGATGTTGTCACCGCCAAGGAGAGATTCCAAAGATGGCTGGAATTGTTTCTTTATCAGTGAAGAAACAGAGAAAGAGAGGTGATTTAGTTGTGGTTGGTATGGCGGTGGTGACGGTATCGCAGGTGGTTGTGGGGGTGGGAATGGTGGTGGTGGCAGTGGTGTTCTGCTGGTGGCGGTGGCGGCATCGCAAGTGGTTGTGGGGTAAGGATTGTGGTGGTGGTGGTGGTGTTCTGATGGTGATGATGGTGGTGGTGCTCCCGGTGGTGGTGCGATTCAGTTGTGGAGATGATGGTGGTGGTGTTTTGCTGGTGGCGGTGGCGACATCGCAGGTGGTTGTGGGGTGGGGATAGTGGTGGTGGTGTGATTCAATTGTGGAGGGGATAGTGGTGGTGGCGGCATCGCAGGTGGTTGTGGGGGTGGGGATGGTGGTGGTGGTGTTCTGCTGATGGTGGTGATGGCATCGCAAGTGATTGTGGGGTAGGGATGGTGGTGGTGGTGTTCTGCTGGTGGTGGTGACGACATCGCAAGTGGTTGTGGGGTAGGGATGGTGGTGGTGGCAGTGGTGTTCTGATGGTGATGGTGGTGGCGGCGGTGGTGTTTTGTTGGTGGAAGTGGCAACATCGCAGGTGGTTGTGGGGTGGGGATGGTGGCTTCTGATGGTGGTGGTGGTGTGATTCAGTTGTGGAAGGGATGGTGGTGGTGGCAGCATCGCAGGTGGTTATGGGGTGGTGGTGGTGGTGGTGGCGGTGGTGTTTTGCTGGTGGCAGTGGCAGCATCGCAAGTGGTTGTGGGGTGGGGATGGTGGTGGTGTTCTAATGGTGGTGGAGGTGGTGGTGCTCCCGGTGATGCTGGGTTGTGGTGGTACAGTGTTGCTCTGATTGTGGTGGCAGTGGTTGTGGTCCTGTAATGATGTGGCGGTGCTGGTTTGTGGTGGTAAGAGAGGATTTCCTAAAATTGTAAATAGACTATAATAGTTTTTATACTAAAATGGTTATAACTGATCTATTATGGACATATTTGTCTATTGAAAAATGAGATAAATGTTATCCTTCTTCTGAAGGAGGAAATGTTAACTTTACCCCCATATATATATATATATATATATATATATATAAACAGACAATATTATCACATACATATATGCTTGATGTTGACAGCGTAATCCTATAGTGCAGTTTTACGATCAGAACACATCTATTCAAAAGGTTTATCAAGTCAAATATGTTTATCATTTCTCTTATACATCATATTATTGATCGGTGCTCCATAAAGGCAAAGGCTTCCTTCATTTGATTATTAATTTGACAAGAATAGAGAGAAAATGCAAATAAATACACTTTTTTCTTTTCTGGTTACGAAGAAAAAATATGGGAGAAAAGAAATGAGCACGATGAGAAACTATAAAAGAAGAAAATTTTCTTAGTTTTCCTTTTCCTTTTTCTCTTCCCGGCCATTCTTAAATAGAATTTCATTTCTAAATTTGTTTAAGCACAAAAACAAAATGTGAAAGAAATAGTTTTCTTTTTCTTTTACAGTCTTTCCTTTTTCCTCAAAATATCTATATATCATTCAAAAGCTTTGGAAACTTTTTTCATAAAACTTGCTTTTCGGTTGTTTCATCAACAGACCAAGACACATGATTTAGTGGCATCTCTTCTCCTTTCTACTATTCTTTCAAAACCAAGGCATATGACGTGATCGACATCTCATTTCTTTCAAAGCGAAAGACAGAGAGTTCAAGTCTCCCAGGAGCAAGAGCATTACCCAGGAGTATTGTGAGAGTTTGTCAAGAAAAAATTGTTTCAATCAGAAGATTGTAACAGAGACGCTAGAATTCACAGAAGTCGAATAGCCTAACCCAAACCTGATCAACCAGCATGGCCAAACCCACCCTCTCTTTAAGGAGGGTTGGATTCAGTTGAGATGCAAAAGTTGGTTCCACCCCACAAGTTTTTTTGGGTAAGTAAGCAAAATCCACAATACCTGCCAGATAAGACTCTTGCACAAGTATCACCAAAAAATTGGGGGTGGGTGTGTTATATCAGGAGTAACACGTACTTTAATGTCAGAGGCCAAACACTGGATCAGATAGAGAGAAATGTGAGTTGATCCCAAAAAAAAACACTCCTGCCCAGTAATAGGTCCCTATCTCTAATTATTGTTGCTTAGTTCATAGGAACATTAAATGGATATTAATAATAATAATAATAAAAAAAAATACATGTGACCTAGTACAAACAATTCATTTTGTATCACAACCCCCATCGATAATCACTTCCCCAAGAAACTTGGTGAGATTTGAAGTGAGGGTTTTACATGTAGAGATGCTCAATTGCAAATCTACTCCAACCTTTATTTATATATAGTGGTTCGGAGGAACGATTTACCTTCCTCAAGTTCAAGTATTCAAGGTTTGGTATGTTCAAGGCTTCGAAAACAGCCAAAAAAAATAGTAACTAGTACCAACATCATCAAGTCAGTTGACTGCATTTCCGGAAACAAAATAATGGATTAAGGTGAAAAGTCTCAAGATCAGAGTGGTCCTGTAAAAAACTTCATTTGAAGCAGGGCTCACAACAGATTCAGTTGCTGGAAAAGTTACTATTGTTATGGAAAAGATGGAAAATACTGAAATAAAAGAAAGTTTCACCACCCCTTCGTCACAACAAAGCCTCTCTTGACAGGGAATACACTAATTTCATCCACAGGTCTCAGACTCTAATGATTAGCTAATGCAGAGCAGGGCGAGGAACGCGCGGCCTCACAGGTGTCTTTGAAGGACTTACCCTACATTATGGATGAAAATTTTCAGTGAGAAAGAAACTACAAGTTAACATCTAATATTCAAGGTCTAAGAGAAAAAAAAAAAAATCTCAGTTGATATAGCTACTGTTCAGAGGCTTCACCTGATGGGTTGGGTTCCCAATACACTCCCACTACAATTCAGTGCCATAATGGCACTCTCTGCCTGCACATAAAGGGGGAAAATCATTTTGTGAAAATGATTCCTTGCATCCACAAATAAAATGAGCACATTCATTAAACCCTGATGAAAAGGGTCATTTCCACAAAAACAGTCATTTGAGTATCAAACCAAGTTTTGTTTACAGTCTTGCATAAAAGGGTTATATTCCTTAATGCTTTGAAGATAAACAGTTGGTCAATATTTAACAATGAAACAAAATATAAAATATATAATAGAAAGTGTAGTGTAAATGATAGCTTACAGATCATGGCTAGCACACATTTGGTAATAATCAAATATGCAAGTGGAACTTGACTATGTTTACTTTATTGCCAGAACTTCCAAAGGTCATTTTCAGATGAGAAGTTGCTCGCTAGAATTGTATTATTAGATCTTCAAGCCATCATTTGGTGGTGTGAATTTGAACTTGATGGCCATTGACATGAAAAAGAATTCTATGGCATGGTATTTGAGTACATATATATGTAAAAACGGAACCATATATTTCTTTCAATAATAAAAAAATAATATAATTGAAAATTCATTGAGTTTTGTTTTCCAATGCTCCTTTTTCCTCTCAAATCAAATTCAAACAGCCAGATTTGAACGCCTGCTCATCAAATGATTTTTTCCATCTCCATTTTAACATGTTTGATGAAAAAATGCACCGTCTATCTTGTGAACATCATAAGAATGCAAAGAAAGATTTATGGGAAAACATTCGCTTTCCTAGGTAAGAAAGATATTTAAAAAAATTAAGAACTGTTTCATATAGAAAAAATCTCTCTATCTTCGGAAGTCCAAAATAGAGGAAAACATACCAGGCAACCAGCTAGAGCAAACGTATCTAACTCAGTACCATTGTACCAATATATACTATTAACTTATACATGAAAGGTGACACCACCAAGAGCTACAGCAAAACTGGGTATTTGAGTTGCTTGCTAAGGTAAAAAAAATAAAAAGAACACTGCAAGTGCTCTCGCCCAATTTTATAACTGTTCTAGTCCACTAATCACTACCCACTCTCTCTCTCTATCTCTACTCGCATTTCCCCCCTCCCCCTAACAATAAAGAAAGAGAAATCATGAATATAGCATGATTCTAGTGTATATCGTGCAAGCCTCATTAAACTCATCTTTGGTTTCAGTCCCCAATTTGGATTAAAGAAAGAAACTATTGCAACAACGACATGTCACGTTTTTATAACATGTGCCTTACTAAGGAGCTTAGGCAGGGGCTTTGAGATTTGATAACAGTCTATGAATCCAACTAACATAAATTTAATTTGAACATAGGAGAAAACTACATCTAAAAATATACAAGAAAATTCAAAATATTTATAGAAAAATGATTCATGCATCAAAGCCTTAACAATTTCCTCAAGATATCTTTCTCCAGGATGGATCAGAATTGAGTAATTACTAATTAGCATCCACACATACCTTAGTAAGCCAACTTCCCCAATATTTTTAAACAAGCCCTGATTTATATGAGAACTTTATGATTCACTTTAACATTTTCAAGAAAACCAACTTATCCTCATTTATTTCACAATAGTCCTGTATTTTCCAGGAATCTCTTAATTTCTAACCAATCTGCTTCTTTTTCATTTGACAGGTAATTGATATGTTTCAGAATAGTACCATGGTTTTCTACCTTCAGGATGGCTTCCAACGTTATCCTTTTCATAGACAGGGTGATGGATCAGGTTAGAAGTTCATAAAGATGATTATAACAAGGACATTGATAAAGATGCTGGTTTCTAACATGGAATCATTTCGATATGGCAACCTCCAGACACAATGAACCACAAATATGTGTAGATCGCAAATGTGATTTGGCATGCATATCAATACATTCTCTACAATGCAAAAAATGCTGAAATTGAAGCACAGTCACTTTACAGGGAAAAAAAAATCGAAGATTGACACAATGTCAAATCAGTCAGCAATACACTCCAACGAAAGCCAATAAGGTGTGTGTTTGTTTTTATAATATCCAAACTTCTTCAAACTTGGGGAAAAGAAAAGTACCAGAAAGTTCAACTTTTAAATTTTCAGTAAATTAATTCTTAAGAAAATGATAAACTCAACACAACCTAATTATTGTGCAAGATTTATTTAACTAGATTTGATTTTATTCATCAAAGAGCACTCAAAAAATAAAACTATGAATTCTTTTCTTTTTCCTTTCCACTGTTCTGTAAACAACCAAAAGAAAGCAAAAAGAAATGTTTCTTCCATGAGTCTATCCTTGAGCACGAGCTGCTTTAAATGATATAGTTCCCTTTTGTATTATACTTGATTTTATTCTCCAAAAAAAGTTAATTGAGGTCATACCATCTTCCACATGTATGCTATTATCTTGTAGTGTCTACAATAAAGACTGCTTCATCCAATTATCTAGTATGCTCTTACTTCGATGGGAATTAGATATGTTTCCACTTCAATTCTTTTTGGAAAGATTTGGCTACTAGAGATGGACTGAAGACCAGGCTGCCGACTAATGAAATTTTGTGATTAAGGAGGAGGAACCAGATATGAAGAAGCACGACAGGCCTTTGCAATATACTTTTAGATCTTACATGTTCCAAATTGCCATATATACCATGATGCCTAATAAAATGGTTGGCTCATTAAAGTTTAAACATAATTGTCATTCAAGTCAAGGTCTCCATAGACTAGGAAAGACGTCAAAAAAGATTCAGTGGTTTTTATGTACAAAAACAATTGCACCCTCTATTATCACTATGTTAAATCCATAAGCCAAATGGTAATACGAAACAAAGTACCCTAACTCTCCCTCTTTAGCGAATATATTTGATCATTTAATGCCCTACCAGGAAGGCTAAACATTTTCAGCTAAGCAACACATATGAACCCACAAAAACATTAGAGATTAGATGATCAAGACAGAAGGTTAAATTGACAAGGCAAACAACATGTAACAAGGAAGCTCACTGAAAAGAAAAAAAGAAGAAGAAAAGATATGCCATATTTATGGATAATGATTTATACAGTGAAAGTTATCACCGAATGTGTAGTGGACAGGCTGTCCATCCATTGGATTGTGAAAAAAATGTCGTACCCAGTGCACAGGGCTCCCACTTGTGCAGGGTCTGGGAGAGGTAGATGTAGGCCAGCCTTACCCCCATTTTTGGAGAGGCTGCTTCCAAGTCTCGAACCCGAGACCTATCGCTTTTGGGCGAAGGCACTTGCCATCGCACCTTGACCTCTATCCATTGGATTGTGAGAGTGTAATAAATGTTGGGGTCACACTTGCACCATCTAAGGGATAAGTGTGATTCGATTCCCAAATTCAGTGATAACTTTCACTGTGTCTATCATTACTATATATATGCCTTTTCTATATTTAAATTTTTTGGCTGATCAGATTACCTGAAGGTGATGCAAAGTTAAAAGAAACTGTGTGTGTGTTTTTGGGGGGAGGGGGTTGGGGAGAGGAAGAAATCCATCCACTAATGACAAACAAACTGTGTACTGAAATGTAGCCAAAGGAAACTAACATAAAACTATATACATTTAAACATAATATAAAATTACATAGAATAGTATGAAAAATTATGATCATAGTTAAAACACGAAGTCATCGAAGCATTATTGAAAAGAAAGAACCTAAGCACATGCAACCATGCTGTTACCACTCATTTATGTACTACGAACTCACCATAATAAACTCAACAAAAGCAATACGTGTTGAATGCACGTGATCCCCCAAAAGCCTCAGGCGAGAAACCTGCATAGCAAAAAATTAGCTTTACTTCTTAACTACCTTTTTGTAGAGCCGGTGAAAAAAAAAATCAGATTTTACGCATCTCCTTACCTCGCCACAAGTTGTTTCAAAGAAATTCTTGACATCTGCTTGAGAAATCTGCATCAACAATAAAAATTTTAAAATTCCCAACAGAAACCCAAAAACAAGTGTCTTTTACATAAAACTACTCAATCAGGTGTAAAAAGTAAAAGCTATTTGTTTACCATTAAAAGACAGAATCACGTGAACCCAATCACCATTCAGGATGCATCATATGAAACATAAAAATATGGCAGAGAACTTAAAAGATTCCTACCTTCTTATCAATATTTGTACAGTAGACTGTCCTTGCACACATTTCCCGTTCATCTTCCGACTATATTTCAATCATCAAAAAGTTAGAAAATGGAAATGTCCATGGATCTAAATTGAAATACTGACAAAAAGGGAAAAAGTATGCAATGCAGGCATCATATAGAAATCACACAGCATAATTGGCTTCAAAGTTATTCATACCCTGGGTAGAAATGTAGGATTCACAGGAAGTATAGCAGTCTTTGAAGGTAAGACTTTAACTGGATAGTAACCTAGCATTGTCCCACAAAGGTTAAGGGCAGCTCTTGCACCATCTGTTGACGTTAATTCCACATGATATGTGAGATGTGCGAAATCACACAACATACTGTTTTCAATGTTACAAAGACAAGCCAACACGACCCACTTACGCTCATCAGCAAACTCTACAAATGCAAAGCGAAGATGTGAATGTGGATCGCCACAAACTCGGCAATCAACAACCTTCAATGTAAGCATAGCAAAAAGAAAATCAGAAAAGTAGCAAAAAATTAACAACCACATCAACCGTCATAGAAACAAAATCGTATTCAGCATCAAATATACAGTTTCTGTTTCCTCAGGAATATAGAGTACAATTTCACAAGAAAAAGGAAGATGGAAAAGAAATGGAACAAGTATCCCATGAGAAAAAAAAAATGCTACTAAGATCCAATTAAGAGATGAAAGCCGCAAATGAAGGCCCTGTTTGGTAACACTTCTAATTCCAAATTTCAGCTTTCATTTTCATTTATTTGGAAGTCACAGCAGAAATCGCGTTTGGTAACGCTCTTTTCATTTCTGAAAAAATGAAAGTGATGTCAAAATTTTGACAATCCTTGGGCATAATTTGAAAGCTTCATAACGAAGCTTTCAGTTTCAGATTTCATTTTTTAGTTCAAGTTTTCATTTCTTATTTTTTTATAAAATACAATAAATAAAAATTTTGCTTGCTCCAAAATATAATATAATACAATAAATTAAAATTTTATAAAAAACAAGAATAAAAAATTGGTTACTCAAAAATTATAAATATAACAAAATAAATACAATAAATAAAAAAATTATAAATAAATAATATAAATAAAAATAAAATAATATAAATAAAATACAATAAATACAAAATTATAAGTCAATAAGAATACAAATCTTTTATAAAATACAATAAAGAAAACATATATATAAATATAAAGATATATATATAATAATAATAAATAAATATATAATATATATAAAGATATATATAAGAAGAAAACACAATAAAATAAGAGCTATATATAAATACAATAATATATAATACAAAAATATAATATAATAAATGCAAAATTATAAGTCAATAAGAATAAAAAACTTTTATAAATACAATAAATAAAGATATATATATACATGTATATATAAATATATATAATAATAATAAATAAATATATAATATATATATAAAGAGATATATAAGAAGAAAATACAATAAAATAAGAGTTATATATAAATACAATTATATATAATATAAAAATATAAAAGGAAATAAAACAAGTATATATAATAATATATGAAAATTACCAAAAACATGTAAAGAGTTAGAATTTATGACAATTACCAAAAAATGCAAATGTTTAAAAATGAATTTTTAATTAAAATAAAGTCCTAACAAATATAATTTCAGAGGAAAGAATATACATAAAATATGTAATATCACATTTATGTTGGTTAAAATGATTTGGAATCATATTACTCAAACACAATTTTATACCACTTTTTTTTTTGAAAATTAATTTTCGGTTACCAAACATTTTTAGATTTGTGCTTTCAAAATTTCAACAGCATATGACGTTACCAAACGTATTCTGCTTTCGACAAAAATGGCAGCACAATAGGTTTTCAGATTTTATTTTCAAGAAATCAGAAAATGGAATCCGACAGCGTTACCAAACAGCCCCAAGAAACCTCAATTGAGCTTTTTTTGAAATATGATTGCTTGCACAACGTCTACAATGCCATTAAGTTCAACATAAACAAATGCATTAAGGAAGTCAAATAAGGTTTTAAACTTATGGAACCATGGAAGAAAACTAAATCAGTTATCAGCCTTTGTAAAGAATCTAGATGAAGCACTGTAGAAAAGTCAGCAGGTTCATTAACACTCCCAACGATTGAAAAATATATTAATACTAAATGGTGAGATCAGAAATATGTGAGAAGACCAGAAATTTTGATAAGTTAAGAAAACAGTAAATACACGGCATAAGAAGCATAGTCTTAAGAAATGCACCTTTACCCTGTGCTCTCTCTGAACAAAATCTAGATAATAATATGACATCGGTATAATTCATATAACCACTATTCTAGGTAATAATATGACATCATTATACTCACATAACCACTCTAAGAGAATCCATACCACAAATATTTTCTTCAAACACATTGAATAGCAGATGAATACAAAGAAACTTGGATTTGAAACTTCATGTGGAAAAAAAAAAGTGTCAAAAGCATTCACACATCAGGCATCTACTATGGGGGGAATATACTAACTTGATGCCTAAAGCTGCTTGCAAGCATGATGAAACAGTAATGAAACTATGAAAACCTTAATGATGGCAGAAAATGTGTATACAGATACATCAATAATAAAATGACGAACATGTTTCATAGAACAGTCAAAGACAGAAAAGTTACAACAGAATATTTTAGAACAGAAATAATCATAAAGAATATCACAACGATCATATCATCACCATATTAAATTTATCTTGAGTCTATGGAAATAAGAAAATGTTAATTACTAGGCTGAGAAACAAAAATAGCTATGCTCAATTTGAGAGTTGTTCAAGCGAAATGCCCAGTGTATTCGCAGATTATGGATTAGACTAAGGGGGGTTTCATGAGTTGCCTCTTTTGCTAATAACTGACTTTAACTTAATCAATTATCAAGTTCAATTTTAATCTAATTAAGCACTCAACTAACAAAAGAAAAACAGATAAAATAAATCATAAAACAGTTAAAAGTAATGCACCAAAATTTTACACGAAAAATCCAAACATAAAAAATGACGGGACCTTGTTTTTTTTCCTCACTTCACTCTTTACAAAAACTCAAACTCTTGACCTAAGGGTTTGACAATACATGCCAACTCCAAAGATAAAGAGGCCAGAAAATGACCGAACCTTGTACAAGGTCTCAAGAAAACCACCATCATTTTCATCATCATCTTCATGATGCACTCTTATCGCTATCTCATCAAGTCAATGAAGTGAAACCCCAAATTTTTCATTGATATACCATAGTATGGTCACACTGAATAGCACCCATAATCCTACCCTCCATAGCTCGAATATATCGAGTAGAAGGTACCTCATGTGAACCATCTGGACCAACAAGTAATTGATCTTCTGGTAGTCGCGCATTTGGTTCTGATAGATTTCTAAGCACGCATGCCATTACCTAAAAATTGCTAGGGAAACAAACTATACGATGCTTACAGATTATTGTAACAATCAGCCCAAAATATAATGAAGCAACTAATTTCTTTTTTATATTTTTATTGATTGATCGGCAACGATCATAGTCTTTAACAGTTGTTGGTAAATCAATGGCATCTTAGTCTTAAATCAATGGAATCTAATTTGCAATCTACAATCCTGTTCAAAACAATGAAGTTCAAGGATAAATTTTTGGCATGGAACTTGGGCTTAAGCAATTTAACCATCATTTGGGATCTGTTGTTGGCTTTTGACCAAGTGGAAACTCCCATCTACTATCGATATTATGACTTCCAACCAAGTGCCCCTATTATATCACCATCCACAACTACACATTGCTTCTTCCTAGGGGTGGCAATATTTGACACGACACAGGATAAATAAATTTGAGTTTGGGGTTTGCCTTAATCGTGTCCGTGTCGACCCGAATTGACCTGATAATTAAACGTGTCATGTTCGTATTTAACCTGCCAACCCGATTAACTCGTTTAACTAAATGTGTCGTGTTGTGTTCGTGTTAAAAATGACCCATTTAGCAAAACATGTTGTGTTCGTGTTAGAAATGACCCGTTTAGCTAAACATGTCGTGTTAGGTCTTAACCCATTTATTAAACGGGTTACGCGTGTCATGTCGTGTTATCTGTGTAATAATCGTGTTGTGTTCGTGTTAAGGTTTCTTGACACAAATAATAATCATGTCATGTTCGTGTTGACCCGTAACAAAATACCCATGTCTTGACACAACACGCCAACACAAATTGCCACCCTTACTTCTTCCCCTGAATGATTTAAGACTTGAAACAATATTACTCATAATCAAACATGACACAGTCTATGGCCAAGCTTGCCTACAGTGTTGCACAAAGGAACCCATCAATGTTCCTTGAACCAAATTACAAACTCATACTTACCAAACTCAGATTCTTCAAATTTAACTAACCTCTCAAGCTCCAAAGGTCTAGCTTTAACGAAGGAATGTTCCTTAGGAAATGTGAAATCATCCTTGAAAGCACTTAAAAAGGAAGGATGATTGGAGTGATAGGCTGACAGGGAATGAGATGAATAACTTGTCAATTTATAATAGCTAGGAGAGGCCTAAAATTGACATTTTTGATGCAAAGTAGTCTCTACTCTCTTTTTTCACTATTAATATCTAATAACCGGATTTCTTTTATAAAAGAACTAGCTCAGTGCATGAGGCTCCCGCCATTGCGGGGTCTAGGGAGGGTCAGATGTATGTAGCATTACCTCTGCATGGAGAGGTTGTTTCCTGTTCCAAACCTGTGACCTCCAGGTCACAATGGAGCAACTTACCATTGTGCCAAGGCCCACCCTCAACCAGATTTCTTTTATAAGTAAATAAAATTGGCTACCCTGCATTTTAAGCATATAAAATTGGTTATCCTGCATTTTCTTCATTTCTTAGTCTTTGTCAAGAGTTGGAACAGATTGCACATCAGATCATACATGATCACCAAATCAATACCAAGAGTAGTGTCACATTGATAAGTTTGAAACTTGAGAAATAAAAATATATGTAAATACCTCTACTGAGGTGCCAAGACATTCAAAGAAGCAATACAAATTGGAAAATAAACTAATTATATTTATTTTTTTGATAAGTAACTAAGATATTTTATGCTCCATAGAAATTTAAAATAAATATGCAGTGGTCTCTTTCAAGGCCCTAAAGAAATTGACACAGCAACATTAAGATGATTTGGGCTCTCGGGTGTAGGTCCTCATTTTGTAGACCAAATAAGATTAAAAAAAGAAAAAGAAAATACAATCAGTTTATCCTTGATTTTTTTTCTTTTTGATGATTTGGAAAGATGACAAAAATTCAAAATGAAGCACCCAGGTCTGTAATTACTAATGCGCTCAAATAATCATCAATCTTTTTCTTTTTTTTCTTTCTTTTTTTTTTTTTTTTAATCTGGTTAGTCTCAAGAATTTATTAACCAAACAGCTAGTAGTACTTTATTAGGGAAAAAAGAGAATATAATGAATCAACTAATTTTCAAGTGAGCACGATAACTTACTTGTCCACAGCTGCTAAATAAGGCCGCAAGCCGCTCTTCAGTGATCTAATTTAAAGAAGTCAAAGGGTGCTATTAATGCAAATTCACTTGAGGGTTGAGGTCATATGGAACCAAAAGAACACTCAATGCAATAAGCACCAAGAATTCTGTGTATTTTACTTACATTCTGATCAATGTCAGCAACATACACCGTTCTCCTGATGCTATCTTCTCTTTGAGCTCTAAAAGCTCTGCCATTCAACCTCCTCCTGCCCTGGTTAAAGGTATTTCTTCTCTGGTAAAACAAAATATAATATTTCAGAAAGTATAATGAAAAAGAACACATATAAGAGGGATTAAATAATCAATGCCATCACAAAAAGCTTTGGAAATTATTTTCCATATAATCATTTTATTGTCAAGCAATGGATTGCCTTAAAAAGAAAGAGAGAGAAAACCCTATTCTCAACGGCATCAAAGTTTTAGAAACTATTGTGTAAAACAATATGTACACAAAAGGATTGATGAACATACATATTAAAACCTTAAAGACTAAAACAGCCACAGAACCTGTTGGTCTATAACACAAACACCACAAATCAAAAAACTCAGATCAGTACATGTTATTGAATAAATACTAACATACCATAAGAATTGGAAACAGAAATGGTTAGAAAATCCCAAAACCCATTTGATGTCCAAAAGCAATACATACCAATTCAGGCCAAAACCACTTTAACACAATGGTACACTGTGGTCATGGAATTGCATGGGAGGGTGAGGGGTTCTATTCAGCCCAAATCATATATATTAATGTTCGCAATCAATGAAAGATACAAAGTTTAGAATCCCACAAAGATGAAATGAAGACAAGAAACCAAATCTTGAAATACCCATTGATCTATAACACATAAGCATTGAAGAAAATGGATGAATTTACAGGCTAACGCCCACAAAATTGATAATTGAACTCCAGAAAACCCATAAGAAATTCTTGCAGGGATTATAGCTCCAAAGGGAGTTCTTGACCAGTTGGAAAATATGTTAGCTAACTTTTGGTGGGGTGGTGATGAAGAAAAAAGAAAACTTCACTGGATGTCGTTTGATACTATGTGCCTTCCTATTCAGGGAGGGGCTTCAGGCCCCCCTACCACAAGGCATTTTTAAGATCTCTCTAAGGCTTTTCATATGCAGTTGGCCATGTCAATAAGAGGGAGTCAGACTTTGGACTGCATTTTTCAAAAGAAAGTGTCTGAAAGCCCATACATGTTCAGATGCTAAATTCAAATAAAAATAATCATTAATTACACCGGAAACTAATAAAGACAAACCAAAATCCTGTAAAGAAATATGAAAACGACAAACAAATCCTACAAAACCAAACAATCTAAAATTAAATCCCAATTCAGAAACCCCTTTTTTTTTTATAAATCCCAATTCAGAAACCCCTACTCGAACAAGTAAGCAATAATAACACCAAATATGGTTAAATTACATTAGATTAGAACCCCATGACGACAAAAATGCAATAGGAAAACAAAATCCAAGTAACAATTCAGAAATTTAATATTTCAAATCATATTCATTAGCAATCAACCAAATATGCATAAAGATCACAACAGATCAAAATTCCATAAGTACCAAAAAGAAAGCGACAAACTGCAGTTTGAAACCTTTCTAGTTACCAAATTCTAAAATCCGAACACATCCAAAATTGGTATGCTAAAACCCATTTGGATGAATATGAAAACAACAAATTGAACCCCGGATATCCAATTAACAAACACCAGAAACCCCACTTAGAATCAGATTAGTTATAAGTTCACCAAAAGCAGATAATGGACAGATGAAACCCCATACATGTGAGACCGACAAACTGAATGTCAAAATCCATTTAAACAAACCAAATGTCAGAAACCCGACAATCTAAAATTAAATCCCAGCTCAGAAACCCCAACTCGAACAAGTAAGCAATAAAAACACCAAATATGGTTAAATTACATAGATTAGAACCCCATGACGACAAATTTGCAATAGGAAAACAAAATCCAAGCAACAATTCAGAAATTTAATATATCAAATCATATTCATTAGCAATCAACCAAAAATGCATAAAGATTACAACAGATCAAAATCCCATAAGTACCAAAAAGAAAGCGACAAACTGCAGTTCGAAACCTTTCTAGCTACCACATTCTAAAATCCGAACGCGTCCAAATTGGTATACTAAAAACCATTTGGATAAATATGAAAATGACAAATTGAGCCCCGGATATCCAATTAACAAACACCTCAAGCACGTTTTAATTCAAAAACTCACTTAGAATCAGATTAGTTATAAGTTCACCAAAAGCAGATGATGGACAGATGAAACCCAATAGATGTGAGACCAACAAACTGAATGTCAAAATCCATTTTAAACAAACCAAATGTCAAAAACCGCTTTTTCTATGACACATATCAATTTGGAATCTGATTTCAAGTCCTTTTAAGCAATGATATAACAAGATGAGTATACACATAGATAATTTAGAAGCAACAAAAATAACCCATCAATTTACAACAGAAACACATGATAATTCAACAAATTCAATTTAAATAGCATTATTAGATGTACGAAAAATTGGAATTCTACGTATTAAACCCTTCTGAACTAAATTATCTACGACAGGATCACAAACCGAAATCTGAAATCTAAATGGTAAAATAAGGGAAACCCTTTAATAAAAAATGCAAACTTAAATAAAAATGAACAAAAAGTATGGTAAAATTAAACAAGAAAAGGAGGCTTGACGCTATACCCTTCGATTATTCAGATACCCATCATTTCCTGAATGTTTATTAATTGCCAAAAAATTATCCATGGCCAATTGATCGCGATTACGATCATTCGGGTATGAAGATGGGAAGAACTCCTTGGCCAGCGGATTCAGCTTCAACTTCGATAACATGTCAACGATGTCTTGCATTTTCAATTCCGATTTGGAATCAGAGTCCTTGGCACCAGCAGATATAGGTTCAGCATTGGTATTAGCATTAGCAGTATCAGTTTTCGGTGAGGACTGAACAGCCGGAGCTGCTACTGTTGACTCACCAGTAATTTCCGCACCAGCAGCCATGGAATCAAAACCCCCAAACCCCAGAAAAAGAAAAGTGATACCGAAAATAAATTATAAATAAATTAAAGCAGTTCTCTCTGTCTCTCTCTCTCTCTCTCTCTATATATATATATTAGTTATATATAGATAGA
This sequence comes from Cornus controversa, assembly GCA_026545225.1. Lineage (NCBI taxonomy): Eukaryota > Viridiplantae > Streptophyta > Magnoliopsida > Cornales > Cornaceae > Cornus > Cornus controversa. The sequence continues at coordinate 71,990,788 of CM048847.1, forward strand.
TGAAAGAAGATAGAATTTCTCAGATTTAGATGATCTTCAGTGCAATCTGAATGGATTTCTCTCTGAAGATTTAAGCTAACAAATACAGACCCATTTGGAGAAGAGGGTGAGAAATGGAAAAGAACAAAGATGAGGAGAGAGAAAAGGTGAATTAGGGTTTTTGTTGATTCGATCACAGGTGGTAGTGGTTTTTGGTGTTGTTGATGAAGGTGGTTTATGGAGGAACAACAGGTGGCTTTTGTGTTTGGCTTTCTCTACCCTTCTTTTAGAGAGAGAGAGTCCCAAGACTCTATAGAGAGAGGGAGAGTTGAAAGTGTATTAAAGTGAGGGACGTTAAAATTGGGGAAGAAAGACAGCTAACGTAAGATGACTTAAGCCCCAGTTTTTGTTACTTTCTGTAACTATGGATATGTCATTCATAACTGATTATTGTGGGTTTGTTGGGATTGTAATTTTATTTCCTTATTTATTATATTTATATATAAATCTCTTCTTTATCCTCTACTATTAATTTACTATTTATATATATATATATATATATATGTATGTATATTACTATGTTTTTAGTTGATGTGCTTTTACAGTTGTTGATTTTCTTGAATTTCGTTACTGTAGTTCATGGACTGATTGATTATAGTTGTGGTTTTTGCACTAGGGAGCTAGTAGAGTAATAAGGGCAGTTTTGTACCAGCAATGCATATTTTTCAAGGACTCATTCACCTGTGGTTGTTTGTTTGAGTGGAGTTATGGGTGGTGGGTGATGATGACAGTACAATTGTTGTGTCATCTAGTGTGATGGGAATACTGCAATTTGTATTCAATCTCGATTTTTTTTTATAAAGGCTTTTTGCTTTTTGTAATACTTCAATAATCATAAAAGTATGCTTTAGGATGAAAATTTTATAAAGTTTAATCCAAATATGTTAGACATAAATTATAAATTTTAATGCAAATATTTGTTTTTTCTGCTTTTGCTTTTGTTCGACATTGTAACAAATAACTTAAATAAAGCATGTTTGGTATAGTTCATTGTGTTTTGAATAGTATCAAAATATTTCAAAAATTTTGGCTAAAATTGGAAACATTAATATTTTTTTTTTGTTTCGACTGTTGTAGCCGCCAAAATAGTTATAAAAAAATATGAAATATATTTTCGTTACCAAACGTGTTTTTGATTCAAAATACTTTATAACAAAAACAGTTGTTCTGCTTTAGACAAAAACAAAAACATAAAACACAAATGCATGCTAATCAAGCTCTTAGTGACTATTAAAAGTGTTGTATGTTCAAAGGATGTGCATGATGATAAATTTACATTCATGTTCGTGAATGATTTAAGTTGCAATGGCACAATGTCATTTATTTGATATTTTGTTTGATTATACTTAGAAAGCTATTAAAATTAGGGGATGATATTACACTCCACCAATATCCATTAATGCTTTGCTCCTATCTTTTCTTAAAACAAAATTACAAAAAAAGTCCTTATGATAAACTATGTTTGATTCTTATATTATTAATACCATAAGGTAAGGATTTTTGGCACCAAAATACAACTTATCTCACGTTCTTTCTCTTCTCTCTCTCTTCGACTAAGAAAAAATGGAAGATACTATGTGAGTTAGAGAAAATTATTGAAATTATTAAGACAAGCAATATTAAAGAAATTCTAAAAATCTATAAATCACTCAACCCTTCTAGTGCTCATGGTAATGTGATTTTTTTTTCTTTTTTTGTTATTCTTTTCTTCATAATATATTTTTTGAGTTTTCTTTGAAAATATTATTTTTTCTTATTGAATCAATCTACAATTTTTATTTTAAAATTGAATTTTATCTACTCGGATGCTATGTTGAGAATAATAGATGTAATTTTTGTCTAGATCAAAGAGGAGGAAGAAGTTATTATTAAATATAAGTGAAAAAATATAGGATTCAATATAATTACTCAAGAGAGTATTGATCAAATGTATATAATTAAGATAATAAAAGTTATTTAATTAGATTAAAAAGTATTTGAGTTGGAAGTAAAATTTATATCAATGAATAAAAACATTTAATTGAATTAAAAAATAAAGCAAAATTTAGTTTTACTTAAATATAAATTATTATGTATAGTTCTTTAAGGAAACTATGTAAAACTTTTTGATTTTAGAAGGAAACTTTTAGAAATTAAGAAATGGAAAGAGAAATATGTGGCTCACTATAATTCTTTTTTAAATGTAAATTATCATTAATTTAGCTAAGGAATCTTGGTAGCAAAATTTTAAAAATAAAAACAAAAATTGATAGGATGTTATTCTTCCTTTGTTTTTTTTTTTTTTTTCGTTCCTTCGTGTTTTATTTGATTAATTGCATGTATCTAATTTTTAATTTGTCTTATTTGATAGATACGACACATGTAAAATAAATTACAATTTTAGCGAGTAAAAGACAATATGCCAAATATAAGAATGTGAGATAAAGTGTGAATGAATTAGAAATCTAAGAAAGGTAAAAAAATCAATTGGATTAGAGTCCTAACTTAAAAACGCAATTATGATATTAAAAATATAAAATCAAATAATGTATAACATATGAACTCTTCTATAATTTTAATTTAAGAAAAGAGGTAAGTGAAGTGTCTAAAGATACCAGTGAAGCGCAAATATCAGATGCCTTAAAATTAATATATGCTATATGTTATATAGGCACCGAAGGTTTTCCATGAATCCTATCAAATAATGAAAAATGAAGATGCGGAGAAAAGTATAGTTGTTTTCAATGAGTTGATAAAAAAAATGAAGTGAGAAGAGTCGAAGGGTGGTCAGGCTTCAAATACAGGCCGACATTAAAATATCAAAAGCAAAAGAAACATGATTTTTGGAACTTCTAGTGTAATTATTAGGATGATTATTTCAATTGCTACTGTAATTATTAGGATGATTATTTCAATTAAAGGAATAGAATATATTCAGATGATATTTATTACGAAACAGGCTGGCATTAAAGTTGGCATTGCATGCTTTGAAATGCAAGCAGATTAATGAATTTTGTAATATAGATTTGGGATTGATAGCCTGTTTAATATTGTGTTTTGGCATTCTCTAAAAAATCAAGAAATTTTTGTTTTCATTTCTAGATCAGATTGATAAAAACAACACAAAAACAAAAGCAATATATATATATACATATAGAGAGAGAGAGAGAGAGAGAGAGAGAGAGAGAGAGAGAGAGCAATTTGAATATGACTTGTCTTTATTAACATTTTTATCTTTGATTTTGGAAATGTGAAAAAAATAAAAACAACATAAAAGAAGAATAAGAAAGAGGCACGCTTGATGTAGCTTTAGTTTTAAGAAACACAAAATTGGGTTAACATCCTATATCAACGATGCCTATTCATGGACCAATAAAGGTGAATTCATGGTCAGGCTGTGGGTCCAAATATTTATGCCTCAGGCACCAACCCAGCAACAAAGCATTTTCCACATGTAAAGTCTACCCATCATTCCTCTATTTGGAAAGCATATATATATATATATATATATATATATCAAATGCATAGTTGCAAAAGTAAGAAAATAAATATTTAGTGATAATAAAGGTTAATCAAATTATTGAAAGATGTATTTAATGATTCATTTAATTTTTTACAAATTTTAAAAATTTATTACAATTCAGTAATTAAATACGAATAATTGAATACTCTCCTAGCATTACTCTATACACACACTCTCTACACATTGCATGCTTTATAAAGTATTGCATTTGATATGTTTTTTTTGGAAATAAAAAGTCAAAGTATTAAGTATAATGTAATGGTTTAGACATATTTAGACAAGTGCTAATACAAATGATTATAGTTTGCAAATATTTATTAGACTTGTTATCTTTTTATGGTTATAAGCTCTAAGCCTCTTGTTTTTATTCTTTTATTCTGGTGGTTGGAAGGCATCCACTCGTTGGCTTCTTCTTTAAAGTATATAATATAAATAATCATATATAAACACGTTGAGACACAGACTTGTACATATACGTATGTTGGTGCAATATATATATATATATATATATAATTTTATTTTATTTTTCTCATGATTATCTTTTGGCCTGTCAATACATTCCTTGAGATATAAAGGGAATATTCTCTTAAATTTATTTATAAGTTGTTGAATACTACTACTACTATTTAAGAATTTAATAACAGGAATTTATAGAGAATTTATGCTCCATCCCCTTTACACTTTTACCTTTTTCCTCCAAAACATTTATGCTGCCTTTTTGGAGTGAGAAGTGAACATTTGTATATATATATATATATATATATTGGTTACCTATGTAATCCATTTATGAATATCATTAATTAATTTGAAGATTCTCTCTAATACAGTTATTTGTACTATAATTGAATATATGAGGGCTGTTTATATTATACCCAAAGTGTTGTGTATTAAAGTCAACTCTCTCTCTCTCTCTCTCTCTCTCATATGGTCCTTTTCTATCCAAGAAAAGCCATCACATTTATACCTTTTAAAGTAAGACAAAGCGACCACATATATTTTTTTTCTTTCACGCACCTTCTTTTGGAATCAACAGTTCTTTTCTTTCTTTCTCTTTTTATTTTTTATTTTTTAAAGTAAAATTTTTGAAATAAAACAATTAAATTGGTAAGCAGATAATTTCATTACTCAAGAATTACGTTATACAGACCCCATGTTAGTTTCCAAATAATTATTGCTAATTACTAGAAGTAACCAATTTTTAGAGTGTCCCAAATTATGGTAACATGTCTTTTCTCATAACCCAATGTCAAATCATTCATTGATTAGTGACACAGAACCCTAACAAAGTATCATTTTGTTTTCGATGGTCATGGTTCAAAGCGTGAGAGATTGTCTCATTCATAATAATGTCTTGTTGAATGATTTTGGTGGCTTCAGCTAGTTCATTTGTTAATCAATCGTAAAATTATACATGATAGTGATCAACAGTAAATTAACTTAATCTGTTTTTGAGGCTTTCTCAACCCCACTAAATATTAAATTCCCAAAAAAAAAAAGTGTCCAAGTATTGAACTTTTGGCATGCTATATTAATTTTATGCACTAATCCTCCTCCTCTTCCTTAATTTTCTTGTGATATATAACAACACCAAACAAACTATTTTTTTAAACGATTTGGGTATGTTATTTTAACTCTTTTTTCAAACTATTTGGGTATGTTATTTTAAGTCTCACGTTAACATTGGCCTTTTCTCTTTCAACGCTCATAATATCACTATTTCATACTAGCACATTTAAAAGTCTTGTTTACAAATGTACAAACCTATTTTAACCGGATTTTTTTCTCATTTCAATTGGTGTTACTCCTACTATCTCACGAATGTAATCATTTCTCATTCTATCCTTTGTATTCTTACTACCCATCTATATCAACATTCCCATTTTTGTCGCACTCACTTTATGCATATATTGTTTCTCAACTGCCCCCCATTTTGTCCATTAAAGTACAACTGATCTAATAGTTGTCCTATAAAACTTCCATTTCAATCTTAAGGTTACACACGGATCACAAAATATACTAAATTCACTCCTCCATTTACTCCATCTTGCATTGATTCTATAATTCACATCATTTCTAATTTTTCCTTTACTAAGAATAATTAAGCCTAAATAACAAAAATCTTGTTGTGATATGATAAACAAAATTCTTAGGTTGGATCACTCTAACTAGCTGGCTATTTAGTCACCTCGATCTATATATCATCATTGGTCCTTTATTCTGACACACTATAAATATATTAAAAAAATACTTATATACTACATAATTTTGTTATTTCCTCGTTAAAAATTAAGATTCAAGGTCTGTTTGGTAACTATTTATGTTTAGTGTTTATTTTTAAGCATCTATATAAGCAGTGTTTATGTTACAATTTTGTTTATAAACTGAATTATTGTTTGATAACACAAAAATATTTGTCTTGTTTTAAAAAGCATAAACAGAAAAGCATGTTTGTTAATCTAAAACTGTTTTTTTTTTAAATAATAATAATCAACACAATAAATTGCATAAAAAGTTAGTTTCGTGTTAAAACAAACCTATACAACAACAACAGGGCAAGAAATATTTATAAAAAAGAAACCAATAATATTGGGTTACATATATATCCATACACTGCAAATTATTGGTAGTGTTGATAAGATCTATATATCTATGGAAAAGTTAAAAATTTTCTAATCTGTATGTGTGACGTATATTTTTGTAATTGACAATCTTCGGTACCAAAATAAAGTATGATCGAGTTGTAATATTTGATTTATATTCTTGTCATTGATCATGTAATTGAAGTCTCAGAGTAAGCATGGAGTTCTACACTAACCATGCAAATATTCTTCAAAGGGATAAACCTTGAATCTTTGGAAGAAAGCATCAATGATCTAAATAAGGATTTGATCGATTGAAGTTTTTAGATGGTCCCAATTGCATAAGGATATTGTTGATCAAGTATAAGAGTAACGTAATATAGGTAAAGTGTAAGAACCATGACCATTTTTTCTTTTATTTTCATTTATTGTCAAATAAATGCTTTAAATGATTATATATGTGTTTTAAATATAAAATACATGTTTGGGGATACTTCTACTAGTTAGAAAAAGTTTTGAGAGCGTTTGACAAAAGTTGAGATTTTTGGGTCGGATGGGCCTGGGACGCGGATCCTTCAGGCAAAAAAAATCCAAAAGTGTCGGAATGATACCAAATTTTGAGAGTAACTTAAATAAAATATTTGATGAGCTATTGAATCGATTTCGAGTCTACAAGAGTTACCGACAATGAAAATGAAGCTCGGGAAGGTTTGGTAAGTGACTAGTGACATTTTTGTAAATAGAGAGAGGTAAGTCTATAAATAGAAAGGAGGATAATAAAAAATTCATTCTCTCATTCTCCTTCAGCTGATTGAGAGCAATATAGATACACGTATATCTCTACATTTATCTTTTTCCTTCTCCATTGAATTTGAGAAACTTGAGGTGAGAATTTGAAGGCGCCGAAGAAAAGAGAGTTAAGTCTACGCATCGAGGGTTTGAGTTTGATCAATTCGGAATCGAATTTGGAGAAAGTTGATTTCGGTGATAAATTTAGAAATTTTATTTAGAAACTCTTCCAAATTGAGGTAGGAATGTCTAATCCATAAAATTCAAAGTTTGTGTGAGTATATTAGTTGTTTATGACAACCAATTGGTTATATGAATATAATTAGATGTCTTTCAAGGTTAAAGCATGCTAGATTATACTACTTAGTGATTTATCAATGTTTAATGATGTAATTACATGTTTATAATTGTCTTAAATAATTATATATGCATGTTGAGGTTGAATTATGAACGAATTATGTGAATTCATGTATATATGTGAAGGTGATACTTATGTGCTTGATAAATTGCCTTGAAAGCATGTTTGGATGTGAAACATGTTTAGTTGTCAATACAATTGATGTCAAATGTACAATTTGTGAAATATGTTCAATGTGAAAGTATGTGATTTTTAATTGCAAAATGTGATAGCATGACAATTGGTATTTCATTATTTTGAATTGTATTTACACGGTTAGCATGAGCATGTGGAAATTCATCTTCATTCATTGATATGGTGAGGGTGGCGAGGTCAATTGGGCAGTGAGTCTTCTTGACGAGTGGCAAAGTAATCCGGTTTGGAGCCTTGTGGGCCAATCTGGGGAGAAACTCTGTGGAGTGACCTTTAAATGGAGCTTTGAACTAGATAGAAGAGGATACTCCCTAAAATGGAGTCATACGATGAAGTAATTCGGTTCGGAGCCTTAGTTAGGTGAGATTGGGTGATCCGTAAAACCAGAGCCCAATGGATGTGTGGAGAGTATAAGGGAGTTATGTATATCATGTTGCATCATATGTTGCTTATGATTTGAGATATATAGATATTTGCTTAACATGATTAAATGCAGATGTATGTTTAAGTGGTATTCACGGAACTTGTGGAATTATATTTTAGACATTCTTACTAAGCGTGTTGTAACTCATCCCACGAGTATTAACTCTATTTAGGAAATGGAAAGGAAGTGATGGAGTATCCCTAACAGTGAGTTGGCGTGGAGCGAAATTGATTTCATTTAAAGACTTTTATCGTTTTATTTGAATGCATGTCCGAATTGTGAATTATATACATGTGGTGAACATGTATAAGACTTTTATGTTTCGAGAACATATTATATTATGCTTTATGATTGCATACGTTTAAATATGGTTTTGAGTATGGTGACTGCTTGATAATATGAATGATGATTTTGCATTGATGTTCATTTTTATATATATAAACTTGTGAGAATGGTCGTTTTGATGAATTGGCAAAATGAGGAGTGTGTGTGGTAAGAATGGAAACCATTTTAGATATAGAAAAAAAGAACTTTTTTTTTCACTAAACATAAATACTAAAACACCATTTCTTTTTGGTGTTTAAATTTCAAAGACTTCTTCTACTGTGTTGTTTTAAAAGTATTTAAATAATCTATAAACAAAATCAAAATTATCTAACATATTTATTTATAAGATTTGTTTTTATAAACACTAAATATAAATGGTTACAAAATGGTCTTAAATGAAAGCAAATCCTAACATGAAATTGTTATTACCATCATTTGTAGGTCGAATAGGAAGTCCTCTTGGTCTTCAAACCAGTCACAAGATTCACAAGTCACAACCCCTCTCTCTCTCTCTCTCTCTCTCTCTGTGCGCGTGTATGTGTGTGGCAGTGTCACTGCTTGTATTGCTGGTTCTGATGGATAGTGTATTTTAAAATAGGAAACCAGCCTAGGCCCAATGGTATGAAATCTGAATATCAAGCTACAACATTTTATCAAAATTACCTTTAGGCCCAATATTGGCCTGTGGGTCGTCAACCTAGTTCGAAGCTTGGTATGTAAACTGGTTGAACTAGGCTGATTAAACAGCGGTAAATTTTACACCCTCTGATCGGACCTACGACATATATTTGTGATTTTCTTATCAGTATCGAATAATTAGCATCAAACTTCCATGTGCAAAATGTACAAATTTGTTAATCTGTCAATCGAGAGTGTTTGGAACAATAGATTAGTGACACTACGGAATTATTATTCTCTGACTTGAATACATATCCTTACACTTTCTTCTCTGAGTTTTTATGACGGACCAATCAACATTTTTGAATAGGAGGATTTATTAGTTGGTGAGGACAAGTTTTGGCACAATGGTAAGGTTGCTTTATTATGATTTGAAGTGAAAGATTGCTTTATTATGATTTGAAGTTCACTGGATCGAAACACGAAAACAACCTCTTCATATACATAGGTAAGGTTGCGTACATCTAATTCTCAAAATACAGAAATAGCATGTCTGATGAAAGTCTTGTGTATTGAATTTGTCCATTTAAATTTTATTAATAGGTCATTAAAGTAATTTTGTATGTATGGGTTGGTGAACTCTGATGGGCTGGTGAGTTAGTCATGATATGGGCCAGGAAGGCATGCGGTTTGGTATTGTTGGACAAAAAACAACAAATAAAGGGCTGTTTGGCGGGCATTAAGTTTGGGCCCATTAAGCCTCGTTTGGGCGGTTCCCATTAACGTCATTGTTTTACTTTTAAAATTTTTATCCTCCTCCAAACAATAAAATAATGGCTATTTTTGATTGTCTCTTTGATAAAATAAAAAAAATAAATTTTTTTTTTGTTACTTTTGGTATTCATGTTTACTTGACAACAACCAAAATAAATCAGGCTGTCATGGTATTTGAACATTCCATGGCATATGAGACGATATAAATTATCTTATTATATTGCAATTTTTTCATTTTCAATATTTTCATTCGCTTTTAAATTTAAAATGTCAATTTGCATTTACATTTGTGTTGGTTGAGAGGAGAGAGAGGTTAATAGGGTTCCGCTCATGCCCTGAGTCAGTTAGCTTTGCACACGAATGATCATCTTATTGGTGTTTTATGCAACAAATTTGGGGACGTCCGCTGCTCTCATGCAAGGCAAAGCCAACATAGGCCCGCGGTTAAACTTTATGCATATAGTTTATAAAATTACACAAAATGACCTTCCTAATTCTTTTTTTCCTTTTTGTTGAACTTTTCTTCTTCAAATATTTTTTTATTCTCTTTAAAGAAATTTGCATTTCCTTTTTTTATTCTCTTTATAGAATTATATATCAATCTTCATTTTGCTAAATGACAAATTTGAAGGAAGAAAAACTAATATTGTGAGATTGTAAATCACAACAATGATCGTATATACTAAAATTTTTAATGGTCATTTACTAACAAATAACAAATTCTATGACTAATTTATGTAAAAGCCACTAAAAAGATAATCTTATTTTGTTAAAACTTGTGAGATTTTGTTTAGTTAAAATTAATTTTTTTTTAAATCAAATATATGTTTCCGAAGTGGAATCAAATTACTCAAAATCTTTTTCTAAAAATTGGATTTTTGAAAAACTGAAACAATTAATTATTGAAGGAAAATTGGTTCTCTAATTTTTTTTGCTTTACCTCTTCACTTTTTAGTTGTAACTAATTATCGTTTCCTCTTTTCAATTTTTTTCTTTCTCACATCCATTTTTCGTCTAATTATTTAAGTTGCATTTTTCTTAATTTTGAAATTTTTTTTCATGAACAAATTTCTCAAGATACATACACTATATCTAAAATTTAAAAAAAAATATTACAATTGGTTGCTAATATTTTTAAATTTTAATTACATAATACAAATTTAGCCGTCCAAAATAAATTTCCTCGCTCCGCCTTGCTCTCACGTGAGACATTGATAAGAGCTACAAAATCCAGAGTTAAGAGGATAGGAAAGAAGGAAAAAAAAAACAAACCTTACGAGGATGGACAGTCGCAAACGCATTTGGCCATCAAACTTACGGAGCTAAACACCCAAGTCCACATCATAAATGTCCCTCCCTTCTTTTCTTCGAAAATTCCAAGTCCATAAAATATCGACTAAAAGGAATGAATAGACATGGAAATTGACATACATATATATACAAGTATAAGTAGGTCTCCACTATATTATTGGCCTAATTTGCAAACTTGAAGCAAAGTTTTAGTGGGCGAATTCAAAGTGTCACTTTTGACCGTTGTCTCAGGCAGTGTCGGTTATTCCACTTCCACATCGTGTCACATGCTCCTTATTCTCATAATTTGGGTTAAGAGTAAGAGTAATGCATCAAACTCTATCCATATTGTGTCTTCAACAAATATCTCTCTCTTTTTAAAGTGTTCAACTCAATGATACTCACGTAAGTAAAAGAATTATACTAAAAGATTGTCACGTCAATTTGTCACGCTCTCTTCTTAAACTATTTAATTCAATAATTATTACAAATAATAATAATCGACAAATTTATCTTTTTAAATAAACAATACTGAAAGAAAAAAACCAATCATCAATGGTCTCTTCTCTTGTTAGTTATTTTTGAGTACGTGTCCAAGATGAGTGATTTTGTATGCCCCTTTGAACTCCTTGATTGGAGACTTTTACGATCCAGTTGAAATAGGAGTTAATGGAACATAAAAACATTTTAAACGAATTACAGTTATATAAAGATATAAAGTTCATGAAATACTCAGTTACGTAAAAATAAAATAAAAAAATCAGTGTCTGTATATGCATGCATGCATGTATGTATGTATTAAACCTGAGTATGCAAATAAGTATTTAATAGCGCACAAAGTAAACATCAAATTAAAGCTCAAACTAATGAAACAAGCTAGTGAGCTGATATATATATATATATATATCAGACCAACCTATATATATTGGATTCAACTACATTCTCATAATAGCTAGCTCCAATTGTAGGTAAGTGAGATGAAAGTGGCCGGATAAGCAATTTATAAAAGTCATGAATCGTGTTACTACTTTATATGAAATCCACAATAATATTAACAAAAAATCAACTACGTGCATTACAAAGATAGATAATGCTTGTCTCTATCTTAAAGAATACGTAATTGACAATTAAACTTAAGCAAATAGATTAGGCAACTACATATGCATATATCTTGATGAAGTGATCATTAAGGTTAGGCAAAGATGCGTGGTATTCCTTTTTATTTTTCAGAAACATATATATATATATATATATATCAACTAGTGATTATCTTGAATTATAAAGAACCATCTAGATCTTATCTAGTATAATGGATTTTCTCAATAAGTTGGTTGGTAAGAACATTTTATGTATATCTTCTGCGTGCTTGCTATGCTAAGCGAGACAGCGTTATGAACCGACAAATATCTCATCGAACACGTTTCCTAATGTCTGCATTTGACTAATCAATATTTCCCTAACACTTCACATGAAAATTGTGGTAAAGGAACCCACCCAAACCACTGGAATTGACATATTATATACAAATACATAACAGGTAACATCCATATCTTCTAACAACTTATGTTCATTTACTTGATTTACTGTTGAACTACTTATGTTAGCAGAAAAATTAGCATCATTAATTTCGCTCTTTCATTTCTTATATCTAAGGTAATGTAACTCATCCTAAGGTTGGAAACATTTCAAACTTGCAAGTACTATGAATTTGAAAAGCTTGGATTTGGCTAGTTTGATCAAATGAGCTGGCTTCGATCTCGTGTTCAGAATCAGAATCGTTTCATGTTTAGGCTCTGTTTCAACTTGTTTTTATAAAGTTATCAATCAACATTTTCAATTAATTTACTTACCAAGTTTATTTATCAGTGTTACTAATAAAGTCCCTTTCAGGAAACTCTTAAGTGAATGTATAATATACTCTCATCAGATAAAGCTTGAAAAGTCATGTGAGGAATCATGAGCATGCGTGTACAATTTTATAGATCCCAGCCTAAACTGTCTATGTTCATGAATGAATATTCAAAAGTCAAGCCCAATACTGTTTGGCATTGACTCGCTTATTAAACAAGATTAGAAATTGAGATTAAATTCGATTTGTTTGATTAACGAACGAGTTTAAATCAAGTTTTAAACGAGTCGAATCCGCGCGAGAACTTGATTTTCAATAAGAGATAGGAGACACGTCCAACGTCTTGATATTCCATCTCTCATTTATAAGGAGGTAACATGTACATCCAATCTCTCAACAACATTTAAAAAAATATATATCCAACATCGTATAAGGGAGCTGATATTGGCACTCCACTAATATCCTCTACCACTCCACTCCACTCCTATATTTTTGTAAAGTAAAATTGCAAAAGTAATCCTATGTCATACCATTTTAGATTCTTATATTTTTAGTATCCTAATTGACCTTCTAATTCAAGACTCAATTTTAATTTTATTTTATTTTTCTTAAAAAAAAGCTTTTTTAACTTTTTTACTTTAGGTTTACAATATAACAATCTATTTATTACTACCCAAATATTATAGTTTAGACATTTTTCAATTGAAACTTGTTATTCGTGTCACTATCCTATACAACTCAAAGAATCCAAAATTTGAAATATTCTATTTTTACTCACCAAACGTGTAATTTATTTTCCATGTGTCTTATTTATAAAATAACATAAATTAAAATTTTGAAACATACCATCAATTTGTGAACAAACAAAATAGAAAGGAAGGAGGAGAAAATAAAAGGCAAATGAAGAAAAATATCATATTAATTTTTTTATTTCTATCTTTTGAAATTTTGGTGCAAAGGCTCCTTAGTTATATTAAGACAACTACAATTGAAAAAATATTTCATAGAGTCATGTTTTTCTCTTTTCATCTTTTAATTTCTAAAAGTTCTCTATTAAAATAAAAAATATTTCCTTAGTTTTTTTTAAAGAACTATATATCATAATTTTTATTCAAGTGAAATTAAACTTTCTTTTGATTTTAAATATAATTAATTTTTTTTCAAATAGGTTTTATTCATTGATATAATGTTTGTTTTCAACTCAAATACATTTTTAATATTTCTCTAGGTAACCTATTATTAACAACTTCTTCCCAACTTATCTAATGATGTAACTTTTATTATCCCAATCACATACATTTGATTGATACTCTCTAAATCATTATATTGAATCCTAAACTTTTTTACTTCTAAAATAAATATTGATAAATTGATTCAACATGAAAAAATAATATTTTTAAGATCAACGAAGAAGTATTTTCACACAAAAAAAGAACGTGAGAGAGAATTTGCAATTTGGAGTTAAGATTTCTAACATTATCAAATAAGGGCAATTAGGGTATTAAAAATAAAAGAATCAAATATTGTATAGTAGAGGGACACCTTTGTAATTGTACTTTACAAAAAGGTGAAAGTGGAGTGCCAGAGGATATTGGTGGAGTGCCAATATCAACTCCCATTGCATATAAGAAATGTTCAATCTCATTAGCTCAACTCATAATTTAATTTCTATCTGTCCCAATTTAAGTATTTCTTTTGGGGAGTAAAACTTTTAAATAGACATGCAATTAATACATCGTCCATTTAAAAATTATGATGTTATCATTTAAAGTTTGAATATACTATATATAATTAAGTTGATTTTTAAAATAAAAAAAACTTAAAGGCATTTATAGAAAGATGACTTTGTGAAATAGGACATTTATTTTGGGACAGTCCAAACATGAAAGATGGATACTTAAATTGGGACGGTGGAGTATTTAATAATAAATGTGATTCTCATGTCCTTTAACTCAATTATGAAATTATTACTCATGTATGTTATTCATTTGACTCAATAATTATTATCATCATCTTTGCCTTAGTCTCATATGAATAGAGTCGATCATATAAATTCTCACAAATTAAATGAGATTTGACATAAGTTTTACAATTGTCTAATTGAAACATTTTTTTTTTTTTTTCACATCCGACCTTAGATACTGGCGATGGAAAAATCAAGATTCCGGGTAAGTATGACTCACAGAAACTGACTTAGTGACCAAGATAAAAAAAACATTCCCTTGTAACACAACTAAAGAGGAATGTTATAACTGACTTCACTGTACAAGCAGAAAACAAACTTGTCCGCACAAACAAATATAATTACACACTCTAAATTATTACATAAATATTTGTGTAACGACACTATCTAATTGTATTTTAAATTTCTATTAAATATAAAACTTTTCATGAATCATAAACCCAAATTAGTGAGAGTTCTATAATTAAAATTCACCTTCAATATTCAACTCTTTTGTCTATGAAATTTTGTGACCTAACCCTTCATAGTTTTTGGTACTCTCAGTTTTAGGATTTAAAAGTGTTATTTTTTTGGTAAATTAAATTATTAATCAACCTAATACCGGTCTAAAATAACTTATTTCAATATAATGTGATTAAATATTACACATAATAGTTATTTGTAATTTGTAAAAATTTTCTAGAATTTAATTTAGTTCTTTCTTAATTTTAATAAATTAATATATATATATATATATTTTTAATGTGATTGGGCCTAGGAAGAGTCCAATAGGTTTGGTCTGGGCAGTCCTTTCCATTGGAGATGCAGAGGGATTAGTGGGGACAATTGCCCGCAGTGGACTTTTCAATTTTTTGAGTATTATATAGAAAAATTTCTATAATTGTATAATTGCCCCATCCCCCATTGAAAATTTGAAAAATTTCTAAAGAGACCCAACAATTTACTCAAAATTCAAAGATTGTCTCTAGTAAAGTAAATTTCTGACTCGGCCACAAATGCCACACAAGAAAAGCACAATTGTTAAAAGCAGAGGCTTTCAGGTAGGTATCGTTACATTACATCTTGATTAAAATGGCATCAATGGGAATATTCTTCACACCCAATTACTAGTCTATTAAAGTATTTTTTAGGATGTCACCATTGTGATAATGTTTTTGAAATCATTATAATCCTTAATTAATTAGAATTTAGACCTAAGCTTCAAAAAAAGGTCCACTAATTTAGGTAACAAGAAGTAAAAATGTTTTTGATTCTCATCCAATAATAGCTACCCATTCCGTGTGTTGTCCACTCGACCCCACTCAAACGAAATTCAACCCATTTTTCATAATTTTCATAATTTGTGTTTGTGTCAATTTTCAAAAGTGCTCTCTAGCCAAACAGTTCACAAGGCTCTGTACATTAGTGAGTGGGCAAGACTACTTTAAAAAAAAGTCAGCCTAATATTTTAAAAGTCGGCTCAAACCCAACATTTGTGGGGTTAAGACAAGGAGGTTGGGCCCCCAGACAAAACACCGACAAAGGCCTCATCTAGGATAGGAGGCTCATTTGGCCCCAACCAAGAATTGATTTCCATCATCAACATTCCTTCTCTTTATCCTCTCTTTATTTTCCAACTCCCAATAATGCGGTCGATCTCATTATTTTGGAGTCCGGCCTATCCATGTTATCTGACTGACTGACTGACTGACACAGTAGCTAGCAAATTCATCGATAGATATATATTCGGTGACCCGTACATATCACCTTATTATTGAATATTGATATGATCCATTAATAAATATATTTTAATTTTATAAAATTAATTTTTATATGTAAATAGAACCGTTTTAACTAAATGAAGTATTTTTAATGGCAGCGCACCAGATCACTAGGACCCCAGATTTTACTTCAATCTGTCAACCTGCTTAGTAATAATAACTTATTAGATGAATGATTTAATTAAACAGATCATTAATGGATCAACTAGAATTTAGAAAATGCTAGTATAATTTGCAGGATGATCGCGGGTACCCATTTATAAACCGTCCAAACAAAAACCTTACAAGTATCGGGTAATGCTTCATACTCTATTCTCTCTCTACTTTCTCTCTCAACACTCTCTCTCTCTCTCTCTCTAACTGATACTAACCCACCAAAGTAACCCATCCATATGAGAATAATAAAAGTATAGTTGAGGAAAAACATTTCATAAATCAGGAATTCTTAATCAGCAATTTCCGATGGTAGATGTTTCTATGGATTGAGACTAGTGTCTGTTGGAATTTAATCCATACTCAACTTGTAGAAATCAAGAATACTGCAATTAATTAAAGAAGATTTAATTGACATACCTGGTTGATGATAAAATCCTTAAGATAACCTTTGAGTTTCTGCAAAAGATTCTTAGAGAGCTCTACCCCCTTTCTGAGAGTTGTCCTTCGATAGGGCTGAATAAGGGTTGTGAAACCCTTATTTATAACAACAACAGGGGGGGACGGCTTCTCTACAAATAAAATACCTAAGTCTCCCTTCCTATCATGGAGACCTAGATATCAAAGGTTAGGATTAAATCCCACCAAATAAAATTGGAAAACCACAATCCAACGGTGTAAATATTATACTGTCAATTAGACCACAATTGACAAGTATAACCCCAACCCATTAAGTAACAATAATTTCATTGCAATCCAATTTTAGAAATAATGCATAGAACCACAAAAAATATTTTATTTATTTAAAATATTCCAACAATCTCCCACTTGGTTCATGCACTTTAAGTTTTATAAAACGACACTATGGATTGCAACACTTTAGAAAAAGTCGAGTGGCCACTCATTTTATTTTAGAAAAATACAATTATCGAAACAGATGGGTTGAAACTTTAAAACACTCTCTTCCATAGACTTCCTCAATAGTGGATCATGGATGCGTAGACAAGTAATATATTAGTCTAAACAGTTCCATGGTCTCAAAACTAATTCCATCTAGGATTTGAGCAAATATAGTAGTTTTTACTGCATTTCATGAGATGTGCAAACTGCATGTGGTCTAAACGCATACCTCACTATCCGTCCTACTTCATACCATCATGGTATGTCACCTGAACATATTACAGCAAACCGCCAACCTCCTGTTCAGTGTGAGGGTTTACCGATATGGAGCCAATCCCATATCTAGCCCAAGCTCTCCTCATAGAGTGTGAAACACTCCCACAGGCACTTTAATAATTATGTTTGGATTTACCAATGTGGTGCCAATCCCACATCTAATCCAAACACCCTCATGAGTGTAACATCACTCCCAGGCAAACATAATAGCACGTGCATAAACTATATATAAATGAAGATAATAATAATGATGCATCAGAACTTCATTTTGCATGCAAATAACTGTCACCAAAAGGCGTAAATAAACTGAAGGAAAATAACTATCACCATAAGGTGTAAAAAGCTGAAAGCTAACTGCAATGTAACATGATGTAAAGAAAAATCAGACATCATTACACAAGGACTCTCGAACACCCATCCGGATCACGTGTTCCTTAAATAATTTTGGCTGAAGACCTTTAGTGAGAGGATCTGCAATCATCTTTTCTGTTACTATATGGGGAACCTCAATCGCACCTTCCTTAACCTTTTCACACACGAAAAAATATTTTATATCAATGTGCTTATTACGCTTGGTTAACCTTTCATTTTTCACATACTTTGTAACAGCTTCATTATCACAGAAAAGTGTCAAAGGCTTGTGTACGGAATCCACAACCTTCAAATCTGCAATAAAATTTTTCAGCCACATAGCATGTTTAGTTGCTTCATAACAGCTAACTAATTCTGCATACATGGTAGAATCTGTGATAATGGACTGCTTAGAGCTTTTCCATGAAACAGCTCCTTGAGCTAGCATAAAAATAAATCCAGAAGTGGATTTTCTACTACTCGAGCAACCTGCAAAGTCAGAATCAGAATAACCAACTATCTCTAAGTAGTCTGATTTCCTGTAGATCAACATGAACTCTTTCGTTCTCTGGAGATACCTCAAAACTTTCTTCACTACCCTCCAATGAGCAATACCTGGATTTTGTTGAAATCTTCCAAGCATACCAACCACATAACTGATATCAGGTCTAATGCACGTCATAGCATACATTAGACTCCCAATTGCAGATTCATATTCTTTGACATCAACTTGACTTCTCTCTATATTATTCTTGGGACACTGTTCTTCTGAAAATATATCTCCTTTAACAACTGGAACGTCACCAGGTGCACACTTTTCCATCCCAAAAGTTTTCAATACTTTATCAATATATGTCTTTTGAGATAGACCAAGTGTGCCTGCAGTTCGATCTCTATGGATCCTGATGCCAAGGACATACTCTGCATTACCCATGTCCTTCATATCAAAGTGACTTGAGAGAAAATTCTTAGTATCATGTATCTCATGGATGTCATTACTAGCTAACAAAATATCATCAACATATAAGACAATGATAACAAAACGACTTCCATTGACCTTGAGATATATGCATTTGTCCACGACATTCTCTTTGAACCCATAACTAGTTATTACCTGATCAAACTTCAAGTACCACTGCCGCGAAGCTTGCTTAAGCCCATAAATGGATTTCTTCAGTCTACAAACTCGATTTTCTTGTCCCTGAACCACAAAACCTTCAGGTTGAGACATATAAATCTCTTCCTCAAGATCTCCATTAAGAAAAGCTGTTTTAACATCCATCTGATGTAACTCAAGATCATAATGCGCGACAATGGCAAGAATGATTCTCAAAGAGTCCTTTGATGAAACCGGAGAGAAAGTCTCAGAGAAATCAACACCTGGTTTTTGCTTGAAACCCTTAGCCACCAATCTAGCTTTAAGTCTATCAATATTTCCAACTGAGTCCTTTTTAGTTTTATAGACCCATTTGCACTCTACTGCCTTGCGATGCACAGGTAAGTCAGCAAGCTCCCATACTCCATTAACATCCATGGAGTGCATCTCATCTTTCATAGCATCCATCCAACGAGAAAAATCATGACTCTCCATGGCCTCATTAAATGAAGTCGGATCTTCATGCTCGCCAATATCAATCTCACTGATATATACCTCAAAATCATCAGGTATAGCAGACCTCCGATCTCTAGTAGACCTCCTAAGTTAAATAGGCTCAGGACCTGGATTAGTAACTGAAGAAAGAGGCTCTGAAGGAGTAGGAATGGCTGAAGGAGTGGGAATAGGGGCACTGTTAGAAACCACTGAAGAAGGTGGAATAAAAACTGAAGTAAACGGAATTGGCACTGAAAGTTGCTCTTCTCTAAAAGAGAAATTACGATGTTCCAGGCTCCCACTGGATTCACCATTCTCGATGAATTTTGCATGACATGTCTCAACAATCTCCATAGGTCTAGAGGGGCAATAAAATTTATAACCCTTTGACCTTTCAGGATACCCAATGAAATAACAAGTGACTGTACGAGGATCAAGCTTTTTAATATCTGGATTGTACAACTTTGCCTCTGCGAGACATCCCCATACATGCAAATGTCTGAGACTTGGTTTATGACCCGTCCAAAGCTTGAAAGGTATTGAAGGGGCTGTTTTACATGGTACTCTATTAAGAATATAAACAGCTGTTTTGAGAGCTTCTCCCCAAAAATTCTCAGGTAGTGAAGAATGACTTATCATACTGCGAACAGCCTCTTGATAGGTACGATTTCTCTTTTCTGCAACTCCATTTTGTTCAGGAGAACCAGGAGTGGTATACTGTGGCACGATCCCCTGCTCCTTTAGGTATGTATTGAAAGGACCATGATTCACACCCTCATGATTCATTTTCCCATAATACTCACCACCTCGGTCTGATCTCACAATTTTAATTTTCCTGCTTAATTGTTTTTCAACTTCAACCTGATAAACCTTAAATACATCAAGTGCTTCGGACTTCTGATGGATTAGGTACAAATAAGCATACCTTGAAAAATCATCAATAAAGGTAATGAAATACCTTTGACCTCCTCGAGCAGGAGTAGGAAATGGACCACAAATGTCAGTGTGAATAAGGTCCAAAAGACCAGATGACCGACTAGCCTCAAAATTACGCTTCTTCTGCATCTTCCCCTTGACACAGTCAATACATAAATCATAATCAGAAAAATCTAGTGGTCCAATGATCCCATCCTTGACCAAGCATTCTAGTCTCTTTCGAGAGACATGCCCCAATCTCCTATGCCATAACATAGATGAATCATCTCTCACAAAAGCACGTTTTGATCCAGAAAAAATTGAGTCCACAGAAAAACAAGAAGCTGGTATATGAGAATCATCCAACAATAACTGATATAAGCCATCAACTAAACGCCCATGTCCAACTATATTGCTACCATGATGAATAGTAACTGATCCGTCACCAAATAAAAAATGAAATCCCAAGGCATTAAGTCTCGAAACTGAAAGTAAATTACGCCTAATAGTAGGAACGTAAAAAACATCATTAAGTTCTAAAGTGAAACCAGTGTGTAACACTAGCGGAATCATCCCAATAGCTTCGATACAAACCGCATCAGCATTACCCAACACCAATCGATCCTCAACCTTGGAATTTCTACGGCTTCGCATGCCCTGTAGTGAACATGAGACATACACAGATGCACCCGAATCAATCCACCATGTATGTTCAGGAACATTTATTAAGTTGGATTCAAATATCACCATTGCAGTATCAATTGAACCATTCAATGGTTTAATCCCTGTAAGCTGTTTCTGAATTGCGGAAGCGTCCATAACTGAAAAATCATGTTATATCAAATAACATTACATAAACAACATATAAAATAATATGTCACAGCTTTAGGGATTATTACTTTAATTCGTACTTGGAGTTTTAAGCCGAATTTATCAGGGTGTTTTACTATGTGCAAAACCTTCCACCCTGCGGGAACGGGTAAGATGTCATTTAAAAAATCACCTTTAGGCAGAATTTTAAATACATTTACCCCCCAAATTTGCGATTAAATCGCACATAGACCTAATTGATTATGCTTGAATTATTACTAAACACTTCCACTACCTTTGGGCAAGAGGGTTATTTAGTTATAACCCAAACACTCTCAACTATTCTACTCACTTATCCTATATTAAAACACTGATCACCTTTGGGCAGAACTAATGTCCCAATATAGTTAAGTGCACTGTAAAACCTTAATAAGACCAATATTTGTCTTTAAAATTTTCAAAAAATAATAACCTACATGAGTAAATGTCACCTTTGGGCAGGCATCACTCACTTTGGATACTATCTTGAAAAGGTCACTTTACCGGTCTTCCTAAACTCCAAGGAAAGACCTGAACTTTAAAATTTTCATTTTATTTTGGGTTCACAAACTTATTTATTATGCACATAAAATAAACCCAAATTTTATGGAACAAAATATGAATATGGATCATAAACAACTTGAATATAAATAAATATATTTACAATCATCCATGCACATAAAAAAAAAAAAAAAAAAAAAAATTTATAACATTTATTTATTTATTTTTTTTTTATTTTTTCTTGAAGCAACTTGACATATGCATTATACACATATAGATATGTTCTGAAATTTAAACCATAGCATGTTATACCAAACTGATTGTAAAACAACATATTAAGAAGACCACAAAAAACGACAAGGAGAAGGCTCAATATACTGTACATGCACTTGTATTCAAAGTGTGGTTTAAAACATGAAACCTGATATAATATCTTTCACTCATATCAATCCCCCAACAGTCCATAAAAAAATAAAACAAGAAATATCACTCCATAAACAATTCATATCATGCACCAAGATCAAGAAATAAACTTATACATCTCTCTGTGAAAAAATCTATGGAGGCAGTAAATCAATGCAGTACCATAAATTGCATGCGGTAGATTTCAAAACAACTAAAAAACTAATATCATCCAAAGATATAATAGAAATCAAACCGATGGCAACTACGATGCGAATGGAAATCCAATCATCGACTTTACGAAAAAAAAAAAAAAACATCTGTTCCGTCTGTTATATGGCAACTACATTTATCCATATATTTTAATTCGATCCATGAACAGTAACAGACAATTCAAAAAAAAAAATATATATATATATATATATATTCCATGCGTCCAATTTTGATTTCTACAAGTTGAAATCCTACCTTTAATCATGGCTCTGATACCAATTGTTGGAATTTAATCCATACTCAACTTGTAGAAATCAAGAATACTGCAATTAATTAAAGAAGATTTAATTGACATACCTGGTTGATGATAAAATCCTTAAGATAACCTTTGAGTTTCTGCAAAAGATTCTTAGAGAGCTCTACCCCCTTTCTGAGAGTTGTCCTTCGATAGGGCTGAATAAGGGTTGTGAAACCCTTATTTATAACAACAACAGGGGGGGACGGCTTCTCTACAAATAAAATACCTAAGTCTCCCTTCCTATCATGGAGACCTAGATATCAAAGGTTAGGATTAAATCCCACCAAATAAAATTGGAAAACTACAATCCAACGGTGTAAATATTATACTGTCAATTAGACCACAATTGACAAGTATAACCCCAACCCATTAAGTAACAATAATTTCATTGCAATCCAATTTTAGAAATAATGCATAGAACCACAAAAAATATTTTATTTATTTAAAATATTCCAACAGTGTCCTGTTTAGGTTAATTTGGTGTTGTGTGGTCCCAGTTTCTGATCTTTTATTTGGTTTTCTCCTTTTTATTTGCTTCTTTGTCTCGGGTTATAAAAGTAAATCAAACTTCTGTTTGGATAGACAGGAGAAAAAAAAGGAAAAAGAGATAACATTAGTTATAAGAGAAAAAAAAATGAAATAATAGCAATAACCTCTATTCATGTTTTGATAAATATTAGAGAAAATAAAAAAATAATATTATTCTTTTTTAGATAAGATAGGAGAGTGAAATAATAGCAACCAAATTACTATCGGAACATATGTGGAACAATAATTTTTTCTTTCTAATTGTTGAGAGCAGTTTCGAAATTATAAAATTATAACTTAAATATTATCCTTTCTCTCCTAATTTTTTTATTTTTGAGAGGAGAAGATATGAGGTATAAGGAGAGATAATTATCACTCCTTATCTTTCCTTATCCTTTCTTTTCTTTTAATAATGTCTATTCAAACATAATATGGTTTATCCTCTCTTTTCTTTTCCCTTGTATTATTCCAAATCTCTCAAATCAAACGGTGTCTAAGTACGAATTTTGACTTAACAACCAAAACTGATTGCAAGTAATGAAAGAATTAAAGGAGAGTTGAAAATTCAAAACTTAACCCCACTTAAGTAAAGGAATTCAAGGCAGTTACCAATTGTTTTATTTTTCCATTAAAAAAAGATGGTAGTTCAATCCAAATGAATTTCTAAAACAAGTCTAATCAATTGATTAAATAGTATCTTATCACCCAAAAGCAGTCTCCTAGCACATCTCTCTTCAACTCACTCATTAGAAATGTAATTTTTTTTTTGAGAATTTTGATGATAGAAATTTTTTAGAAAAATAAAATATATTTTACAACAATATATTACAATATTTTGGTTAAATAAGAGTGACATTAGTATTTTCTTTTTATAAAAAAAATTAAAAATATCGGGTTAGAGACGGGTTGACCTGTTCATTTAACAACCCAACCCGTTTATGACCCGATATAAACAGGTGTAGGGATTCTTTAAAGATTATTAATAACAAAAGTAATAAGGTTGGTATTCAGTACAATTCTAAAGGATTTAGAGAAGACTCTCTCTAGGAGGGAGGAGAAATAAAGCTAGTTAATGGAGATCGTCGTGAAGGTAGGACAACTTTTAGCCACACCATTGTCTGCCCTCTTGCATTTACTGAAGTCCTTCATTATAGTGCTAGGTCTCCTTGGGCCATACCCGTTGGATTCAAACCAGGTTGGTTATCATTAGAGACCTAAAATACTTAGGTTATGATGCCCTATGTACCTAACTGGTCAAATCCCTCAGCTTGCTCTATAGCTGAACTGCAACGGTGATAGTTGAGAGTATTAATGGCTCTTATCAGAGCATTAATAGTGATTGTAAGGGTCTTTGTTGTGGCATGCTTTCACTATTTCATTAACTAGGCCCATTGAAAAAGTTAGGCTTTCTTTATTTCTTATCCTCCAAACCAGATTCCTCTAAGTATACCGTGAAGGTCTTGGTTACATTAGGATAAGGGACTCCTACCAAGTTCCACTTGTCACGTAATGAAACCCAATAGTGCTTAAAAGCGTCTTTAAATTCTTAGGTTCCATTTGGAAAAGTTCTCGAGGCTTTATGAGACTCACTAGTTATTAGTATTTTGTGATGGTCCTTGATGGAGTGTGCGCAAAGTTTCCTTAGCCTAACATGGCAAATTGGTGCTCGAGGTGAGGCCAGGGCTTTATGATAGTGCTCTAAGGGTGTGTTTGAGGCTTGTTTGGCCTGACATGGTGTCAGAATTTTGTGACAGTACTCGAAGCGTGTGTTCGAGGCTTGCCTGACCTAACATGGTGTCAGGGCTTTATAAGAGTGCTCGAAAAATGTGTTCGAGGCTTGCCTGACCTGACACGATGTTAGAGTTTTGTGATAGTACTCGAAGCGTGTGTTCGAGGGTTGCCTGACCTGACATGGTGTCAGAGCTTTGTAAAGGTGCTCGAAAAGTGTGTTCGAGGCTTGCTTGACCTAACATGGTGTTAGAGCTTTGTAAGGGTACCTGCTCGAAAAATATGTTCAAGATTTATCCTATCTTATGGTCTTGGTTATTTTGATGGATCGGGTAATCCTTGTTTCGTTGGTGACATGGCTGTCACATTGACCATTGACTTTTTAATCTTGTCAGAAGATTTGGTGTACTCAACACCTACAACAGATTATGACATGTTTATAACTCGCCTATTTATGATCCGATCCAAATCCATCCATTATGTTTTTCAAGACATTAAATCTAATTGAGATAAGTAGATTTAATATGTTAAAAAAAGATCTAGTTGTGTTAAAAAAATCTTAGAAGACGATGTTGTTGTATAGAGGGGAGGATCCGAGTTCGTCACAAGTGGTAGAATTCTCTCCAACAATGAAGGGAATATGTGGACCAAGAAGGTGGGTGGCTTGTACAAGTGGATGAGTGGAAAGCTGAATGGAGGTTCAAGTGGCGTTTTGTCGGCAGTGAGTGATTCATACAGGCTTCCCACGTAGTTAATTATCTGTACTGTTATACGTGGACTTGGGACGACGTGTGTCCCAACTTGGTATGAAACGATGACAAGAGAATCGTGCCTACAGGCCCACTAGCTAGAAGTAATTCCCATTATCTTCTTTAGTTGTTTGTTACGATAGTTGTTCTTTGATGGTTTTTGCATGCATGCCAGGATATATGGGTGTCCCCTGTATATATATATACATACATATAATAAGTATATTACTAATATATAGGAGTAGTAATTTGGTTACATTATATTTTGGTAATAATGTAAAATGTACTAAAATGGACATAGTGTAGAACTCAGTACCAAGATCAATTTGGCATATAAAGAATCAACCGACAAGGTAGCTAGGTAGCTAGCTCGACTATCGAGGACTGTCCTCCTGTCGTTTTTGCAAGTCTTCATTCAACTCTTGCATACTGCAGACCCCACCCTTTGTTCAAATATTCAAAACCACCTCACAGTCACATTAATTTGCTTCTATTATTTGTGCCTCCATGTACCTTCACTTACATAGGTTAAAAATTGTACCTTATATAATCCTCGCACTCAGAAAAGTCTCTTCCTCCCGTGACTAAGAGTACAATATATATTTGATGTAAATATATATGCAATAAATCTAAATTTTGTATTATATACATACGTTAAAACTCACATTACATGTTGTATATATACAATTCAAATTCATCTTATATATTTATTTTGGAGTATGACCTCCACTGTCTTCCCAAATAGTCGGGCACAAATTGATTTCATATATATATATATATATATCACTACCGTTACTAATTAATTAATTTAATTCTAGGTTCGTTGTGCATGTTCTGCAGTTGATAGTTTTAAAGGTAAAGTAGGTTGGTTAAAAAGTCTTTAATTTATTGTTGGAATAAAATATGACTAGTGGAGATCGACATTGAAAATTAATTCATGCCAATAATACAATTATGCAACACTCCAAAGAGTCTACAACTATATATAGCTTGCTGATAAAGCTTCCACCGACCCGAAAAATTAAATTTAACCCACATTATGTCTTGATAAATTAATTGCTTAATTACAAAGTTCATCTTCTAATTAATTAAATGTCGTCACTATATATGTCACCATTCTCTTTTGTTTTTTTATACATATATATGATGGAGGATACCATTAATTTGCAAAGTGAAAGGCTTGCAATTACAATTTATTACTTTTTTTTCTTCTTCATATTTACATTAATTCCAAAAAATTTGCCCACTGCGCTCCTTATTATCATGATTTCCTATTTGATGAAATTAGCAATGCTTCAAAGTCAATCCAACTTTTTAATATTTTAAAGATATTTTTTAGCATTCTTAATCAATCATGATATTAAAGTTATGGTTTAGCATTCTTAATCAATCAAACATCAAGAGGAGATCATTATTATTTTAGTTAAAACTTCTTTTTAAAATCACAGTTCACACTTCTCCCACATTATCATCAACTTAGCATCATGATCAAACCAATAAATATATATATATATATATATATATATATATATATATATTGCTGTGAATTAACTTGAGTTATATAATCTTTTCAAGGAATTACTGATTTGAGAAAATATAAAATTAATTAAAATAACCTGTTTTTTTTTTTTTGTAACGAACTACTACATCATCAAAATTACAATTTTCAAATTTCATATTCAATCCAATTTCATTATGTGGTGTAGTACATTTGCCCCCACTAGGTGGTCAATAATGTCTAAGTTGACATAGCCATATCATGAACAAGTGGATATGTAATGGTTCTAATGATAGCATCAACACAGTTTTGCACTATAATTAGAGTCAACTATTTTCAGTTTTTCGTTTTTTTTTTTTTTGTGTATGCACGCACAAATTTGTATTAGGATTACATGCTGTTAATTAAACATGAAGTGATTAACAAAGTTCCATAAACAATATTAACTAATCAAATATAATACAGACACGAAAAAAGAATATTAGAAACGAAACGCACCATGGGTAGTTCAACTCAATTTTCCTTCCTTAACTAAAATTTTGATTATACAAAAATTATTAAACCTAATGGAGATCTGGTCACCAATTAAATGTATTTTGGTCATGACCGAACGAACGCGTAAACAAACTTAAGAATTATATATATATATATATCTCTGAAAAAAAGAACTCATTAGTGGTAAACAAATGCATGACATTCACTAAATGTGGGGAGAATAATTGAATAAATAAACAAATCTCTACCGACAATCCAAAAACAAAAATTAATTATAATAATAGTAACAACAACCATGATGATAACAATAAGGGTGATATATATTATAAAATATATGTTAAGTGAGAAACGACCGTGTGAACAGATGAATATTGATGCTGCTAAATGGGGCACCTAACCATCACATGCTCCCTATTATGGAGTAAGATATTTATTTATTAAAGGATTGCGATAGTTATTACATGATATGATAATTACATATATATATATATACACACCTTAGTATAGGATTAAATTTTAATTAGCTAGCTGTATCCACCAGCCAGCTTAATTAATCTGCTTGTTGTTGTAATAAGAATTTTTATCCCAAGTTAATTGAAAACTCTTATCTAAAAATTCTTGACAAAATGGTTTGGGATACCATGTCATAACAAACAAATAAATAAATAAAAAATTTATGTACATAAAAGAAATATAAATGTTGAAGAACCTTTTCCATTATTATAACAACAATAAAACACTATCCAACTTCCCTTGGCTACAATTGAATTTTAGGATTATCAAGTAGTGTTCTCTCATAAAATTTAGGCAAAACTTGCCATGTATGCATAATACATGCAGAAGTAAAACCCTTCAAATTATTTATTATTATTATTTTTTTAAGTTTTCTAAATGCTTCGTATTATTTTGACATTCAAACGTCCAACATATAAGCTATCATTTTATTTTTCAAATGAATAAAGTAAAAAGACTAAAAATGAATCTTCTAACTTCACTCATTGAATAATAGATCGAGTCTTAAAACAACAATAATGTTACTTTATTGTGATTTGGAGGCCACAGATTTAAAACAAGGAATCAGTCTTTTTACATGTAGAATTAAGATTTCATCATATATTTGACCTTTTTTAGACCTCACAATGACGAAAAATTCATGCACTGAATTTTCTTTTTTCCAAATAAACAAAGTGTAAGAATTTAACTCTTAAATATTATTACTTCCTTTAACATGTGTTATGTGCTAATATTGCATCACTTTTTTTATGATAGGGCTAATTAGTATTCCAACAAATTGGTGCATGCAACAAAAAAATTTCATTGAATCCGGTTCATGTTTTGTCAAAGGAACTTAATATGGAAAAATCTTTGGCATATGAATAATATTATAACTTTTTAGAAGTATATATCTAAGCATTCACCGTATATAGTTGAACTTTGAACCTACATTTTATTTTTTGTTTATTGACCATAAAAAGCAAGCTAGGTATTTTAATTAATTTGTTTCTTGACCATAACAAGCAAGCCCATCCAACACATCTCCTCCATATGATTAGTTAACATGTCTGACGTTGGAAAATAGGTGGTGTGTGTGTGTGTGTGAGAGAGAGAGAGAGAGAGAGATGGGTAATAAGCGTGTGAGGGTCTTTTGATGTGACATAGAAATATTTGAGGTTTAGGGCACTAATGAAAGATGCCACATTTAGGAGGTGAGTCCTCCATTTAGAGGGCAGAACGCGGGGTAAGACGTGTGGAATGGACCAATAACCTCTACCACAATATAACAAACCTCAAATACCAATCCTTGCTTTTCTATTAAATACTATTATTTTTTCTCTTTTACAAGACTTCATCTCAAACCATGCTTTAGGATAGGACAAAACTTAAGAAACTCTCCCTCTACCCCCCAAAAATTGTCACATAACGTAGTCATGTAATGTATACTTGTCGTGTTGAACTGTGCCATTTTATTTTGCGTTCGTTTTTTGTTTCTACATTTGTAACGTAATAATTTCATATCACTTATGCAATAATTATTATAGATTTTGTATTTAAATTTTATTATTTTTGATAAAAAAATAAGTAGGGTGCAATATTCTAGTAGTGAATTTGAACCTAATAACAACACTATTTTTTTTTTTTAAATACGTTAATGGTTTGATAATGAATTAAAATATTTGTATAAGTTAGATTTTTTTTTTTATTATTATTAGATTTATGTTACAGTGGATATTAGTTAATTTGTACCATATATATTAATATATTATATTATTATTTTATAATAACATTTTTGTCATATGTGTATCTTATTTTTTAAAATGAATTTGCGCTGCCGCATCTGTGTCTCATGTTTTTGTTCATATTTATGGGAATCTATCTTTTTCTTTTTACAATCCAGTCACACATGTTCAGCAATTCTCTTCAGCAATGACTATTAATAAGTTTTCAGTCACAGATGTTCAGCAATCACTCTTAATATCTCTCATTTCAAAGTGTTTAAATGGTTTTTTTTTTTCTTTCTTTTTATGATTTTTCACGAGGAGAACAAACCTGGCAGTTTCCTTTCCATATATGCATGCAACACGTGGTGTTCTCCTACATGTCTAAGGTGGGCCTCCATCTCCACTTCTCTCTCTCTCTCTCTCTCTATATATATATATATACCATTGCTCTCTCATCTCTCCTCAAAACATATACACGCGCACTCTTTACCTTCTCTTCCTATAACTCCTCTCATCTTTCTTTGGAAGCAACAGCATATTCAAAAGCAGACACCACCACCAACAGCAAACACACTCTCTCTCTTCTTAAGAACAAACTAAGCACACACTAATTAAACCTCTGTCTCTCTCTCCTCCAAAGCTATACCATAGCTAAGTAGAGATTAGAGAGCCATGGCTTCTGCAGCATCTGCAACAACTCCAACTACAACTACAACTACAAGTAGATGGGAGAAGCCCAAATTTTCATCTCCATCAAGTGAGTTGGGCTCTTGTTCATCCTCACTCTCTCTAAACAAGCCCAATAGGCAACACAACATATGTTTCTCTCTCCAAACACCTTCCATACTCCATTTCTCAAAACAGACTACTTCAACTCATCAAACAAAAGCTACTACTACTACAACTAGTATTGCCACTACCATTGCATACCCAAAAACAAAAGAAAACTCTTCCCCATCCTCATCTCCATCTTCACAATGGAATTTTCTTCAAAGAGCTGCTTCCATGGCGTTAGACGCAGTCGAGAGCGCGCTTGTGGCACGCGAGCTCCAGAATCCTCTACCCAAAACAGCTGACCCCAGCATCCAAATTGCAGGCAATTTCGCTCCCGTGCCAGAGCAGCCAGTCCAGCACAACCTTCCGGTTACCGGAAAAATACCCAAATGCATTCAAGGCGTTTACGTCCGAAATGGCGCCAACCCGCTGTTCGAGCCAGTCGCCGGCCACCACCTCTTCGACGGCGATGGCATGGTCCACGCTGTCAAGTTTGAAGATGGCTCTGCCAGCTATGCCTGCCGGTTAACTGAAACGCAACGGCTCGTCCAAGAACGGGCATTAGGCCGCCCCGTCTTCCCCAAAGCCATCGGCGAGCTCCACGGCCACTCTGGCATCGCCAGGCTTCTACTCTTCTACGCTCGCGGCCTTTTCGGCATCGTCGATCACCACCATGGAAGCGGCGTCGCCAACGCCGGTCTAGTTTACTTCAATAACCGCCTCCTCGCCATGTCAGAGGATGACCTGCCGTACCAAATCCGTGTCACCCCCTCCGGCGACCTCAGGACCGTTGGCCGGTACGACTTCCACGGCCAGCTCAATTCCTCCATGATCGCACATCCCAAGCTCGACCCATTTTCCGACGAGCTCTTCGCTCTCAGCTACAACGTCATCCAAAAACCCCACCTCAAGTACTTCAAGTTTTCGATGTCCGGTGAAAAGTCACCCGACATCGAAATCCCATTACCAGAACCAACCATGATCCACGACTTCGCCATAACAGAGAGGTTCGTGGTCATCCCGGACCAGCAGGTGGTGTTCAAGCTCCCGGAAATGATCCGGGGCGGCTCGCCGGTGGTGTATGACAAGAACAAGATTGCCCGATTCGGCATTCTTGACAAGTATGCAAGTGATGCTTCAAAAATCAAATGGGTCGAAGCAAGTGATTGTTTTTGCTTCCATCTCTGGAATGCTTGGGAAGAACCAGAGACCGATGAAGTCGTCGTGATCGGGTCGTGCATGACTCCGGCAGACTCCATTTTCAACGAATGCGACGAGGGACTGAGAAGCGTGCTATCTGAAATTCGACTCAATTTGAAGACCGGTATGTCCACGCGCTGCCCTGTCATAAGCAACTCCGGCGACCAAGTGAACTTAGAGGCCGGAATGGTGAACCGGGACAAGCTTGGGCGGAGAACCCAGTTCGCCTACCTCGCCATTGCCGAGCCATGGCCTAAAGTGCCCGGTTTCGCCAAAGTTGACCTCTTTACCGGAGAAGTAAAGAAGTATGTATATGGTGATCAAAGGTATGGTGGTGAGCCTCTGTTTCTTCCAAGAGACTCTGTTTCGGAAACAGAGGATGATGGGTATGTCTTAGCTTTCGTGCACGATGAGAAGACATGGAAATCGGAGCTTCATATCGTAAACGCCATGACTTTGCAGTTAGAGGCTGCAATTAAGCTTCCGTCTAGAGTTCCATATGGTTTTCATGGCACGTTTATAAGCTCGAAAGAATTGGCAAAACAGGCCTAATTCCGATGACATTGCCGGAGATTTTCCAGAGGGATGGTCGCAGATACGTCCCCGGAGTCTCCTACCTACCTGGTTAGAGTAGCAAAACCCTTCTCAAATGTGAGAGGTTTTGAGAGACCAGCTTGTAGCTTTTGGTTTGGGTATGTACGATTGGACCTCAGCTGGTTCTTGCTTATTCTCTCACTTGTTATATGCATGAGAAGTTATGTAATTAGTGAAAAGTGTATATATATATATATATATATATGTCTATGTTTTTATGTCTCTATTCCATCTGTTACTATGTTATCATGCTGTAGTCTGTTACAACTCTGTTTGTTGTAGAAAATGGCATTATATTATTTCGATCCGCAGTCTTGGAACAATATTATTTCTTTTTCTTTCTCGGATTTAGTGTTTCTATAATATTTTGTTTTGCCATCTTTGTTAAATAGATGTGACATGACAGGTAGAGTTCGAATTGGGACTCACCAAACATTAACAAAATTTCAGATAATGACCAGATAAATAGACATCATCGATCACTAATAACCTTCAAAAGTCACTCACGAAAAGTTACTAGTCAGACGCAATGGCTCTGGCAGCTTCAATTTTGATGTTAACGGGGAAAGTGACTAGCGGCAATCTGTGATTGGTAGCTGTGAGGGAAAAATTCCACCGGTAGGAGTAAGCCACGTGGAAGGCAGAGAGGTAATCCACTGATTTAGTCAAAATTAATGTAATCCAAATTCCATAATTATGGAACAAAAATTTATGATTACACTCTTACAATTCGTTGTTGTTCACTGTTATACTTGAGGCATCTACAGTAGCCTTCCAAACATTAGGTTGTATCATGGATGGCTCTCCAATGGCAGTGTGCTACGGCGTTTTAATTACCTTACCAGCAATTCAGAACTCCACAATGACTTATCTGAATCAAGGTGTAAGATTTTTAGGGTTATGCTTAAAGCAAGAGTGATTTGACTCGTTAACTGTTACCATATATATATATATATATATATATATATATATATATATTGACACAAGTCGCATATCATCGGTAGAAACCAACCAATTTTTCATATAATTTATACACTTTAATTTAATGGTAGAATTGAGTGGCTAGAATTTAAGTTGATTGATGAATGGCTCCACTTCACAAAATGAAGTGAAACATCCACATTGATCCAAACAATCTGAAAAAAATAAATGAGCCTTCATGCTTATGGCTGAAGTTAAATGTTTGTTATATATATATATATATATATATAGATATAGAAAATGATTTGAGAGGGGACGACATCGATGAACAATAATAAGATAAAAAAAGATTAACTTACATAATAGAAAAAGAATTTTAACTTAATAGATATTTTCATTTAAAAATATGCATACTTCCATTTTAAATTATGTTTTTCGTTAGACCGAGATGATAATTGAAGACAATCAAAGAAAATTATGGTCAACCCTTATCTAATTAAGAATCTCCACATATCAATAAAAATTTAGTAGAATAGAAAAATAATAAACAATTTTAAAGCCACGTAATTAAATTACAAGCCCTAATTTCTTCCATGTACATATAAACACACATATATTTGGGTTTAATTTTATAACCATGACAAAATTTCATTGTCTTTCTCCTAAAAGCATAGTGCTCCTTCACAAATATAGAACAATTTGATGAGTGATGAGTGCACGGTTAATTCGAAAAAATATGGGATAATTAATCTTAGCTTTTCAATAATAAGTTAGATATAAATTAATCTAAATAGTAAAATTTTGATTAGAGTGGTCCCAAATTGAATTCTCTCATCAATTTTTCTACATGAAATAATAGCAATCTTGCATTTGAAATCATGCAAATTGAGTTATTCTCTCTAATAAAGAAAGAAGACGAGCAGAAAGATGAAATTCTTTATCTATGTTTTAAAAAATCGTATATACAACTAATGTGATATATAAAGAGTGAAATTGATTTTAGAGAAAGAAAATATTAAAAATTAGTAGAGAGATTTTAGAATTTTGAGAAACCGCCAAGAATGTAATATAAATATATAAAATTTTTAATGGGGGCAGAAGAGAAAATGTTAAAGATTAGTGGGGGTGAAAAAGAAAATGTTAAAGATTAGTGGGGCATTATTAAAATTTTAATAAACTATCAAAACTAAGCCTCAAGTGGCTGTGGCTCCATGCCTGGACACGGATACAGACACGACAACACGACAAATTTTAAAAAAATAGTACACAAACACAAGGGAATACAACTATAAAATAATAATATATTAGTATATATATATTCAACAAGTTAATCAATATCTACAATACCATAAAAAAAGAATAAATTACACAAATACTTTAATTTATTATCAAGCAATTAATGTAATTTCAAAAAGGAGTGTTGTCATTGCATTCAAACCCATTATTAGAACCTTGCACGTTACTCATTTTTGTAATAACAAATAAATAAATTTAAATACATAATACCAAACAAAACAACATGACTTTATGCTAAATAAAGTTCTATTGATTTTTTTATTCTTTTTGTTTCTAAATTTATTATTTAGAAATTTTATCTAACTATTTTTTATTTTTCTAAATTTTTATTTAGAAAATACTATATTTATAAAGAAAATGGCATAATAATCATATTAAATGGTATATATGTCATTATAGTTCTTCTAGTGGATTAAGATGTCAACTTTTAAAAGACAATAGACTGAAATGCTTAAAAAATAGTTCAAATGAGTCTTTTTGCAACTTTAGAAAAGTTCAGAAGTTTTTTTGTACTTTTCAAAATTGCAAAATGTACTCCGTATTTTGTGATCTCTCTGTGTCTAAAAAAAAATTCAAGACATTTTTAAGGAGTGTCCTACAACGCCACACCATTTTTTGATGAAGAGTCCATGCTTTCTAGAATGATACATATGTTACTAATCTCATTATCGCAAAAGTATCTATTAGTGAATTTAGAGCAACAAACAGACACACCCATGTATGTATATATATATATATATATATATATATATATATATATATATATGTGAAGCCTTGCCATGGGTTTTTCTTCAAGAAGGCTTTGTAATATATATTCCATGAAAACTTTTCCACTTGTATATATATATATATATATATATATATATATATATATATGTGAAGCCTTGCCATGGGTTTTTCTTCAAGAAGGCTTTGTAATATATATTCCATGAAAACTTTTCCACTTGCCTTCCTTGGCCCCAACAACCATAAAGCCATTGCCTGCACTGTATATCATGAGCTCTTTCATAAACAAACTCAATGTTTTGAAGCATGAAACACACCGAATGAAAATGAAATTTTCATTGACCATCCTCATTCTCTCTTTATATATAGTACAATCCACGCGATCAAGAGCCCCACATTTTTCTCCCACAATTGCCATATATATATATATATGTATGTATGTATGTATATATATATATATACATATACACACAAAATGAACCTTCTCGTTTTGGTACAATTGTTGTTTCGTCAGGTGATACACATGCACATCTAGAAAGCACAAACACTTTATTGAGGATGTCGTATCTGTGTCGGACACTCGAACACTCAGTGTTTTGATATTTTTCTTTTTAAAACACTTCTCGGATACTCCTTACGCACTTCTAGGACACTCCTCGAATATATGTCGAATACTTCGTAGCAGTGGTGTATATTCAAATATTTCGAAAGAAAATTATATACGACCATTAAAAATCTAAGCTAAATATATGAAAGATTAAATAAGTCTGGTTCTTTAATTTATTTGTCTATTTTTGTTTATAAGTTTGTTTGGTTATTAATTGCTTAATGATGAATTAAAGTATTTATGTAATGTAATTTTTTTGTTGTTGAGTAGTTAATATATATTATATTATTATTTTATAGTCGTATTCTTGCCGTCTTCGTGTTTTTTTTTTAGAATTTCTAGTATTGCTATATCCGTGTCGTATCGTACCCGTGTTCTATATCCATGCTTCCGAGGTGCACACTCAAAGTACCTATTCATAATTGTCCTATATATATATATATATAGAGTGATGATTATGTTAATTTGATGCAAATCTGCTCTAGTTTATAAGCACTATATAAGAGTAATGTTTACATGCATATATACTATGATGATATGAGTTTATATTGAAGGACTATCAATGTGTTTGATTTCTATCTTCAAACATATTATTACTCAGGACTAGCTATGGATGTGTTTTAACTGAAGTGAGAGTAATGTTTACATGCATATATACTATGATGATATGAGTTTATATTAAAGGACTATCAATGTGTTTGATTTCTATCTTCAAACATATTATAACTCAGGACTAGCTATGGATGTGTTTTAACTGAAGTGAGATCACATATATTGTGTTTTTATTTGTGAATTGTGATACAGTTTCTGCAATTTGACTATGGTTATATAGAAAATCCATGAGGCTTTACCAATTTTATTTATTAGCCTTGTCCTTTTCTCCTTAGAAATCTTTGCATTCACAAGACATCATTCCCAGACAAACCTCGTCACAGTGTGAACCGACTGTCAACACACACATACACACGTTAATATCTTTCTACTCTAAGGGTCAACCATATTATCCTTGCTATTATTATATTCATTTTATCCATTAAGTAATAAATTTACTTAATTGCCCCTTTAAGAGATCTTGACTCAAACTCAGCAACCTTTTTATCTTGGATATATATCACTATACCGCAAATCTTCATCGTCACTCTAGTAGTAGGTTAAGTCAACGAGCTAGTTTGTATCCTCTGCAGTATGGTTCACAATCCTCACTCGTGCGTGTGTGTAAACTGTGAGGCATCACACGTGTGAGTATTATAACGATTGTGCAACTTTCAGTTGCAGATTATCTATGAATATAAAGCTTTTGATTTATGATATATTGTAGTGAAGTATGATCTTTGCACTGAATCAAACCTGCCAACTTCACCAACTTTGACAGCCATTTTTATTCAAACAATTTAATCTCTCTCTCTCTCTCTCTCTCTCTCTCTATATATATATATATATTGTATACTACAGTAGACAGTAGTA
The DNA here is from genome assembly GCA_026545225.1 of Cornus controversa. Classification (NCBI taxonomy): domain Eukaryota; kingdom Viridiplantae; phylum Streptophyta; class Magnoliopsida; order Cornales; family Cornaceae; genus Cornus; species Cornus controversa. The sequence continues at coordinate 72,028,500 of CM048847.1, forward strand.
TAATATAAGCCGCATGACTTTCAAATCCAAATTCTCACCAATTCCCCCATAAAAGGGAATTGAGGTAATTTAAATTAACAGAAATACAAAGCCAAATTATCATTTCAGATCTCCAGAAATTTTATGTCAACTCTGAATTCAACCAACATATATTAAAGTGAAGAAATCTAAAAGCTTGCAAAATATACACGGAAACCATTGCTTAAAGAGCTCATAAATATTTAAAAAAATGTGTGCAGCCCACTGGCACCAAGCACCAGTGGTCTAGTGGTAGAATAGTACCCTGCCACGGTACAGACCCGGGTTCGATTCCCGGCTGGTGCAATTAGTTTTCTAATTTTTAATTAAATTTCATTTTCCGAATGAGACAAAACAATATTAATATATATATGAATTAAAATGTCGGTATGATCACTAGCTTTCTCCAATCTCTATGTTACTTGGTGTACGGATAAATTTTTATCCCAGTTCGCTACTTTTTAATCTCCTAAATAGGGTATTATATACTTCTCATCATCCAGTCCTCCTCCTTCCTTAGTCTTACATTTATGGGTTTGTGGTATTAATTCTCTCACCACTCTTTTTTTTATTACATGTCATGTCATTTCATATGTCATGTTTAACTTTCTTTTTAAATTATTTTTAATAACTTTATTTTACATAATTTTTTTGTCTTTTTTCTGTCTCTTATCTTCTATTACAGTGTCTCTAAGTTTACGATATATTAGTCCAAACTATCTCAATTTATTTCTAATTTTTCTACAAATAAGTATAATACTTAATTTTTCTTTCACACTTTCATTAGTAACCTTATCTTTACAAGTCACTCTACTCATTTACCTTAACATTTTCATTTTCACTATAAGAAGACATTGTTCTTGTCTCTTTTTGAGGCCCAACACTCCGTCTCATAAAAAATAGTTGGTCTAATAACGGTTCTATAAAATTTATCTTTTAGCTTATTTTTTTATTACACAATATCTCACTAACTTGCCTCTATTTTGTCGAACCCTCACTTATTCTACTAATTATATCGCTATTTATCTCTCCATCATTTTGTATTATCGATTCTAAGTACCAAAATTGGTTGTTTTGAGCAACATTTTGGTTTTGAAATACTATCATTATATTATCAGTGTCCGAATCTTTGTTAAATTTACACTTTATATACTCGGTTTTAGTTAAACTAATTTTCAATCTTTTCGATTTTAAAGCATCTCTCCACATTAATTTCTAATTTTATTACTAATTAAGTTCTCATTAAAGGTATTCAAGAGTATAATATCATCGACAAACATCATGCACTATGAAATCTCATTTCAAAAGTCTTTTGGTTATTTAATTTAATACTACTATAAAAAGATTTAAACTTATCATTGATCCTTGGAGCAATCCTATATTCTTACAACTAAAATAACATAAATGAAAGATAGCAACATTTGATGATAATGCCTTAAAGCATCCGCATTGACTTTTCTAGATTTTGGTTCTCCAAATTTGTCATGTCATTATTTCCCAAAGCTACGTAAGGTAGTTTTAACTCTTCAAATTTTGGCATCACATGTTAAACCTCCATGATTTTAAACATTCTTATATGTACATATATTAACAACATTTTGTCAATCAATCAAAATATTCTTAGGCTATAATTAGGATCTATTTCTTTACTTAGATGATTGTAATTTGTCTATCAAGAGTTCTCCTTGAGAGAAGCAAATACACAGAAATTATTTTTCTAACATGGTATCCACCTAATATCAATCCTCTTTTCTCTCCGGTGACCCTCTGCCCCTCCGACCAACCCCTGCTCAGCCTCACGCTCTCGCCAACCCTTATCTTCCCCTATCTCCCTCTCGCAACTCTCTCTGTTATGATCCTCACCAAGCCTCTCCCAACCCCTGTAACTTCTCTTCTCCCTCCTGTGACATCTCTCTTCCTACCACCCATTCAAATATGTCTACTGGCGGCTCCACCATTATCTCCACCACACTTACTGATAAGTGCATTAAACTTATTATTTTATATTCCAAAATAAGTTTTTAATTACTCTTTTATTTTATTTAAATGTTCTTATCTTTGCATTTTATGTTTTATAGGGGTTGATTTCCAAATGAGAAGAAAAACAGTAAAAAATGACTGAAAATGATATATATAGCCAAAGATTAACATAAAAAAAATTGTAGGAAAGATGATATTATGTATAATTTATTTCACAAGAGGTCTCAAGTTTAAAACATTGTAGTCAGCAGTCCAAAATTCAAATTGGAGATATGGAGATCAAATCTTAGATATTTAAATTCAAATTTTGAATTTTTGTTTTTAATTTTTTGTATTTTAAATTCTTTTCTCCCACCTAAACCATTTCCCTTTAACTCTATAAATACGGGGTCTTAGGCGTTAGTGAAGGAGTTAGAAAATTGTAGAAAAAATAGTGTAATCATTTTCTTTATTCAATGAAGAATAATAGTTTCATTTTTATATGTTTCTTTTATGCTAATATGCAAGCGTAAGCATCCTTCTCAAGGGAATGATGAAGCAACTATAGCTGAAATATAAGTAAGTTATTTTATTTTCTTATCTAATTTTTTCTCCCAAGAGCAAACATGTTTTTTACATTTAAAACATGCTAGAAATCATTTAAAATGCATTTATGGCAAAAATGATGAATAAAAAAAAATCAGTCAAAATTGGACTCGGTCTTTACGTTCGCTACTCTACCTCTATCTTCTTTGTTTTCTTGGGATCTAATCTTATCTCCTGGACCGCCAAGAAACAACCCATTGTTTCTCGTTCTAGTGTCGAAGCAAAATACCGGTCTCTTGTTCATATTTGTGCTGAATCCACATGGGTGCTTCATCTTTTTTAGGAATTACAGTTTCCCATCTCCACGTTCATCACCTTACTATGTGATAATATTAGCACTACCTACATGGCTTCAAATCCAGTGTTCCACGCTTGTACTAAGCATATTGAACTGGAGTATCACTTCATACGGGAACGCATATTTACTGGCACACATCGTGTTCAATTTATTCCATTTATTGATCAGCTTGTGGACATCTTCACCAAAGGGCTTCACAAGACCCGCTTTCAACTCCTTCGATCCAACCTTGTTTCTCTCGGACAGTCGAGTTTGCGAGGGAGTGTTAAATCTTCATGATTTTAAACATTCTTATCTATACATATATTAGCAATATTTTGTCAATCAATCAGAATATTCTTAGGCTATAATTAGGATCTATTTCTTTATTTAGCTGATTGTAATTTGTATTTAAAGAGCTTTCCTTGAGAGAATGAAATATATAGAAATTATTTTTCTAACATTGGATTGGACTCTCTATATTTTCGCTAGCCAAAAAATAATAACTTTTTAATATTTAATTTAAATATTCAAACAATATCCATTATGGATGAAAACAAATACAACATATGCTTAAACAATACAGTATCCATTATGGATTAAAAATAAATTACATGTCGTAAGAATTAAAAGAAAAAAAAAACTTTAACAAGTTGAGTCATGGCGTGAACATGTATTCTCTAATATCTCATTTTGTGGTTTAGTAAGGCATGATTTCCCTGCTTCTGTTGGCATCAATTCTAGATCTCTTTACATGATCTTCAGGTATTTGTCCAGTCTTTACTTTTTTCGCTAAGCGTGTCTCTCATACTAATTGGAAAGCCGCAAGAGATTTAGACTGAGAAAGATATTACAATTTTACAATCAAAATTGGTAACAAATAAATTCTATAATTGTTTGAAAGATTGAGATTTGTTCCTATTCCAGCTCTACTTCGCCGCTTTTCGTCTCGGCGGTCGTTGTAATGGTTGAAATTCTTCAACACTAGGTGAATTATTTGCGCCGATATATGAAAACCCTTCGACTGAACTTGGAGTCAATCGCTTCATTAGTTGATGGAGTAGATGCCTCTGAGTAACCAACATGCTCGTTAACATCAATCTTGATTCCACTCCTCATCTTCAGCAGTTGCTTCTTTTTGTTTTTTCCTTTTTGACCGACATAATGTGATTTTCATTTATTATTGTTCTTCAAAATTTTCCAACAATTATCTAACTTAAATTTCTTACCCTTTTGATTAACGTACATAGCCTTATGTAACACCCGAGATTAGTAATTAAGCTTTTAATCACGGTTATAGTTTTATTATTTGTATTTGGAGATTTTGTAATCAAAATAGAATTATGGAAGTTGAAGGGTTTGAACGTAATATATATATATATATAAGAAGGATACGTGTTGCATAGGTTGCCATATGTCCTATTGCATGAAAAGAAAAAATAACACGTGTGACCTTTTTTTAAGTGTAGTGACCTGATCATGTATATAGGTTGTATAAGATAGTGAAAAAGGGCAAAGAAAAAGAAAGAACAACTGTCATTAGTTTTAATAGGTGTCGTCAGGCATGAAGGAACCCAACCACGTGTAGGATAATTTTGACTAGGTTAGGTTCTTTAGTGTAGTGACCTGATCATGTATATAGGTTGTATAAAGATAGTGAAAAACGGAAAAGAAAAGGGTAAATTACTCTGACCTCCCCTGAGGTTTGATCTAATTACACCCAGCATCAAACTATTGAATTCTGTTACAATAACCTCCCTTGAGGTTTGCTCCGTTATGACACAGACCCCCTCCGTCCAAAATTTCGTTAATTTGGTCAAAAATTTTAGTTGAAAAGACCAAAATGCCCATCAACTTATATATATATATATATATATATATATATATATATATATATATATATACACTATTCCGGTCATCTTCTCCGGCGATGTGTACTATTCCGGTCATCTTCTCCGACGAATTTTCGGCGACTTTCACGGGTTCCGGTCATCTTCTCCGGCGAATTTTCGGCGAGCTGCACGGTTCCGGTCATCTTCTTCGGCGAAATTCCGGCGAGATGCACCGTTCCGATCATCTTCTCCGGTGAATTTCCGGTGAGCTGCTCTGTTCCGGTCAACTTCTCCGGGTGAATTTTCGGCGAGATGCACTGTTCCGGTCATCTTCTCCGGCGAATTTTCGGCCACCTTCATTTTTCTGGCGAACTTTCCGGGAAGTCAATTTTGGCCATTTTTTACCAACTCAAACTGGTTCCTAGCTAAATGGACCATTCCGGACGCAACTGTGAAGTCTGTTTTTTAGAATTCAGCTTCGATTTGTCAGATTTAACGTCCAAGTGTTGTGATATTAATAAAATAAAATATATCAATATAATATTAATAAGGGTATAATAGACATTTCACCCAAAAATTAACCTCTGTTAGTCAATTTCTGTTAGAGGGGAGGTCATTGTAACAAATTTCTTTAGTTTAATGCTGACTGTAATTAGGGCAAACCTCAGGGGAGGTCAGTGTAATTTACCCAAAAGAAAAAGAAAGAACAACTGTCATTTGTTTTAATAGGTGTCCTAAGGCATGAAGGAACCAACCACATGTAGGATAATTTTGACTAGGATAGGTTTATATTTTGAACAAAATAAAAAAAGAAGAAGAAGAGAATGAACAGAACGGTTCTCAGCATAATAGAAGAGAGAGAGCGCTAGGGATGCCGAAGAAGAGGAAAAGAGAAAGTAACGAATTCAAGAAATTCATATTTTTTTTAAAGCAAGTTGACTCTTACCTATTTTTTAAAGTCATTCTGTTCAATTGATTATATTTGGTGTGATTAGGATGAAATATAAATCTAGTATGTGAATGTTGTCGATGGATACATGTAGTCGTATATGGAGGGCTATTGATGTACATGTTAATAGGGTGTTGATTTCAAGTTTGGGTGAAATTTTATATACAAACAGTATAAGGATATGTGTGTGTGTGTGTTGGGGGGGGGGGGGGAGGGGGGAGTGGGGGGTGTAGTTAATGTGTCTTTAAAGTTGGACTTCTGGATTCTTGAACTTGTAATTTGTTTTGGTTATATACAAGTTGATTTCTTGCATATATGTTTGTATATATAGTTTTACACATGTTACAATTCTATGGTTTGATAATCTTTTATGGGTATAGACAGTGTAGTATATTGAACAATATATATATATAGAGAACTTAGATGAAACCATTAGAAATCAGATCTATCTCAATGGATCTGTGTTTTGAACATATGATATTAGTAATTCTGGGGTCCTCTAGCATGATTGATCGGGTTTATTTTTCTTTACTGGTTATGACAGATTTGAAGGAATTAGGGAATAGAGTAGAGGAAACTTTAGAGTTACAACCTTTGCAAGTGGCCAAGTCAGGATACTTTTGGGGGTGATGTTAGTCTATAACATAGACGTGTGTGTGAGTGGCCAAGTCAGGATACTTTTGGGGGTGATGTTAGTCTATAACATAGACGTGTGTGTGTGTGAGAGCAATGATACACTGCATAAAATTATTTCATGATTTTGTATCATGAAAAATGTGGCAGGTAATAATTCTATATTTATAAGAATCATATCAACAATAAATTTCTATTTTTCATTATTTTAGGAGATAAAATTAAATGGTGAGTTAGTATTAGTGGGATTCCCCCATACACGGAGTTCCGATAATATTATCAACTGCCACATAGATTCAAGTTAAAATTCATGAAATTAAATCGTGAAGTTTAGCATTATATATATATATATATATATATATATATATATATATATATATATATATATATTATTGAGAATCTAGTTATATGGAAGTATGTGGATTAATGGGTTTAAATGTTAAAACTCTTATGTATTGATGTACAAGGAAATTAAGGTTGGATTTTGTGTTTTGTGTTTTTTTTTTTTTGTGGCAATAGAATATCTATAAATAAATTGGTTGTAAGTTAGTGGTTAGATATGGGAAGAATTATATTAAAGAGCTTTGTATATTATTACTTTAGTAAGTTGACTAGATGATATAAGATAAATTATACTATAATCATATGAGATTGAGATTTATGTGGATGAGATAACAGACTTAGTGATTATGAGAGTTTAATTGCTATGTGGGAAACCGTGGATTTGAATTAGTGAATTATTGAGGATTAATTAACTTGTGCAAATATGTGAATCTAGGCAAGGTCAATTTGCTGAATAGTAATTGTGTTTGGCGATTTGTTTTGATGAACTTGTGAGCTCACCCCTTATTATATTTCAAGTACTGAAGCCATTTCGGAATTATCAGAGTCAATTTAAGGGCTACTTGAGAATCTTGCCAAAGAAATTAATTCTTATGTATAGTCATTTTATGTTGTACAAAGTTGATAGACATGTAATTAGAATGGTATAATGATGGAGTTTTGTATTATTAGTTTTGATGTAATGAAATTGTGTTGGAATTGTGGATTGAAAAGTTATTAGTTTGTTGTCGTTAAGAATGTTATAATCAATCACACACCAAATTTAAGTATAGGGCGAGAGTTCCAGGTATTTGAAATTGGGGCGTGACACTTTAGCTACTATTATCTAAAAGAAAAATTAACAATAATTAGAGGAGGAAATATTTAACATATTTACAAATTAAATTAAACACAATAAAGAACTTATTGTATCATTATTATTGTAGTCACTTACTCGATTCATTTCGACCAAAGCTAGGTATACAGAAAATTTGTTAATTTTTTTTGGATGTTTGACCAACGATTTATCAAAGCATTGCTATTTCAGTTGGATGGAGAACAAAGATGTTGTGAAAAAATTTCGTGAATTTGGTTTCTTAACGTCAACTTCTGTAACTCTGAACTGGTTACTGCATCAATAGTAATGTTCAACCACGCATAACATAATGCCTCATCTTTAACCGTGGACAAATTGAGATTTCGAGTAACCAGTTGCTTTCTAAAAGATTGGATGTTACTGGATTGAGCACTTCAGTAACACAAAATTAGGATGGTTCATGAGATGAAAATTGGGATTCTCTTACAAAAAATCCATAATTTATGTTGAACGGTGGTTGTGAGTGGGACGTATAACTGATATTGTCTTCGTCGATTAGTTAAAACTCATTGTTCGATTGATTGAGTTGAGGGTTTTAGTATGGTGATCTCGAATCCATGGAATTGGATTGAGTATTAAAAAAGTATATAAGATTGAGAACATAAAGGATTTGTATAATTTGGATGTGAGGTAAATGGTGGTAGGGTTGATGAATTTATAGTGGTGAAAAGAAAGGAAAAAGAGAAAAAAACACTTCAAATATTTTTTTTGACCAATATAACCATTTTAGGGATTGTTTGTCAAATACTTTTTATTTTTTTAAAAAAATAAAAGGAAAAAGCCGTTTCCTAAGCCAAACAGATGCTTAACCAACGGTCAAATGTGAAATTTGACAGGTGGTACACCCCCAAAACCCCTTGTGCTATATTTTGGACCATATCACACTCACTTTTGTAAAGTGAGCAATGTATCTCATTTTGCACATATTTTCCTTTTCTATAGCTATTTTACTATTTTCATTATTATTAAAAATAAAAATAAAAATAGAGAGTAGAGGGGTTTTTTATATTAAATTTTTTTTTACCTTAATAAAAAAAAAATTATTTTTCCGGGAAAAAAAATTTCGGAAAAAAATTAAAAATGCAAAATTACATAATAAAAAATTTTGATTTTTTTTTGTTTTCTGGAAATTGTTTCCAAAAATTTTTCCTTTAGAAAGAGGGGTTTTTTTAATTTAAGTTTTTCTTTACCTTAATAAAATAAAATAAAATAAAAGAGCTTTTTTCTGGGGAAAAAATTCCGGAAATTGTTTCCAGGAAAAAAATTTTGGAAATTGTTTCCGGGAAAAACTAAATATGCACAATAATAAAAATTTCTAGATTTTTTTTTGTTTTTTCAAAAATTGTTTTATTTTCATAAATTCTCTCTATTTCTAATGAAAAAAGTTCTGGAAAAAAATTATTTTTGGAATTTTTTTTGGGGAAAAAAAACTCTTTTTTTTTCTATTAAGGTAAAAAAAAAACTTGATATAAAAAACCCCTTTGTCTAATGAAAAATTTTCCGGAAAAAAAATATCAAACATTTTTATTATGTAATTGTGACTTTTTTTTTGGGGGGGGGAGGGAAGGTTAAAAAAATTTAATGTAAAAAACCCTTTCTAGTCTTTTATTTTTTATAATAATGGAAATGATAAAATGGTAATAGAAAAAGAGAACACGTGCAAAAAAAGTAATTTACTCACTTTTGCAAAGGTTGTGGTGTTGTACCTTTTTAAAAAATATAGTATGGGGAAATTTTTTTCATCTTTTTAAAAAATCAAAAGGCTGTTTTGGGTTCTTTTGCTAAAAAAAAATTCACCTGGGCCGAAATAAAAAATAATAAAATGAATGCGGACCCGTTGCAGGACTGCGAACCCACTATGGGCTCGGCTTTGTGCTCGTGTCGTGAATAAGAAAAACATAAAAAAAATAAAAAGGAAAGAAAAAGAAAAATCCAAGGTATATGCTTTGACGGGGATAGAGCATATCCAACCAAACTTAAGCCATGCACTGAAAGAAATTTATTCTTTTGGGTGGTCAACGAAAGCAATTTTTAATAATAGAAAAAGAAAATCAGTTTTGCTAGGACTGCAATTGACTCAGATCGAGCTCATCAATCTAGACTAGACAGAATTGTTCAAAAACTAAATGGTTTATGCCAGGCAAACTCAAATTTGACTCCTTTGGTTTATTTAATTCATCTTGAACTCAAATTTGAACTTGAGATTATAAATGAAAAATAAATTTAATTATAAACCCTACTCAAGTGACAAAAAAAAAACTATTCATAAACGTGTTTGACATATATATTGATTTATCAAAAGCGTTTTTGAAAAACAAAAATCCCTCGAACCAAACTTTGCAAATCTCAATTCTGTGATTTATATTTAATCACATTATTATTTTGTTAAATTCAAATTTAAAATTTCTTTTACAAATATAAAATTCAAATATCTCTCTTGAATTCTGTAAACCTTAATCTTACGATTTAGAGTCAACAATTTTATCATTTTGTACAATTTTAGTGATGTGGCTGAATGTGTTTACAATATTGAAGTTTGAAGAATTCAGGAAAAAAATTTGGCTGCTTTTGAAAAACACCTTTAAAATCTCTCAATTACGGATGAAACATTAACCCAAAAACAATCCAGTCGCCTCTTTGATTAGTGGACCACCGGGCTAAGCCGCTTACTTTAAGATTCAATTCATAAGGTACACTTGATTAATCGAATCCAATAATAACTAAATCCAACATTTTTTAATCCTATAATATAAAATCTTTAGATATTATCAAAATGTTTTTACCATTTCTTTCCCTCTTCTTATCACTCTATTTTTTTTCTTAATTTTTATTGTTTTACTGCTTGGTAAAATAAATATTTCTGCCTACAAATTCTGCCTGAGTAGCATTACCCACATAAAACCCTTCATACAATGTTGTTAGCTTGATTCCTCTGGACAATATCCGATAACAGAAGACATTAAGGGGTTATTTAATTTCAAAATTTGGCAAAATTGTTTCCGTACCTTTCTCTGTCTCTCTAAGAAAAAGAATATAAAAATGACTTCCAACATTAGATATTGCAATCCCCTTTGGATAAATCGAGCATGCATATAAAGGCATCCCACCAATCCTTTAACTATTAAACTGGGATTGCTGAAGCTACCAACTTTCGGTTCAAGAACATATCCTGAATCCATTTCAGCTGAGAACTGGAATTAGTTGAAGTTTCCATTAATAACCTGCAAATATAAAGCACAAATCCTCTTAGTTAAGCAGCATCTTGGGTATGGGTTAAATGCAATACCACAATAGATATCAATTGGGTGTAGAAAAAAATTTCAATGGAATGTGTTTGGAATGAAATTTCCTAATTCCATAGTCCAGATTGAGAGAATTGGCACTTGCCTCAGATATTAAAGGCTTTGCATTATCTTCCCACTCTGTTGCCCACCTTGAAGAAGACCCCGTTTCCAACGCACCATTCCTCAACAACTTCAAAGCATCGCAGTTGTCCGGGAAACCCTTGAAAAACATCTGTGCAAGTTTGCAAATTGAAAACATTAAATGCCTGCTCATATATAGTCAAACCAAAATATCAAACAAATCTTCTAAAGCAACTTAACATATGCTATAATAAGATGAAAGTTGTTCTTTTTGTAAGCAAAATGATGGAAATGAAGAATTTTCTGTGTCCAAAATTCGAAATGCCTTCTCTATCATTAATTTCTCACTCCACAAATATGTATGTAGTAGTCCTAAATGCACTTTCCCTTGGGTACCAATACTGTGGCAATGCACTTGGTTCAGTTTTGAATATCCGGTCTAAAGATAAAAACTTCATTCATCCAAAATTTCACCTTCTTGGATTCTGAGTACTTATACATCATTAGAAAATAATCCACCACCAATAATTAAAATAATTTCTTTATCGAAAGCACTGTTTAGAAATGTAACCCGCCTACTTTAGTTCCAACTTGAAATCCCAAGTACAATAAATACGAAAAGGAATTAAGAAAAGGAATACAATATTCGTAACTCAATCAAGTGACTGATTTAGGTACTATGATAATCCCTCAGAAGAAGCTGGCAAGGTAAAATTTAATGGACAATAGAGAAGGACCATACTATTAAAGGGGAGGGATCCATTTACATGTGGTTAATAACTAAGTTTCGTCTTTTGACAATTCAACTATTGAATCGGATATCTTCATGCATATCATAATTCATGCATGCCAAAGATCAAATTAATTGGACATTCAGGCTACCTCATTAATATCATGCTTAATATAAGAGTTTTATTCAAATATTCCACTAAGATATATATGACTACATGAATAGGTCGAGGTTGATAAAGCTCGAGCCCTGGACCCTTCCAATTTAAACAAGCTTACCAAGAGTTCATCAGCTAGCTCCGAAGAAGAAGAGAAAAGCAGGCCATTTTTCTCAACTTTTACAAGTTCCTTGATGCTTCCAAAAAGTCAAAATAGAAGTTGAAATATGTAAATTCTAATGTCCATAGTATCAGATAAAAGGTCAGAAAAAATCCATCCAAAAAGTTCTACCAAGAGTAGGCAACCGCACAAACAGGCAATCCACAGCCAAACATATCCACAACCTAATGACAAAATTTTCAAGGTTAGAGACTGGTTATATTAGTGAAGATTTTTATTGAACAAATATTTAGATTCAGGAGGTACTAGGAACTTGACAATGATATACCTTCATCGGAAGATCCAACCCAGACGAGGAAGTATGTAGGCAAACCCCCAGGTCTGCTGATCCTGTAATCAAAGAAAAAACTAAATAAATAAATCTTGAACCAATTACTAGAAGAAAGTAAAGTACGGGCAGTAAATTATAGATGACTTACCAAGAAGCAATGGGTAATCTTCAGCTGACAACCACATGGTACGGAATGCAACACGTTTGAGGTGAAGTTTTCTAATTTTTCCTTCATATTTTTCTTTTTCAGGTCCCTTACCTTCATGTCAATTAAAAAGGTTTCAAGTCAAAAGGTGTAACAGAGAGAGATTCTCTCATAAATTGGATGACTCTGATCTTGCATATGGAGAAACAGAATCATTACCTGTAATGATGAATAATAGCCTAGGGTACACAAATTCTTTCCCGTCGCAAATTTCCTTCCAAAGAGCCTCTTCCCCTATTGAGTCATCTTCATTTAAGATTGCTGCAACACGTCTATCATACATTACTGCTGCTTCCAAAAGAATTCCAAAATCTTCATCTGGTGTCCTGAAAGGAAGCATCATTCTCTACGATTTTTCACTTTTATACAGGTTCAAAACTTCTAACTGATAATATCCTTGCCAAAGTTCATCCAGGCAGTAGAAATCTTTGTGCATGCGAAAAAGTCATAAATTAGATAGGGAAATAATTTTTCCCATGTGGGTTTGTCATTCTAATCACCATTCACCAAACATACACACAAGTAATCATGTCAACAAGAAAATATAAAACAAAAATTTGTACATGCCTCCTAAAATGACTTTGTCAAGAAAGGAAAAAAAGAAGTAAATGCCTCCTGAAATGAGCTCAGTATTGATAACATCAACATATCAATGATTAGGTCCTGCACAATTATTCAACATTCACAAAAAATTTCCCTCCTAAAACTAAAAACTGCATTTTTGAAACTAAAGTAGATCCAGATGTAGCATCTCTATGCAATTAAACAACGTTTTTATAAATGGCATCATAGTGCTGTCCTGATATAAGATAATTATAAAGGTGACCGTACTTGTTATCTCTATGATTGGCATTATTCCATTATATTTTTAGCACTGCTGAGAAGTCATCGTCACAATAATATCAATATGGTTATATATATCAACTAATTTTCTCATTAAAAGATTAAAAAGGTATTGGAAATGTTGCCTTCCATTTTTTGAGACTGTAATAAAGGTGGGACAATGGCCCAAGTCCCTAAACTACAACGGAGTAACAATGTTGATTCAACACATATCTGAATTGTCATGACTTGCCTTATTTCTAGTCGGCATGTTACAAAGTAAATCCTTATATTATTGATGGTCCCAATGACGGCTAATACACGTAGATTAAGGCAAATCCATTTTGAGATTGTTCAAATTGAAGATCATAAAATATTCTACTCAATTGTGTTTAGGGTGGCATTGTTAACAGAACATATTTTGTTGCTTCTGAGGACAGTTAAAGCACCTGATTAATCCTAGTCACCTATTTCCCAACAAAACTAACAATGGAATAACATTGTCTTCTTATGTAAGTTATAGTAATCAGTAAAACAAATTGAAGAGTTTATCATTAAGTTTCAAAAACACAAGAATAAAAAATAAAATAAAAATAGAAAAATAAAGCAATGCAAAATCTAAAATTCTACAAAAAGAAATAATCTATCACAAGCTTGGTGCAATACAGAGCAAATGTCAAACCAGATAATAAGATTATGGAAGAGATGCCAGTTCCTAAGTGGAAACAGGAGTTTCAGAAATTGTTCTTCAACTGGACTGCAGAGAGGGCAAATCCCTCTCAAGATACTTCCATGGATTTTGTAGATAATTTAAATTTCCATATGCTTTTTTACTCTTTTTTGGCTGTGGGTGAGCTCTTGTATACTTTGTGTGTGCTTGCAGCGCCTCTGACGCTCTTTTAATGAACTAATAAAAAAACAGCGGACCAACTTTTCTTTTATTTTTTATTTATTATTTATTTTGTTTGTGAAACAAACAAAAACTTCATATAATAACATAACAACCAAACACAGTTCAGATTGATATATATATATATATATAAAGAACTCACCAGCTTGTGCTGCTAACAATAAGGGCAGGCCTGTTTTGCTTCAACAAAATGTCCATACCAACCTGGGTTGTAAATAGGGTTTCATTTGAATCAAGGCTCCCCATTCCTGTCATTCCTGCAATATGTCACCCAAAGTAGTGTTGATTCTTACTCAACCTTGGTAAAAGTAAGTACAGAATTACTTTTATCATTTCATATTACCATTGTTGATGCAATCCTGAAGACCATAAGGTTGACTGAGATATTTATCAATCCTACAAAATAACTAGAATCCAAAGTTCACATTTAATTCTTCAAGTCGATGTTTATTTCTCTTGATGAGAACTTTGCAATTGAAAATTTGGTTCACCTTGTGCTTCTCCTCAAGGGAAGCTGGACGAAAAAACTCTGGAGGCTGATCATATAGAACTGTGGCTCTGTAATTTCAAAACACAAAGAGAACACAGAATTACCACGAGAACACTTCCTAGTAAATGTGAACAAACATAATGAAGTACATTGCTAACTTTGAGCTGACCCTCTTACTTAATTCCCCAGTTTTGTGCCAATTCATGCTGCATTGCCTCTGTCACGCATAAGGAACCATTTGCCATCTTCCCATAATGCTTCTCAAACCTAAGTAGATGCCAAAAGCTCATACTTCTGTTGTACAGCAAATGACAGACCCTCAAGATATATAAAAGGGAAGAAGAAGATCAAAAGGCAGCGAATAGATACCAATGGTATACTGTTACAAAATGACTACTTCTTCCGAGAGACAATCCCAACAGAGTATATCCAAAGTTATGCCAATCGACAATAAATGCAGAACGCCTCAGCCAGCTGGCCCACTTTACAGCCACTAAGGTTGGAACAGAAGGTGGATTCTACAGAAGTAGACACCACGTAGTTTAAAATGAAATAATAATTCAAGAATATAGGGCACAAGCAATCCAATTTAAGAACATAGGTACACATTCGCAGACAAGGGGCCACCTATTTTTTTAGAGAGATGAAAAATGGATAGTACCCTGATGAGCACATAAAATCCATAACAAAGAGAAACTAATTTTTTTCCCCTTTTTTTGGCCAGAACTCATCGAACTCAAGAGGAAGACACAGTAATGTCAACACATGAAGATAATACACATCAGATGATACACAAGTAGTTTTAATTTATGCATCTGCAAAATGCAATGCCACATTTTGGTCTTCCTTATATTCTAACAATGATTTCATGTCACCACTTACCACTTAAGCAGTTACACAAGGCAATAGTATTCCTATTTGTACTTTGCAGAAAAAATCAGTTCAAATTAAAAGCCACTAGATCTATATAATTTCAGAAGATCTTTAAAAAAGGAAGTTCCGCCTCATCCTAGTAGAAGTTTCAAAGCTCACTTGTACTATAAAAACGTCAGGAGCAGGTATTCTAACACAGAGAAACCATAGAAGCATAAGAAACTGAATCAATGGCTTGAGCAAAAGCATCAGTGGATTAAGTATCTTTGGCAAATTCCGAGGGATTGTTGGCCACTGGGTCTGCAGAACCAGAAATAAGAAATAAGAAAGGAAAAAAATTATAGAATCAATTTAGAAGTTTCATAAACATTCAATCTAGAAAGATTCAAGTACAATAAGTACCAT
Source organism: Cornus controversa (assembly GCA_026545225.1). NCBI lineage: Eukaryota > Viridiplantae > Streptophyta > Magnoliopsida > Cornales > Cornaceae > Cornus > Cornus controversa. The sequence continues at coordinate 72,044,381 of CM048847.1, forward strand.
TGTGTGAATATGGATCGATTGGTGATCAAGTAAAGCTGAGTGGGGATCAGAACCTATCCAAGCATTTTAAGGTAATAAATAAATCATCATAAGTAGTAAAGCACTACAAAATAAAAACATAAATTAATTTGATAAATGTATCTTCCAACAAAAAAACAAGTTATTCAACTTATTTTTTGCAGAGATTTGGGATAACATTTGAAAACATTTCTACTTTTAGTATCTAGATGTATTTAAGAATCATTTAGTTACTTAAGTCTAGCATACAGAATATTTGCACCAATAAATAGGTCTGGTGATTCCCACATCCCACCTAAGAGATGTATGCAGTCCCTCATGAATGACTCCCCCACAAGCTTCTTCCATAGCTCCAGGGGCTTTCGACAAGGGGACCCACTATCCCCTTTTCTATTCATGTAGCAAAAAATCCAGGATTTGTTGAGCTGAGTTTTAAAATCTGATGGTGAAGCTGATTCATATCCAAGTCATGCCGTACCATGCTATTTCATATTCAACAAACCCCCGAGATTATTGGATGAGGAAAAAGGAAAAAGGAAAAAGTTTGAAAAAGAAAAGGACTTATTTAAAGAGTTAATGAAAGGAATTTGTTTTCTTGTAATTAAGAAAATATTAGGTTTGACTGGTGTTGAGGATATAAATATTAAAGTTACATCCTCTCTAACACCTAAAGCTTTTAGAGTAGATGGTGGTTAACAACTGGTAATTTGCCTACTTCAACTCCATAAGCTTAAAATACCAACCATGATTCAAGTCACACTAAATTCTTTAATAAAAACAGAAACAAATCAAACGTGAATGGTTAGATTCGAATCCTTGTTTCAGTCTGAATGAAAATTATGCATCCAAATTAGTGAACCTCAACAAAGCCCTGAAATTGGCTAATAATTCATATTCCTCAAATTGTAATTGGACAATGCAATCAAGTAAAAGAAAAGTCATGTAGCAATTCAACCAAAAAATTATCTTGATAAATAACAATCCAATTTAATCAAATCCTCATAAAACTACCTCCATATGCAACAATGTCCACCTCTAGAGATGCCTGAAAGAGAAAATGGAAGGTAAAAAATCATAGAACTTCTAGATATAAAATGCTCATAAATCATTTGACTAATGCATATGAAAAATCCTTTAACAGATACAAAATTTTCAAATTTCCTACTACTACTTGTTAATTGTGAATGATTCGTCTATCTTTCAAATAACATATCCATACAATGCTTTACTATTGCTTATGTAACATTTCAAAATTACTCTCTTCGATTATCTCTATTTTTAGAAGCCCCACTTTCCACTTTTGCTTCTATCATTCACAAGCGCAGGGGCATACACACACACTTGCCCTGGTCATTATGACTTCTGATCATAATTTATGATGCTCCCAGAATAGATATCCATTGATAAATGGTGAAATGAGAGAGCACCAACTGTGTAGCTCAAATGGTATCCCCTGCTCCCCTTTAGGGAAGGAATAGGTTCAAGTCCGGATGGGCCAATGGGGGGCTTTATGTGTAATTGTACAGACCATACCGTGGACCCAAGAAAAGAAAAAAAGTTTTGCCATTGAGAAGCATTAACCTACATGTTACCTCAACAGTAGCACGGATGAATCTTCATATACTTCGCCTAAATAACCCTTGAAACAGGACTTTTGATTTCAACAAGGGTGTAACTTAAAAAATAATGATAATAAATTGTATACATAAGCTCATCTACAAACTGGTCAAACCCAAACCATCATCAGCTGATGTTCCAACATAAAGATAAAAAGGTGTTGCATCTACATTGGCCTTGAAAAAAGGCTTCAACTTTCACTTCACATCAAGTTAGTACATGTTTGGCTTTGCTGTGACTTGATATAAACATTTTTTTTTTAATGTAGAGCTGCTAGAAAAGTGTTGCTTATGAAAAATCAAATTGTGTTTGTCGGGCAGTATGTAGAACGCTTTTCATAAATATTCTCTTTCTATAAATAGACTCAATTCTAAATATGTTTACCTCTAGTTGCAAATGCAATTCAAACAGCTCCAAAATTGAACGTTGGCTAAAAACTCTACTAGGCCAAAATCTCTGCCAAGTGCCTCTTTGGGGGAGCTTCCTAGGGAATTGAAATGGGCTTCCAAGCCCAAGAAGCTCTTTAAAAAAAATGTTAGTTTTGGTGAAATAAGAAAAAAATGACTTTTAATGAAAGCCGAAGTCATAAAAGTCCGTTTAAAGGAAGCTGGAAAAACCTGCTTGTGGAAGGAAGCCAAAATTATTTTTAGTAACAAATTTTATAGACAATTTTACCCTCTTTTATTTTGTGAAACTTGCCCCTTTTATTAAGAGTAATTATTAAGGATAAAATTGTCAAGTTGAAACTGTTTTAATTGTGGAAGGAATTTCAAAAAATGCATCAACCAAATAACTTAATTCTTTTAAATTCCTTTTATTGAAGGAACACTTTAAAGGCCTTTTAAATGGAAGGAATTTTAGAATCAGCATCAACCAAATAACTTAATTCTTTTAAATTCCTTTTATTGAAGGAACACTTTAAAGGCCTTTTAAATGGAAGGAATTTTAGAATCAGGAAGCTCCTCCAAACAGGACCTAATTCTTTTTGCAGCAAACCCAATTAAAAGTGGATTTTCAATTTTTTTTTTTTTGTTCCAGCAAACACAATAAAAATAGAATAATCAATTTAAAAAAAAAAGTGCTTTTAGCCATTCCAACCGCAAAGCCAAACATGCTTTAGCAGAAACCAGAAAGAGATTAAACCCGCACGGTGGACCCAGTGTTAACTTGGGGCAAAGGTCGGACGTACGTCTGGGGTTCGACTCTCTCACGGGGTGTAAATAAAATCTGGACTTATGTGTTGTTTGCCGGTTATTCAGGAGGGGGGTTTACCTTGCAAACCCGCATACCAAAGATTGTTAGAAGGGTGAAAGAAAAAAAAAAAAAAAAGGTTCCCCCCAAAAAAGTGGGGATTTCGCTTTACTTTGTGTCTCTTCATCCTGATGATATCATGTGCATATACATATACATTAGCATACACTTGTGTAATAGTTTGGAAAATGAATATACCTGACGGGCAAGTGAAAGGGCATGATATTGCATTCGAGGGCTGCGGCCGATATCGCCGAGAACCACCACTGCGGCCCTACCTCTCCTCCCAATCTTTGCCTCTTCTTGCTCTGATCATCGATTCAATCATACATACAAAGCAATTTTATTTCGCAGGAACGTTTGAATTTGGAAAAGACACTAAAATTGCAATGATCTGAATATGATTGACCCAAATCAAAATAATGGAACTCGTACCTGGCATTCCAAAGGTTATGGGCTACCTCTCCGAAAATCAATTGCGATGTACTGTAAATACTCAGAAACCTCAGCTCTCTCTCTTTCTCACTCTTCTTCTTCTTCTCTCTCAAGCTCGACTTGGAACTTCACCAAAACTTCTAAAAAATGACTAAATTACCAGACCTTGTTGAAATTTGCAATTTGCATCCTAGTAACTTTGGGGGCCAAAATTACTTGCAGAATTAAAAGGCAAAAAAAAATTGTCCATTCCGAATTGACCATATTACCCTCAACTGTACAAAATAGCCAGATTGAAAAGATGAAACTACCCCTGTTCAGCCAAAGCAAAGCCGAAGCAGCGCTCGAGTTACAATGGTAACGAGATTGAAAAAGTGATAAACTCTCTCATTTTCGGCAAGAGGTATCATTAAAAAGAACAATTATGATGTGTCTTGTATTGTCTATAAAGATGTATTGTACTTAATTACATGTATATATATTATGAAAAATAATAAAACACCCGAATCAATATTACAACCGACTATTGTGTCAATTATTCATATAAATACTTTAGAGAAGAGAGATACTATCTTTATCCATTATTTATTAAGAGTTCTTCTAGATACAAGTGATTGGAGTGCGAAAAAAATCGATCCACAAGTGTAGTGCTACTCATATATTATACATATACACCTAGAAAGTACAGACATTTCATCTAGGGGTATCGTAGCAGTGTCGGACACTTTTTAGAAGTGTTTTGATTTTTTTTTTATATAGACACGTGGGGGACATGGCGAGGACACGGATAGAAAACACGGGGGACATAGCGGTTTATATTTTGTAATTTTTAAAAGAGCAAAAAAATTCTGAACTTTTTAAAGTTGCAAAAAATATCCCCTGAACTATTTTTTTGAGCATTTCAATCCCTCGTCTTCTAAAAGTTGACAACTTGAACCCCTTAAAGAACTATAATGACATATATACCCTTTGATATGACCATTATGCCATTTTCTCTACAAATATAGTGTTTTATAAATAAAAATACAAAAAGATAAAAAGAAAATTGTTAGATAAAATTCCTAAATAATAAGTTTAGCCATATTGTGTTGTTTGGTATTTTGTATTTAAATTTATTTGTTTGTTATTAGAAAAATAAGTAACTTGCAAGATTTTAGTAATGTATTTGAACCCAATAACACCAATCCTTTTTAGAAATACGTTAGTTATTTGATAATGAATTTAAGTATTTGTGTAATTTAGTCTTTTTTTTATTGTTATATTTATGGTATTGTGAATATTAGTTAACTTGTTGAATATATATTAAGGTAAAGTGCGAAAAACCCCTATGATATACGATATGTGTATATAACCTCCTATGTATAATAAAACACCCCTCACATTATATAATTGTGCGAATAAGGACATGTTCATTCCAAAAGACGAAAATGACCTTATAGTTGTACAAAAAAAAGTTATATTAAAAAATTCAGTGGAAGTGCAATGACCATTTAGAACACATCCCAAAAGGTGTCGTTTTGGAGTACATAAAACAGAACTCAACTTATACTGTCAATCACAACCTTATCTGTTATTCTAAAAAAATCCTAAAACATTATAAGTGTTTGATGGAGCCTTGTTCAAAACCTATACTATCGATCACATTGAACTATTGTACCTGAATTGAAACCCTAAAGTTTTCTAAGTGTTCGAAGACTCTCCTCAATTGTGAATCGCAGATCATACTCTACTGTACTTGAATCGCCCACTCTGAAGACATCTCCTCGATCGTGTTTGTAGTATGTTATCTCACCATACTTTATATATATATCTTCAATTCTGTAATAGATTTAGTATATAAATGTTTGTGTGGCCTATGTTTGATTGTGATGTCCATTAAATTCATTTCAAACACTTAATTGTTGCAGGTTATGACTTGTTGGAAAGTTACCATTGTCCCAAGAATCAATTTACTTCATTACTTAATGGTTATGAGTTGTATGGTAATGATGAAGTAATTTTTTGTTTATTTGATTCATGGATGAACAAGTGGTACTTGTGGTTAGTTGGTATGAACATAACTGCTCTATTTTGGTTGGTTGGTATGGATTATCGATTGTTAATGAATGAATGCTAGTAATGACAGTGTTTATTTGCTTGGCAATGAGTAATTAATTATTAATGAATGAGGTCTTTGTAGCAATGGCAGTGGTTATTTAGAATGCATGTTAGTGATGACAGTGTTTATTTGCTTGGCAGTGGTTAATTAGTTGTTAATGAATGAAATCTTTGTTAGCAGTGTCAGTGGTTTTATTGCTTGTTTAATTAGTGAAAGTAGTATAGTTGGTTGGTGCCTATGCATTCATATATTAGTACTAGTATTGCATCACGGGAAACAACATCACATTGTATTCACATCAATAACTTTAATATTACAACACAATTAAAGAAACTTAACAGAAAATTGAAAATGAAACCATTCAAGTAAGGCATTCTACTACTATCAGGTTGCCTTTGCTGCACTTCCCCACTTTTCTTCATTTATCTTCCCAATTTGGCTATCATGTTTTCCAACTCTAAAAGCCTGTCTTCATTAACATTCATAGTTGAAGATGGAGTAAGTGTTGCAGATTGAGGTCTTTGTAAGTTTATTAGCTCTGTCATAAGGTCCCAAATGAGTTTACGATAATACTCAGGCAGTTCATCATCCTCCTACTTTAAAAAAACCACATAGCCTAGACCTCTAAGTTGCACACCCATAAAACCTTATACCAGGATTTCATTTTGTATATGAAATCTTCAAAGGACTTCTAACTCCACAGTGACAGTAATGTTCTTTTAAAAGCCTCCCATATGGATAACAAGGACTTTTTGAGCTTGAAGATGATGCCATGTTTAGAGATATATGCCCTGTGACAAAGGGAGAGAGAGAAAATATGAGATTGTTAAATTCAATGGTGCCAAAAAAAAAATTAAATACACAAATAAGGAAGACAAAAATAAGGAAAAAAGAAGTGGGAAAAAAACAAAAGAAAAAACTGGAGAAATAAAAATTATGGCAACAAAGCTTCTAAGAGTGAGTGAGAGGGAGGGAAGGAGAGGGAGATAGTTCGTTTTATGCGGAATAAGACCCTTATTTCGTTTTGTGATGATCCGATATGCTTCCCCTGTAGCTTCCCACCCGGAAGCCGCTAAACCGCGAATTCGAGAATTGCTGGTCCATGCAAGACGACATTTCCATCGCAAAGGATTCAATCTAGCCGTCGTAGGTGAACGAAGCCAATAAAATTTTATAAATGCCCCTCTTAAAATTATTTTTTCCCCTAGATCCATGCTAACTCCACTAAATCTTTTTATATACTTGTATGGCTGTATATAACTTATAAAATTTACAACTACCCTCCTAAAATTATCTTCTTCTTTTTTTAAATCTCTCTAATTATTTATTTCTTTTTCCTTCTTACTCTTCTTCTTTTTTTTCAATTTTTTTTTATTCTCTTAAAAAATTTGCATTTTCATTTTTCATCTTCAAAGGTCTATTATATTTATATATTTTTTAATTTGTTCTTTTTTGTTTTTTTTTTTTAAATTTTTTTTCTTCTAGCACTCATGTATGATGTATGTGCACCGCTATTATACGTCTATCTTTCGGCTTGTTGCACTACTAGTTAGAATTAAAAAAAATTGTATCATTTATACCATACTCCTTTCCAATAAAATTTCGAATCCATCCATTCCGATAAATATATAGATACTAGGGATATACACAGTTCGATTTAGTTTGGTTTCAAAATACCTTAAATCGTACGGATCGATTTTATTAAATCATGAAACCGAACCAAACCGTTTCAAGTATAAAATCGAACCAAACCGAACAGTGATGAAACGATTTGGTTCGGTTTTAACCACAGTTCTATCATCATTTTTTTTTTTAATAAAAAAGCAAAAAGAACACAATAGTTTATATCTTTTAAAAAATTGTTGCTAGGCTACTATCAAAAGGCAAAAAAAAAAAAAGAGCATATGTGATAATATTAAATGGTTCGGTCAGGTAAACTACAACCGAATTGAGAGGGGGGGGGGGGGGGGGGGGGGGGGTGGTTGGTTTGGGTTTTGACTGGTTGGTGATCAGTCTTTTATAATAGGTGAATCAGAGTCGGACTGTTGGACTTTTCTACTAGATTCATTGTTCTTGCTGATTGCTTTTTCATATTCATTTGAACCTAATCAGACCAATCTTTGCTTCTCATTCCATTTCATTTCATCCAAAACTACAACCAGAAGGTGTAGCTGTTTTTTTTTTCTTTCTAATTTTAGGTTCTTTTTGAGCTTTCCGCTTGCATAAAAATGGCAAGTGAAGTAGTTGTGTTAGATTACTGGCCTAGTCCTTTTGGGACGAGGGCGAGAATTGCCTTGGCGGAGAAGGGGATTGATTATGAGCACAAGAATGAGGAGATGGACAACAAAAGTCCTCTGCTTATGAAGATGAACCCAATTCATGGAAAAATTCCAGTCTTGATTCATAATGGTAAACCCATTTGTGAATCCAACATAATAATTCAATACATCGATGAGGTTTGGAATGATAAACCTCCTTTGTTGCCCTCTGATCCTTACCTGAGAGCAAAAACAAGGTTCTGGGCCAACTTCATTGACACAAAGGTAGAATTTTTCCCCTTTCTTTGGTTTTCCATTCTTACTTTCAATTTCTTTCTGCATAATTCCGTTTGTTTTGACAGAAAATATTTCCTGATTTTCCTAGAAAATTTCCATCTAACATAAATTGGCATCATACAAATTGAAGCAGGTACATGAGTCTAGTAGGAAGATATGGTTGAGCAAAGGGGAGGACCAAGAAACAGGAAAGAAAGAACTAGTGGAATGGGCCAAGTTGCTGGAGGGGGAGCTTGGTGACAAGCCTTACTTTGGGGGAGAGACATTTGGTTTTGTGGATATTGCACTTGTGCCCTTTTACAACTGGTTTATCATATTCAAGTCCTTTGCAAACTTCTGTTTTCAAGCAGAGTGTCCCAAGTTAGTGACATGGGGCAAGAGGTGTATGGAGAGAGAGAGTGTGTCCAAGTCTCTTCCTGACCAGCAACAGATCTCTGATGCCCATTTGGAGTTCACAAAAAGGTTGGGAATATAGTTGAGAAGCTTGGGGGATTTGAATAAATTAAGCAGTTGATCCAAGATGTTAAATGGCATATATTTGAGATTGAAGTTTGTACTCTTATATTTATTTATAATTGGTTTGTGACTTTGTGTTATATTGTATATGCAGATTTTGCATACTAATTTATGCTTGTGTATATTAGACATGAACAACAGAACAACTGCTGTGCTGTGCTGTTATGTGATGTTGGTTCTAGTTCTAGTTCTTCAACCAGCCTCTCCAAACCATTTTGACTTTAATAGAGGATTTTAGGAAATGGATTACTTTTTGTATTCACTAATTCTTGAAGATTACTCTTAATATTAACCCAAATCAATCAATTAACTTAAGTAAGTGAATTCAATGAATTTTTTCATCCGAACCCAGAAGTAAAAAATCAAGGAACTATAATTCAATTTTGTTCATTCTTTTAGGGTTAAGTGCAAAAATATATCACCTCTAATATATACTCTTAGTAACACTAGACCCCTTACTTATGAAAGACCAGTGTTACACATCTCGAATGAAATTTAAGATGTGTATCTCGAATATGATGTGACAATATAAAAAAGACATAAATATTCTCTACTTTGAAAACATATTACACTTAAGTTTCATATTCTATCAAACTAAACCAATTGCATATTACACTTTCCATAAGTTCTCATCTTCTAACAAATTAAATGAATTGCCCATTGAAGGAGGAAGTGAGAAATGCAATCAAACTGGGTTTCTCTCTCTAATTTTATTTTCTCTTTATTTATATATATATATATATATATATATATATATATTAATTCTCTTTTGCACTCTCTCAACATATGTCCATCTTACTAGGTCTCTCTTTAAAATTCATCAGTGATCAAAAATAACAAATAAAATATAATTATAAGAAGTTCAAGTATATTATGTATTTATCTAATTATTCAAACATGTAGATAGTTGAAAAAATTAGGATTCTTATGTAAGGGAAAGAGTCTCAAAGTTATGTTAAAGAAATCTTAGAAAAAAATTATAGTTTCTAGTCTCAATTATTTAAATATTTAATGGAAATGGTCTTTCAAAAAAAGGACACGCATAGAAAATTTAATTTGGATTCTAAGTTATTAAGTTAGGTTAGAGTTTAGATTCCATAATGATAAGTTTTGTCAAATAATCTGTCACGTAATGCCAAATAATCAGTCACCTGAATCAAGATAGTATATATGAATTATATTCGTGAAGTTTAGCATTTTTCCTTTATAAAATGTGCCTTGTCAACCCTTATTTTTAAAAAAGAATGTACAAACAACTCTTTGGTGACAAGTTACATAAAGTAAATCTATAATTCCGTTTTGACCTCTTATCTCTCTCTCTCTTTCTTTTTGAGCTCTCTCTCTCTCTCTCTCAAACATGGCATAATAGTAAAATAGAAATTAAATTTGGTAATTATAATTCTAAGCAAAAATTGATTTGTAACCCAATTTCTTGTTTAATGATGTTTGAATTTTATTGTTAGCAATTTGATATTTTTTTTCTTTTTATAACTTTAATTATTAATTAATTAATTAGTGTAGAGGCAGTGTCCTAAGCTGGTGGCATGGGCTGAGAGTTGCATGGAGAAGGAGAGTGTATCCAATTCTCTTCGTGACCCCCACAAGATTTATGACTTTGTCTTGGAACTGAAGGATAGGGCTGGGGTGAATTAGGAGGATTAATTGATTGACCTCAAGATGCAAATAGATACTGCTATATATGTCGGATACATCTCACAGTGTTTTGATTGAGCTATGTATGTGTCCTTGTTTACGGAGTCCTTTTGTGTACTGAGATGGTGCAGTATTTGATTACAATAAAGGGGACACTTAGTTGTGTCCTTGGGATCATTAGTATTAAAGGACTTGGAGAAATCGAAGATCTATTCTACTTCTTGTGATTTTCATTTTTCTCAGGAAAAAATGTTGCTATTGAAACCAGGGAAATAAGTTTGTCATTTCTTAATGATAACACAATGTACTGAGAGTAAGTTGCTAAAGACTCAACTTGAGGTCTCAAGTTTGAGTTCTAATTTAAACAACATCCATGATTTGTGTGAATTGTGAATAGTCAGAGTTTAGACGTTGTTGGTTTTGAAGCAAATTGTAGTATTGGCATTTTAACATTCACACCTATCACTTGTTGATAGCTCTACATCTCTGCCCAAAACACCACAAACTAAATAAAAATGGTCTCTTTAACAAAAAGTTAAGAATGGGTGTATTGTTGTATAATAGTAGTATATAAATATACATCTAAACTGTTATAATAGTATTATATACTATTATATAATAAGAGAGAGAGAGAATTATAACAATGAGAGAGATAGATAGTAAACAAAAGGAGAGAGAGAGATGGCTGTCGATATATCCTCAAAAGAATTTTTCACGCAACAATCACATAGGGCTTGAGTCTTATATATACGCAGATGGGAGGTGAAAAATATCTACCTTTGGATAGATACGATGGCCACTTATGAATAAACCCACTTGTTATATCACTTGCAGCATTCCTTGAATTTATGACACTATAAAGAGTACAAAATTTTTGTGTACCTCAACAAATGATATTACATAAATAAGAACTGCTTCATTAAAACCTTGTCAAAAAAATTCAATAGGATAAAACTTGATCGAAGGAAAAAGAGTGCAGTATGCTAATATTTTTTTAAACAAATTCTCCCCCTCATCAGTATGAAAAACCTTTGAGTTACCGCATCCCAATATTGTGAACCAATTTCTTGAATGTCGTGGTAGACAGAGCTTTAGTTAACAGATCTGCCATATTATGACACGAACGAATTTACTAAACATCAATATCACTATTTTTCTGAAGCTCGTGAGTATAAAAGAATTTTGGTTAGATGTGTTTGGTTCTGTTTTCTTTGATATAGCCCCCTTTGATTTATGCAAGACATGCAGCATTATCTTCACATAATATCGTTGGAATATTATTTATTGAGGAAAGTCCATAGTTTTCTCGAATATGCTATATCATAGATCTTAGCCAGATACACTCTCAGCTCGCTTTATGAATTGCGAGTATTTTAGAATGATTTGAAGAGGTTACTGTCATTGTCTGTTTTATGAATCTCCATGATATAGCAGTGTCATCACAAGTAAATACATATCCTGTTTGTGATCGAACTTTATGTGGATCAAAAAGATAACATGCATCTGCATATCCAACTAACTGGGATTTTGATTTATTTGAATAAAACAATCTCATATCAGTGGTTTCACAAAGATATCTCATTATATGTTTGACACCATTCCAATGTCTGCAAGTTGGTGTAGAACTGTACCGTGCAATTTGTAAGTTACATCAGTGCACCAATAGCACTCAAATATGAAATTTCAAGACCAAGCAATTCTTCATTATCTTCTTGAGGACGAAATGGATCTTTCTTCATATCAAGCGATCGGACGACCATTGGAGAACTTAATGGATGAGCTTTATCCATATAGAATCGCTTTAGAACTTTTTCTGTATATGTTGACTGATGAATAAGAATTCCGCTGGGTAAATGCTCAATTTGTAATCCGAGGCAAAATTTTATTTTTTCAAGATTTTTCATTTCGAATTATTTCTTTAAATAATTAGCAGTCGTGGTGAGCTCATCAGGAGTTCCCACGAGGTTTAAATCATCAACATATACTGCTATAATTGCAAATCCAGATCTTGATTTTTTTTATGGAAACGCATGGACAGATTGGATTATTTACATATCCTTCTTTTAGTAAATACTCGTTAAGACGATTGTATCACATGTGTCCAGACTACTTTAATCCGTACAACGATTGATGTAACTTGATTGAGTACATAGACCGTGGTTTTGAAACTATCGCTTCAGGCATTTGAAATCCTTCAGGGATTTTCATATAAATATCACTATCAAGTAATCCATATAAATATGTTGTAACCACATTCATTAGATGCATATTCAGCCTTTCTGTGACTGCCAAATTAATCAGGAATCGGAATATAATTGCATCAATTACTGGAGAATATGTCTCCTCATAATCAATACCAGGCCTCTGTGAGAAACCTTGTGCCACTAAGCGGGCTTTGTATCTCACAATTTCATTTTTCTCATTTTTTTTTCATACAAATACCCATTTGTACCCTACAAGCTTGACACCTTCAAGTGTCTAGATTATCGATTCAAATACTTCACGTTTTGCCAGTAAAGTTAATTCTGCTTGTATTGCCTCTTTTCATTTTGGCAATCATTTCTGTGTCGACATTCGTCAACGTATTGAGATTCTGGATCCTCATTATCTCTTGCAATATCAAGAGCAACTGCAAAAGAGAATATGTTGTCGACAAAAACTTTATTTCTATTCCATCTCTTTGCATAATTTATTGATATTTCATTATTTTCAGGTATGACTACCTCTTTTTGTGCCTCATCAAGACCTATTATTTCTTTAGGAGCTATTATTGCTCGTTTTGTAAGTATGGCCTCCTCAGGAGTGTCATCTTCTTTATCTACTTTCTCTTATACTTTCCTCTTTCGAAAAATATCAATATCACTTGCTTAAATAATAAAAGATATTAACTGCTTTCGAGTTCTTGTACTTTCCTATTTCGAAGTGACATGTTCATATTTATATTATTTTATGAATAAACCCACTTGCTATACCACTTGCAACATGTATGAATATCTTTCGTAATTTTATAATACCGTCCAAGAAATACTCCACATTGTCTTTGGAAGTCTCTTTCGAAGTGACATGTTTATATTTATATTTTTTTTTTATGAATAAACCCACTTGCTATGCCACTTGCAAGATGTATGAATATGTTTTGTATTTTTATAATGCCGTGCAAGAAATAGTCCACATTGTCTTTGGAAGTGACATTTTTGGAAGCACATAAGCAGTTAAGCATATATGTATGCATGTATTCATACAAAAGGAAAATGACAGAGAATAATGGACTAGGCCAGTAGGCCCTCTTCAATGACCCATTTTTCCAAAGTTGGATTTTAGACTGGCATGAGAATTTTTGGTTTAAGTAATAGCCTTCTCACACTACCCCAATTCATCTCCTTCTTTTCTAATCACTCTCTTAATCTCTAAAGATCTGAAGCAATTATGTCCAATGATGAGGTGGTTCTGTTGGATTTTTGGCCTAGCATGTTTGGGTTGAGGGTCAGAATTGCATTAGCAGAGAAGGGAATCAAGTATGAGTACAAGGAAGAGGACTTGTTAAACAAGAGCTCACTGCTTCTGCAGATGAACCCAATTCACAAGAATATTCCAGTTTTAATCCACAACGGTAAACCGGTCTGCGAGTCCCTCATAGTGGTGCAGTATATTGATGAGGTTTGGAATGATAAATCCCCACTTTTACCCTCAGATCCTTACCAGAGAGCTCAAGCCAGGTTTTGGGGTGATTATATTGACAAGAAGGTCGATCTATTGATGTTGCTTCATAATCATGAATTACACACACACATATACACACACTGATCGATGTGTTTTGTTCAATCTAAAACTAAATGGTCTATCTATCAGTTGATTATATGTATATACATATATTTGTATCTTAGTTCAATACTCTGTGATGCAGATGCAAAGTGGTGGGTGGAAAACATGGACACTGAAAGGAGAAGAACAAGAAGTGGCAAAGGCAGAATTCATTGAAACCCTCAAGCTGTTGGAAGCAGAACTTGGAGACAAGACTTACTTTGGGGGTGAGACCTTTGGGTACGTGGACGTTGCACTTGTTCCATTTTATTGCTGGTTTTATGTGTACGAGACCTTTGGCAACTTCAGCATAGAGGCAGTGTGTCCCAAGCTGAGTGCATGGGCTAATCAGTGTGTGGAAAGGGAAAGTGTGTCCAAGTCTCTTCCTAACCAGCAAAAGGTCTATGACTTTGCATTGCAGGTGAAGAAGATGGCTGGGAAAGAGTAGATGCTCACATCTGCTCATTAATGTTACATATCATTCCTTGTGGTTTGTTAATTTCGGGTTTATATTTACATGTAACAAAAGGGGCACTTAAAGTGTGTGTCTTGATTGAACCTATAAAATATCTAAAAGAATTTATCATTCGAATAGCATATTTTGTTTCTGTAGATCGTTGGACATAAATTGAAAAATGAAAAAGGCAGTATCATTATGCCATAGACCATATTGGGAAACTACCTTAAAACCTAAGTGGACCTTCTGTCATATTTAAAGTCCGCTTATGCTTATCCCAATAATAAATATCAGATGAAACCATAGGAGGTGTGGACCTTCTAGCAAATCAGATGGCTTGCAAACTTATGGCATATATATATATATATATATAAGAGGTTGATTCAAAATATCTAAAATCAATCTATTTAATCATTTACATTTAACTTTTATGATTTCAAGTGCATTATAATGAAATAGGCACAGACATATACTAATATATATATATATAAATTTGGATCCTCTGGTATGTATTAAATGGTCCACATTCCAGCTCTGTCCATCCTCTCCAATGCGCGGTTGCATCAGCTGTGTTGAAAAAATTCTGGTTATATTATATAGCCTCAATTGAATAGAAGTGATACCACAAGAAAAATATATATATTTTTTTAAAAAATAATAATTCCACAAGAAAAGTAATGATCATTTATTTTTATTTTTTTTTAACTGGGCAAGGAGTTCTCAACATGTGAACCGTGGACCTTTCCTGTTAAACAAGGGATACACGTTCTCCTTTTTTTTCTGTGGATTAAAATCAGATGGGATTTACATTAAAAAAAGTAATTAACAGTTGATTTTTTATTTACAAAGAATATGATAAGGTGCGGTTAGGTGCACGATACGCCTACCTACTTACTGAGAACTTTCATTTATTGTACTCCATGTGGCTAAAACACGAGCTCCTATTGGTTAAACTAACGTCACCGACTAACTAACCCTCGTAAATGTGTCATTAATGCATCGCTAGAACTCGCATTCGCTCAACTGGAAATTTTTACCACGCGCCTCAAATAACACCCATGTCATTCGTGCTAAGTTCAATCGCGCGTCCAATCATTTCGCTTCTTCTGTGAGTAGGTCTTATATCGTTCCTAAACCGTTCCTAGCCGAGATTGAAACTTCGAAGAAAGGCGCGTGGATTCATCAGACAATAAAACTGTGTGCTTTCGTGTTGAATTCAACGGGAAAAAAAAAGCAGTAACATGCCCTAATTCATCCATGCAAAAGCATTGACATATCAATGTCCGATTTGAAACAAATTGTGTGTGTATATATATAACGTTCTAGTGTTTTTGTGATATTCATAGGCATCGATATATATTTATATATTATCTTACAGATATACACATACATATATGTTGTAATGGTGGAAGCGAAGATTAGAGAGAAGAACCGGGGTGGTAAAACATGGGGATGGATGGTTGGGGCTGTGATCGTAGTGTTACTTGCCACAGCAGTCACTTCTAGACATTCCCAGAAGATCTCCCATCAAAAGCCCTGCCACTGTACTGAGGTTCCTTCCCTCTCTCTCTCTCTCTCTCTCTCTCTCTCTCTCTCTCTCTTTATATAATATTTTTGCGATAATTGTTTCCATCTCTACAATTAAACTTCATTTCTTTTTCCTTTGGTTATATTTTTTGTCTTTCTGTTTTCAAGACATCAATTTTGATTGTAGAAATAGTTGATGGCTTTAAATTTTATTTACATTGACACACTTTTTATGAAGAATGAAGATCAAGACCATTGTAGCTGTTTGGAATTAAATTCTCATTTGGTTTTTGTTTCATATAATCGTTAAATTTCTTCATATCCAATGAATTATAGAAAACAGTCGAGAATTGTTGAGATTCCATCACAAACATAATAAATTTAATTTAATTGCTAGATTTAACCACAAGGGATTGGTTTAAGTTTTCCTGCATCCCATTTGACACTCTATGTAAGTGGTGAATTAGAATGTAATCATGAATAATTTGATGTTTTTGTTGAAATAGAATGTATTTGAGGATCATTTTCCATGGATTTTTTTTTTCATAGTGCGATTGAATTTCTGCAGATGACTATATTAGACTTGGAATTGCTGTTTGTTTTATATAATGTTATGATCTAGGCAAAGAGCCAACGCTTGATCTGATTAGAAATGTAAAGAATTTTATGGTTGTAGACGATGACTAATTCGACTTCTGTTTTGGTGCAGGGTTCACGTAAATATACAGGCATGGTTGAGGACTGCTGTTGTGATTATGAGACAGTAGACAGTCTTAATGGTGAAGTGTTGCATCCCTTGCTCCAAGAGCTTGTCACAACTCCCTTTTTCCGATATTTCAAGGTAGATAATTCTCTTATAGTGGTCTGCAATTTTTTTTTTTTTTTTTATTGCTCCCCCCACCCCCGCCGCCAGTTGACAAGTTGCATAAATTTTGTTGAAGAAGTTTAATTTTTGTTTATGTCCTGTTGTTATTTTCTTGGAAGGAAGAAATTTGTAATTGGGAGCTGAAACACAATGAGGTATATGAATGCATTTGATACCCTTCATCATAGTTCTACCAACCTCTTCAGGAATCAGGAAGTGGTGTCCATCAAGTTGACAATAATTAAATATATCCCGCTTTTTTTTGCCAATGCAGCCACTTATTTGCTTTTCATGAAATTTGACTAACTTCAATAGACTCAAGTTATCTGGTTAGCATATAACTTGAACCACTTATACTTCTCACTCCCTTATAACTTCAATTAGGAAATCATTAACAAGTAATATCTTAAAGCCAATCATTCAGATGCAATAACTGAAGCTTATAAAGAAGAAGCCACTAAATCTCTAGTTGATCATCAACAAGTGGTCTACTGCTCACATTACCTAAGAGAGTATGGAAAAAATTAATACGCAGATAGACAGAATTTCAAAAAAAAAAAAATTGGGGACCAGAAACTGTTAAATTTAACAAGGTTCTGAAAATAAAGTTCTTATGATTAAGTCTTCCCTTTAGATTAGGAGCTTCAGCTCCCTGGTAGCTGATCTATGACAAAGTGTATCCACTCTAAAGTTGATATTTTTAATTTCTATTAGCCTTCTTTTGGACTAGCAAGGTCTGCTCCCAAGTAGCTGATCTATGACACTTATCCTTTGTTTGGTACGAAGAATGGAAAAGGGGATGAAAGGTAGGGTAGGTATATGGATGAGGCGTACATAGGGAAAGAAAGGTGTAATCCCTTCTTTTGTTTGGTTGAGTGGAAGGGAAGAGGAGTTCACACCCTCTATTGTTTGGTAAGAGGGAGGTGAAGGAGAAGTTTTATATTTTTTTACTGTTACACACTCATTGTCCAAAAGCATACAAAACATTGAAAGGTAATAATGTCACTCTATCTTATATACAATAGTTATCCTTTTCTTCCCTCCGATCCTCCGTCCAATTTTGGACAAATGAAAAATTGTGGGAAATGATGGATGCCTCTTCCATCCATCCTTCCCTTCTTTCCAACTCTCCCTTGTACCAAACAATGGAGACTTGCTCCATCCTTCCTCTCTTCCCTTCCATTTATTGCTTCCATCCTACCACACAAAGCATTAAAGTGTATTTACTCTAATGCTATTTTATTATTATTATTATTATTAACCTTCTTTTCAGACTAGCTGTCTCACGCCCCGATTTTTATGACATGATAAAATAAAAGAAAAAATAAACCTTACGACATAAAAAAAATATATCAATATTCCAATCCACAAATCTTCAAATTAAAATTACATAATCAGTTAAGGAAACATTGTCTTAAACATGTAAACGAAGTCTTTCTTGCTAATTACAATATTAAAATTAACATTTTCTTAAAACTCTTTAGGTCAAGAAACACACCCTCAAGTGAGAACGGGAAACTCTTCATTACTCCAGACTTCTGCCAAACCTGAAAATTGTTGGGGTGAACTCAACAACCCACTAGAAAAACTACTCTAAATTTATATTTACTTATATAGAATGCAAAAGAACGAGTAACTTGTATATATAAAGATTTAAGCATAAATAAATATTGAAATAAGAACAAATATTACAACCATAATTCAATTCTCTGAAATAATGTGCAAACTAAATGACCCCGATATGTATACCGCACACATTGGTGGATTCCCGGTCATTCTCACGGCGGGCCACTGACCCCCACCTAAATTAATTAGGCCCTGGACTATAGTCCTAAAAGGATCCTCATCTTTTCTGTCGGAACTTATGATGATGATATTGTCATCCTCCTTTTTGGTACTATTCGATGCCTCTCCCGCCACCACTAGGCATGTTTAAGGCTAACAAGTGCCAAACACTTTCCATGCTAGATTATGGTGTGGAGATGGGAACACTTCATGCCTACTTTGTTCTCATCTAATTGGCATCATATAGCTATTGTCTGGCTATCTATGTTTTCTTAATAAACGGCAATAAAATTCTATTTCACGTATCTTTCTTCTTCTTTTCTCTTTTTCGTTTGGGGTCGAAAGTGGGTTGGATTCCATGTATATGAAGAATCTGAGGTTGGATCTGAGGATATAATACAAAATGATAAGATAAATTTACCAAAACTTTTCAAATAAGTGTATTGACACTATCCCAATATCCAAATTATGCCTAAAGTTGGAAAGTCTTCGTGAACTTTGATTTATACATTCAAATTGAGTCGTTATGTGGTTGCATGATTGTGGTGCAAATAGTGTGCAACCTGCAGTCTCTTCTGCTTTTTCTTATTGAAAAGATGTGCATATGAAGTTCTGGCAGGAAATATGGGTATCCTGAAAGTGAAAAATATTGATGAATTTATGGTATTAGCAAGGTACATGAACAGGATTTCACAAGATACTACTACATCCTTTTAGGTTGTGATTGTTGATTACAAACCCATTTGGAGATATTACTGGACTTGAAATGGTAGTGGTATGACATAATGGGAGAGAAATCAACTGACACAAGCTGGAATTGATGCCCTATAATCATGGGGTTGAGTTTTTACATAGACTACTGCCACATAATTTGGGTTATTTAATTCCCTTTATTACTGCATCATCTTTCACTGAGCTCGAATGAGTTTCTGAACAGGTTTAAGTATTATACCTAGATGAGTTTTTAGGGATCCACAAGTAGGTCCTAAATTTACCAAATACTGATACTGTTAGCATGACAATATGGGAGAAGTAATAAATTAGTTCTTTTTCTTTTTTTTCCCTTTTTTTTATATGATTGTGTACTAAATCGATCACTCCACGGGGTTCTATTGAATATTTTGTTCCCTGAAATTCCCTAATTGCTGTTATGTCAGATGGAACTTCTTTCGATCATCTACTAACCGTGTCCAATTAACAGCGAATTAGACACAGGCCTAGGTGCTGTTGTGTTAACAAAGGAAACTGTGCCATCTCTCTACTATCTTGATGAAAAACCAACATACTGAGATGCTGTTATGTCAAGGATGGTTTACGGTTCATCTCTATATGTCCCGTACCCATAGTCCTTATTATCAATTTAGAACGTCCTGACTCCAAAGCGCATTTATGTCATTTTTATGTATTTGCCTGTTTGGTCACATATTTGACAACATTCACTCTGAGAAAGCATGGTTTGATTACATTCTCCAACCACGAGATAGGATCCTAAACTCAAATTAAAAGATATAATTTCTTACATTTAGGAATTTCTTTCCAGTGACCTTTTTCTTAACAAAAGCTTGGATTTCTTGTATGTGATAACTTAAAATTACATCTTTTTGGCAGGTTAAGTTGTGGTGTGACTGCCCTTTCTGGCCTGATGATGGTATGTGCCGCTTGCGTGATTGTAGTGTCTGTGAATGTCCAGAAAATGAATTTCCAGAACCTTTTAAGAAGCCACTACACCCTAGTCTTTCATCTGATGATTTGATGTGCCAAGAGGGAAAACCACAGGCTACTGTTGATCGCACTCTAGATAGTAAAGCTTTCAGAGGCTGGATGGAAATAGACAACCCGTGGACCAATGATGATGAGACTGATAACGGTAATAACCTCTTATATTTTATGAGGCTGCATATTTTCATTGTTCAGCAAGGCCTGAAGGCCTTATATGTTGGTTTCTGGGGTTTGTGATATGTATAGATGTTTTGAGTTCTCAGAAGATGAGAATGTGTAGAACAAGGACCAGTGAACCACCTAAAACTTTTTCTTTTTAACAGAAAACATCTTGTTTCTTGAACTTCCTGATAATAACTTCTCTCATGAGATTTTTAAAAATGTGACTTTGAAAAATTGTGTTCTTTAATGTTTTTTTGATGTTGTGAATTCCACATTATACCATGTTTTGCTTCTGGGATATGAATTTTGTTACTTTTCTCGAATAGATTATTTGTTAAAAGTTTTGAGATCGACTGGCAAATTTCATCTGCAGGTGAGATGACTTACGTAAATCTCCAACTGAATCCTGAGCGTTACACTGGCTATGCTGGTTCATCAGCCAGAAGGATATGGGATGCTATATATTCAGAAAATTGTCCAAAATGTGAGTTGATGATCCATAGCTATGATTTTGTAATTAATTTGACTATTTTGCTCAAATTTACACCCGCATATGATGCTTTATGTTGATTATCTGATACAAAAGAAGTCAAGCCATTCTGATTTAGTGGTTATTGGTAGTGCCAATTCAAATTTTTCAATAAAGGGTGTCAAAATACTTAGGTGAGGCAAATTGTGGTCCTTCAAGTTGGGAAAGTGATATAAATGGCAGTCAGGTGCCTATTTGAAGAATTATTCTTCCCTACTTTGTTGGATTTCTAACATAGTGTTCACACGTAAAAGTGGCCATGCAACAGAAGCAGGAGTTGTTCCCCAGCGCAATAATATTATTGATAATATGCAGTTTATGCCAACTTTTAAGCTGATTCTAGTCCTTGTTTGAAAAAAATTCTGATGATATTATTGCAAGTGTTCCTAGGATCTCTGTTTTTTGTTTCACTTGCTGTGAATATGATCTTAGTTTGATTCCATCTTAAATTGATGTTACTCTCCCTATTGTGATGAATCTGATTGTAGTTTGGTACCACGGATCGGCCTTTTTATGCTAATTAAGTTATGAGATTTAACTGTTTATGCAGATTCATTTGGAGAGATTTGCCAGGAGAAAAAAGTGTTATACAAATTAATATCTGGTCTTCACTCCTCAATTTCAATTCACATAGCTGCTGAATATCTCCTCGATGAAACAAGCAACCTGGTTGGTTCTCTTCCTCATTTTCTCCCACACTTTTTTTTCTTTTCAATTTTCTGTTACGAAGATCCTGTTATAGGTTTCCACTACAAATACCAGACTAATGTGACTGGGACACTAAACTGCCTTGGTTTCTGTTTATTTGATGGACAAAATTTTCCCAGCAACTTTTTCTGAATATAACAAATCAAAATGTTTGCAGTGATTTCTTTCTTTCTTAATTTTGTCCCGTGAAGCTAACTGAATAGACACGATAAATTTTCTGAAGCGTCTTTCTAAATTCTCATATAAACAAAGGGAGCCTACAAATAAAATTAACCTTTGTGGGTAGCTTTTCCTTTTTTCCCTCTGATGAGTAGAAGCTTTCCAGAATGAGTAATGCAATCACGAGGTGGACCTCATGACAGTTGTCAAAAGCTCTCCTTTAAATTAGCACATCTTAAGTCAAAAAATAATGCAAAAATTATATCGTCACGTAGCCAATATTAAAGTGATCTCACTGTAAAAAAATCAGCTCAAAATACCATAAAATATAATTATATGAGAGAGTCAAAAATGATAGTTTAATTTGATAAAAGAAAAAGAATGTAAAAGTTTGACTAATTCGTGTGATCTACTATACAAGAATTTTGGTACGAACTTTGACAATATAATCTTCATACAATTTCTCTTTGAAATGGTTGGATGTGTGCCTTAAAATTTATACAATATCACGACAAAAAGAAAGCTCATGACAACTGTCATGAGGTCGATCTCGTGATAGCATTACTCGAATGAATTTTGTTTATGTCAAAACAACAAAAGCGCAAGCATGTTTATTCTTTTAGCTAGTACCTTCTATACATACAAGATGTGACACTTGAAATCATCTGACTTAGATGATCACAGGCTGTGCCCTCCCGAGTGAATAATCTTGCATTGATAAATAGATGGATCATGCTTCCGGAACTGATGATGGACAATGAACTTTTACCCTAAAGAACCTTAAATTGTACTGTTTACAAATACACCAGGAATTTGATAAATCGTTTGCTGCAATTTCAGTGGGGTGAAAATCTTGAATTGATGTATGATCGTGTTTTGAGATACCCAGATCGTGTCAGAAACTTGTATTTTACTTTCCTCTTTGTTCTCCGAGCCGTGACAAAAGTAAGTACTTACTGCATGTCCTTCTTAGAAATTCCTTGTATATTTATCTATTTATTTTATTTGCGATGACATATTCCAAATAACTTCTAGGCAGCAGATTACTTGGAGCAGGCAGAGTATGACACTGGTAACCATGCGGAGGACCTGAAAGCACAGTCCTTAATGCGGCAGCTACTTTATAATCCCAAACTACAAGCTGCATGTCCACTTCCTTTTGATGAAGCTAAACTGTGGCAAGGCCAAAGTGGACCTGAACTGAAGCAGCAGATTCAAAAGCAATTCAGAAACATTAGGTTTCAATCTGAACTTTTTCTTCTCTTTTCCCTCTCAGGTTATGCTTGGAAAAAACCATTTTACCTTGTCAAATTCTAAATAGATAGAAAATACATTTCCATGTGATTGCGTGCTTCAGGAGGTCCAAAATTTTACTGCATATTAATAGCTGCTTAATCTGATGTGAGATAGTGTATTATTCCTTGGAAAGAGAAATTTATGTTTCAATGACTTGAGTTGCTATCATCTTCATCATGAAAACCAGCACAGTTGCAAAATGTTTCCCTTGAACTTTTCGAACTACTCATTAATTCATTGTATTATACTTGCTAAGTTTGTCATATCTACAATTCTACATATTGCAGTGCGCTGATGGATTGTGTAGGATGTGAGAAGTGTCGCCTATGGGGAAAGCTTCAGGTCCTTGGTCTTGGTACTGCATTAAAGATCCTCTTCTCCGTTGATGGTCGGGACCAACCAGATCAACCTGTGAGTTTCTGTATTTTTATACTGTTTTGAAATTTGTCTTTAGCATTTCAAAACTCCCAAACCAGAAGTTCTGCTTTTCTGGACAAACAAATATTCTGTCATTAGTTGATGGTATATGTGAATTCATCTCTCTCTCTCTCTCTCTCTCTCTCAAGTTAGTTTGTTGGTTTTACAGCTGCTGTTGCAAAGAAATGATGTGATTGCTTTGGTAAACCTTCTCAATCGACTCTCGGAATCTGTCAAGTTTGTCCAAGAAATGGGGCCTTCGATTGAGAAGATCATGGGAGGGCTGGTTTCTGAACCTCATGTACAAGGAATTAGCTCATGGCGAAGAATATGGGAGTCGGTGATTGGATTTCGGTACTTAACTAGTCTCTGCTGCGTGTTATTCATTTTTTTCATGTAGCTTTGTGATGCAGCTGAATTGAAGTATCTGTTGAAATGATTTTTCAGGTTAGGAAAGCTGTCAGTGTAACAGGCCATCTCAAATGTCCTTGTATCAATTTTGGAAGATGATGTAAAGAAGTATCAGAGTGTCCACATCTAAACCCTATTATAGAACAGGGTTTTTGAAACGGCCGTCTTTGGAGATAGATAAAATGCAAACATAAATACAGGAAAGAAATAGGAGTAAATGTAATCTGTAATTTCCATGTCTTGTTGGATTTGAATATTTGCAAGCCATGCTAAATCATTAAATACAATTATGTCATTTACCTATAATAAAAAATAAGAAAAAATCCTGGTGCTGACAGCCTTGAACTCTAATTCTACCATGATCCGTCAAATCAAGGTTTGAAATATCAATAAAGTTTTTATATTCAATCTTATTATATGATGAATGTTCTGAAATTGGTATGCTTAAAGAGAGAGGCTTGGCTATTTTCTGCATTTAAAAATGGTATTTTGTTTTTGTATCTTTTTTTAACTTCTACTAGACTCACTTTTTCAAAATAGTATTGTTGATATGCTGTTTGCTGACTGCTAGGATAACTTGTTTTGTATGGGACATAGTTTCATTATACTCAACCTAATACGTCTTTCATTTCATTTGTATGTTATCTGCACTCTTTCTTTGGTGGTAGCAAAAGAAATTGAAGAGGACATAAATGCAAATCTGTTTATGTTTCTTCTCCTACTCCTACTGGACATGGACAGAAATGATAAGATTAATGGGGAAAATACACTCAAAAGTGGATGCGAAGATTCATGTCTTAACATGACTTTGCAATGAAATAAAAAATAAAAATTACAAATTGTAAAAAATAAAAGCTTTTTTCTACCATAAATCACTGTAGTTGTTACAGATGTTAGCATAGTTGTATCTTGTGCGATGCAAAAAATAATCCCTCTATTCCTCTGAACCTGGATCACTTTACTTTGCAATTAAATCGTGAACGCAACACCACACAAAATTATTAATCAAGAATACATCATCATTAAATCAAGATGCAACACCATTAAATCGAGATGCAACAACGATTAAAAAGTGGTGTTCTCGTATAATATATTGCATGCGTTGCAGCCTCGAGGTATAACATGAGTATTTACATCGCTGTTGCCTGGGTCCTCGAAGTAGTGTATTTCTTCCCTGATTTAAATTGCACAGGACCATCCAGTTCACGGGAGAATATCCTGATTCCTGTTTATCTCTTTACAAGGAGCTGAAATCTGATATATTTATCTAGTTACAGTCTAAAATGGCATACAACTATGGACCAAATATCTGCAAGCTCTACTCCATGTGTTAGGGATGTAATTGCAATTTGTGATAACTCATCCCATATCACATCTGCTGACTTTTGTCAAATCCCTAAAATGGATTGTACTGTACCTGCATGTGGAAAAACACGTTCTGACTAGATCAAGATGCATGCCAACCAACTAAAACACGGTTCTGGTGCCTTCTTTATAATTCAATTCCCACTCCTTGAAGCGCAGCTTCTGTAGCGGCCGATGCCTCATCAAGAGTCTGCTTCTTTTGCACTGTGTTAAAGCCCTCAAGAATGTCTCCCACCACCAAATCACTAGAGTCCTCCATCCTAATTCCACACTCCAGTCCAGCATTTACCTGTCCAAAAGGACGAGAAAGTGCACGGGAACATAAAAAAAAATAGCGCTGAACAAGCCAGTGCCAAGAATAATTGTGATTCCAGTTTTAGTGGTAGTACAACACTGATTTTGATGGTCAACAGAATCAGGAAAAAAAAATGTCTTATTTATCAAGAATGCTCATCATTGTGATAATTAATAAGCTATATTATTGACAAATTCGAATAACATAAGATTATTTAGGGGTGAAATGTGCAACCTATTTTGCAGAAAGAGGTGTCCAATGTAGAAGCTGAAGCCATTTTCATTTTGAAAAAAGTTGTATGGTCATTAAGAAGTATTTGTGTTGCAAGTACATCAACACAGGCGTGTTCCAATATGATTATTATAGATTTGAGTGAATGGATGGATTTGAAATCAAGGGATTTGAGGTTCAAATGAAGATTAGCTATTGAGTTGGATCAGAAGGCTCAAGATCATGTTAAGAGTAAGGCATGATTGCAACTAGAATCCTTCTTGGTGTGAAGTTCAAATAACTCCTTTCACCTTAATATATGAAATCCACACATGCAAGGTTGTCAATCTATGCATATCTAAATCTAGACTAGTAAATGTAAATTTAAATTATGCTCCTTAAATAATCAAACCTAAAATCAATTTGTTTTAAATCCCTCAAGCCAAATGAAAACTTGCAGAATTTACTATTCAAAAACAGCAACCAGACATTGCCACACAATCTAACAGGGCCATGTATTAACATTGAAACAACTATCATGCACGTCATAATGATGCCTAGCAACTTCATTTTGTTAGAATACTAGTAGCCCCAAAAGAGTGAACTATTAGAGAATAGACAACCACTTATATTAAGCTCTCTGACCTTTTCTCAAGTGTGACCCCTCTCTTGCACGTGGGAGATAAACAGACACATTAGAGTCCAAACATGTAAACAAATAAAAGGGGTACAAATATAAACAAAGACACTTGAATCCAAGATCTCATAGAATCAGAACTCTGGTACCATGTTAAACTACTTGGTAACCCAAAAGCTTAAATTATTATAAAGTAGGTCCAATGGTGTACATCAAGCATTTGCCTATATCCCAATATGTATGAAAAGGACATGATAGAAGGAGAGCTGATTTTTGTGATGGAAACTATTGGGAAAATAAGAAGAAAGATAGAGACAAGAATTTAAAAAACACATAAATAAATAAAGAGAAGCTAGCCACCTAGGGTTTTGGCTGGAAGAAGAAGAAGGGAGAGAGTGTAGTGTAGATTAATCCGGTTGGTCAGCAATGGATTCTGATGTTCATAGTAAACTTCTAGATCGATATTTCTTGTATTTGCAGGAGAACAAAGTTTGGTGGTGTATACTGCATATTGGGTCTTGAAATTTTGAGATGTGCCACATGTTTTAAAACTTAATATTTTTAATTTGGGCAGGCAACATTGTAAATTTTCTAAAGCTCAATGTCTACATACAAACCTATAGTATAGGGTCTCTAAACTTTTGTCCCCACAGTTGTCCGCCCTGGGGACAGGAACTCTTTGATGCAGATTTCCCTGTATCTTATGCTTCATTCACTAATCTAAGGGGAACAAATCTATATCTTCTACCATCATACTCCCTGCAACATTGTGAAATCAACACGGCGGCACAAAAACTATCCAATAGTGAAGCATCCACCAACCTTAAAGAGGTGACAAGACCAATTATCCCATCTTTTCTGCAAATACACTCCAATTAATTATACTTGAAAATTAATGGAAAGTGATTCCACTGGATACCAAACTACTTCCCAGCATGCCTAAATCTGGGGATATTTGCTAAACAAGCTATTCAGGTTAAAATTAAAAGTGAATTAATGCACATAAATGTGCTACTTTCACTATGTTTTGACCTAGGACAAAAATGTTATGAATTATTTAAATATATAAAAAATTCATATATACATGTATTACTAGCAAAAGAAAATCCGTTGCTTGTCACTTGTATTTTCATAATTGGGTACTACCTTTATCTTTTAACACATTACAAGACCAAATGACCAATAGTTTTTCTTGGATCTTTATCATCACTAAGCTATTGAAGTAAAAAAAAAAATTTGAGGGGGGGCATTTTTAAAATTTACAAAAAATATGCATATAGTAGTAGAAAAAAAAATATTTCAGGGGGGGCACACACTGGCTCCGCCAGTGCATATATATATATATATATATATATATATATATATATATATAATTAGATTGCTATGAGCATGGCACAATATCAGAAAGGAAGTACTGAAAAAAATACAGCTACAAAATACATACCTCTTTCACAATCTCCTTCACCCGTCTCAAAGAATTGAGAATACCAACATATATTGTTTTTCCATTTCTGACAACCCGAATGCCACAATCTTTCACCATTTTTCCCTCCGTCACCATGCATCCGGCAATACGACCACTGCCACTGCTGAATATGGCTCGCACTTCTGCAGCACCAATTGTTACTTGTTCCTATCAAGATACAAACATTGGATCTCAACTGCGATTTTTAGTCATAAAAATATCACAAAAATAAAAAGAAGCATCAAGCATGTCATTGAAACTTTATGCATGGCTAAACATCTTCTAAAGGCAATCTTCAAAAGGGTTTTAACTTCAATTAGAAAAAATGGAAGCAACTAATTCATACACGATTGCGAGGATCCTCTGAATGGTCAAATTACCACAAGGGAGTTCTCAGTTTGGAATACATATGTTGAGACACCAGTACAAGATACATCAACCATAAAAATGAGTGAAAATACCCGTGTATGACATGAGAAAACATGGATCTGTCTATGAGATAGTTGATGGATATGCTATGACAGTCATGTATCTATTACCCAAAAGGCACCCCGACAAAAAGAGGAGAATCTAAATGTCCTTGGGGGTGTTTTCATTTTTCTTTTTCCACCAAGCGCTTGAGATATTTTTCTTAAAAAATTTCCATTTTATATGGAAATTATAGATAAAGTACTGTGTTATTTTTAGACATAATTCTTGGGGTCACAACTCACAACAGAAGAAAATTTAGACCCCTCAAGATGGTTATCTACATGCCCTTGTCATAAGCTTTGAGGTTAATTCGATCACACCTAAAAACACATCACGCCCTAAAGTGCACTTGAGTCCATGAAACATAGGGGAGTATTGTCAGCCCTGCAGGTATTAAGTTCTGCCTTTTCAAGATAATTGAAAAAAGAAAATTTCAAATAAATGGATTTGAGCTATGTTACATGGACTCTTCAAAAGTAGGTGAAGTACCCGTGTCTGACATACATTGCTCGGACATGGGTATGGGATATGAGTCCAACACTTTTGGTTGGACATTCACCTAAAAAAGATGTCCAATAATTCAATTTTATTATATTATTGCTTCAAAATGAGTGAAATGCCTAAATTGAACACTATGTTACATAAGGACGTTATTTTACTTTAAACAATAAAATAAAAATATTAAATAATATGAATGTTTTGCAGTGTCCATGTGTCCTTTTGCTTGGGGATTTGGGACGTCTAACCCGCAGATACATACCCACAGGGCCACACCCGACACACGTACTCGAGTCCATGTAACATAGGATTTGAGTAAACTAACCTCAACAGGCTCCAAAAGTCCCTCCATAGCATTTCTCACATCATCAATAAGTTCATATATAACTCTGTACAGTCGAATTTCAACACCTTTATTCTCTGCATAGCTCCTAACAGTACCAGGTGCTTTGACATTAAAGCCCAGAATAATGCCTTTACTAGCAACCGCAAGATCAACATCACCAGTGCTTACATCTCCAGTTGCTTGCAAGAGAAACTTCAAAGTGACATTATCTTGAGGAAGCACCTGCAGGGATTGTCTGATAGCCTCAATGGAACCCTGGAGATGATTATGAGGGTTCAATCTAATTGCAAATGAGTAAGAAACACAAAGTTCATTGATGATGGATAAATTAAATTATACATAGACATTTTAATATGCAAGGGACAAAAATAGTTTAGGTATACATTCCATTCCTCTTCACATCTGTCACTAAAAACACTGGTTTGTGGGAAATTATAAACCTACTAATGCAAACAGAGATGTCAAACAGTTGAATCGCCACCATATTCGAGCTGATTAAGTTCTTCAAGAAATTAAAAAATTTGTAGCATTTCCCTAAATATTGAATTTAATAGAACAAACTGATATAATTCACTGTAACTAAAGTGGATAAATATATGGAAGTTTGATAAAATCCATAGATTCATATCACATAAAATAATATAATACTCCGTATTATGTTATGGGCAAACTACGGGAATTGAACCCGCGATTCTGACGGACTAAACATCTTTTATAAGTCTTTTGTTATAGATTTTTAAAAAACAGATATATTTATTATGTACTTGCAGCTAATAAGACAAACAATATAATATTCAATATTACATATGTGGTCAGACTAACACCTATAAAATTATTAAATCAATTTATTGATCCACCAAACCCGTAGACTAGAATAAAGTTTCAGCATTAATTATTATTCTCTACTGATCTAAAAGAAATAGAGCCCACCTAGAACCTCAAGAAGTCATTATCAATGTATTTTCAAGCAATTCTAAACAATGATATAAGTTGTACATGATTAGTTTGCTGATGAGTTTAAATATGCTGAACTGTTTGTGCATTATATATTTGTGAAACATGATTCAGATCAAGGAAACAATTACTTAAAATTAATTTCAATCAAATTCAAATCTTGACTTAAAGAATTCTCATTTTATTTATATTACATAGTCTCAATGCATTATGTTTTTAAAAATCTTTGGGTGTTTACAGTTGTGTAGAGTCTAGCTCTAATGGTTTATTCTGTTTTTCTTATAATAACTAGTTTCTAAGTGCATTTTAAATGCATCTATCCATAAAAGAATCAGTTTGTATAAAAGCCATCTCTGCAACAACAGCTTTAAGCTTTAAGTTCTCGTGCAATTTTTAGGGTTCATAAAGTGAAGTGCTACATAGGCACTATTTATCATTTGGGCCTTGTGCAGTTTGTAATATCAAACAAATTTGTAACTAAAATAAGTGATGCATAGGAGCTCTAAAAAAAAGGTCATTGCCCAGTGTGGTCCTCGTTAAGAAAGACTGAATAGACCTAACATTTGGCATTTTTGCACAAAGTGACTGCTCTTAGGATTTGAACCCACGTTTTCAGCCCACATTTTACCACTGCACTAGGCAATGGCCCCTATGGATAGGAGCTCCATAAGCTTCCAAATATGTGGGTCCACGCTTTCTGAATCACTATAATAACTCTGATAATTGCACATTTTCATCAATTGGATGATCTCGAAGGGATTAGTTGGGCACAAATTCAAAACAGTCTAATACTCAAGTTAATCTGTTATTACTCATACTATATACTCCAAGCACAAAAATAGTCTTTCTTTCACATTATAATGGATATGCATACCTGAACATCAACCTTCATAATAATATTCAGTTGGTGCAAGAGTAATCCAGACTGCTTTTGTGCTGAAACTGCAGAAGCAAAGGAAGAAAGTGTAACCTTCACATTCCCAGCCTTGGCTGATAAACGTTCATTTCTTAATGATTCCGCACGTGACTCGGCCCTTTTACGTGCAACATCAAGGGAGCCAACAACCTCAAATTCGTCACCAGCAATTGGAACATTATTTAATCCAATGACCTGCAGAAGTATGGGGCAGATATATAGCAATCTTGAATGAAGAACCACATGATAGATAGGGAAGAAAGAAAAAGTTCTTTGATGACTGTATGATATGAGAAAACAAATAACAAAAGAATAATTTGTGTATTGGTTTATACCTACTAATAATACTGCTCACATTACATAAAAATATTCAGAAACACTATTTAATTTTTTAGTGGCTCAGAGAGAACCTTCACTGCATCTGACTCTCCACCCTCCACCTCAAATTTATGATCAATAAATTTCCAGAAAACAGGACACTCGCCTGCACAGCTCTTTAATACTGAAAAATATTGTTCCCCAAAACACACTCCACCTAAATATTTCAAACTACTGCTCCCCCTAATAACGGATGACACCACCAAGAAACGATTTGATGTGTCCAAGAGTTAGCCGAACATCAAAAGGAGCCTATACACATGTAACAAACTGTTATGTGGTGATTCTCAGATGACCCTAAGTGCTTATCTTTGAGCTTGAGAGATCACTACCTCAATTTCTCTATATCCCACAAACTATCTTGCGCAGATACTTCTTCGGGATAGTCGTGTTCATAACGTATGCATACCATATCCATACTGGGCAAGATACTTCTTCAGGATAGTCGTGTTCATAACGTATGCATACCATATCCATACTGGGTACTTGGGTACGGAATCTCCTCCAATACTCGTGGTTACATGTCTAATACTTCCTATATGTAGCGCTAATTTGAAAGTTACATTTTTTTTTTTAATTTCAAACATATATCTGATACTTCTCGGGTACTCCACAAGTATAATGTGTAGCATGTCCTGAACGTTAAGAAACAACATTCCTATTTATCATTAGAATGCATTTGTTAGAAAAATTCTAAGAGAAGGCATTTGCAATATAATGAGTTGAACCATGTTCAATTCATTCCCAAGTCAAAATCCATGCAATATAACCTTCGCCTTTTCTATATGAATTTTAATACTAGAAGTTAGGAAGTTTATATTTTTTCTGGGGATAAAAATAGCTTGCCATCATATATATCAGTGCTCCATAGGTAATGAAAAATAATTGTTTTTTGTAAATTAACAGGGAGCCACTGGGTAATGACCATCTTTTTTATCTAGTTATGTATATATAGACACACATATTATCATGTCCTCAGCCTATCTGTTTCTTATATTTTAGAATTGATGTTGGTGATACTTCACTTTGACCTGATGGCTTTTCAGTCTTCTATAAAGTGGCATGGGATATTAATATTAACAAATATGATCTTCTGAATGCTTCTGCCACTTACCACTCCCACTGACGGTTTATAATGATTTATCAGGCCTCAGTCACTACCAGCACTACAATACCTTCTCATTCTTGTTTCCTGAGTTTGACATATTACCACATTTTCTCTATACCGTACCCCTCTACTTTCCATTTCTTTTATTTAATTTTCTTTAAATGATCCATTTTAACCTTTTTCTTGCAGCAGTTGTTACAGTAAACCAATACCTCGATGACTTCAGCAATAGGTGTGTCGTTTCAGTAACTCCAAAAAAACACCTTTTTACAAAGGCTTTATTGAAGTATGCCAAAGTATATATTTTTCACTACGTAACGTTTAAAACCCTATTTCCATTCCGATAATGGAAAAAATGAACATCTTAAATCAAACCTCCAAAAAATTATCATATAATCCACCCATCTTTTCTCTATTTTTTTCCTTCAAGAACTCTCACATCTATTTTTGCTATCAATAGCACCAAGGACTCTACCTTTATTTTTCAAGCAATTTTACCACTCTTAAACCTTGGAAATCTGTCAGGAAACGCAAAACAACTGCATCCAATCATCGTTTGATGTGTATCATTGATTCCTGAATCTCGTCAATTAAACCTTCCAAAGAAATTAGAGCAAAAAGGCATATAAGATAACATAAAGAGAGAGATTCTCTTCAAAGAAACCTACTACTTGGCCACCAATAGATACCACTCAACTTAATTTCCAATGGAAGTTGGTATAGACGATCAGTGACATCATGCCCTAACACTTAAATCTTTTATGAGATGGCAGAAATATGCATTTCAACTTTTCCAACCCCAAGTGAGTGATAAATTCCAACTTGATCCAGTTGTCACTCAATTCATAACTCATGTTTGTTCAATTGACCCCTACTTAATGTTGTTAGTTAATTTTTTCCAATAAATGAAATGTGGCTAAAGATGGTGAGGTAAGAGTTCAGAAAGACAGGATATAGCTCAAAATGGAGCCAAAAAATGATGATTTAGGTAGCCAACCATAAAAATCTGGGTAAGGCTTTGGCTGAATGCTGAATTAAGCTGATGTCAAAATTAGCCAAATGAACTCAGTTGAAGTATTCTTTTTAGAAAATAAGTAAAATATATAAAAAGGTCTTTTCAACTTTGGCGGATCTATTTAATGTTGCATAGTCCTGACTTGTAATATTACCATAGGTATTACAATCTAGCTTGAACCAAACCAAGCCCACCAGGATCAACATGAACTAGTAATGACAGATGTGCTTGCTTTAGGACTTCAGCTCATGTTTGGTTCTTAAGCCCGGTAATTATGCCCAAGCTGGGATCAAGTATAGCAGATCTAGCAAGTTATTTAAGCTGGCTGAGCCTGTTCACAACCCCAGAACCACAAAAAACAGTACAGAGGTTGAGTTAGATCTTGCACTGCAAAGTTAATTAATGACAGAACAAATAAATCATTCCCAAACCCAGTCGACTATTGGTATCATCTCTGTCTACAAATTAAAAGGAAGCAGGGATACCAGACTCACAAGTTTTGCATCCCATGTGCTCCTGATTATAATTTATACTCAACCTAGAGAGAGAGAGAAGATGATCTCAAGTGCCTGAGATAATATTCAGTATATACCCTCCTATAGGGAAAGCAAATACGGTAGCTTAGATAATAATTAAGTAGTGATTGTAATGACTGTCAAACAGGATGAATCGAGAAATTTTATTTGTTAGTTTTTTATCGTGTCACTGACAATCAAGTGTTCAGAATATTCAACCATCTGACACTATCACCTTTCCAATAGGAAGGGCCACTTTTGGAATCGAGCTGGAAGATCACATTCTTTCTACTGTCTCAGAAGGAAAGCCAGAAGCCTTATAAGGGTTTTTTGTTTGATAAGTAAAGACACATTGTAAGGTTCAACCAAGCCCTCCCTTTATTATTAGATAGAACATGAAAAATACGAATGTAAGAATAAGAAAAAACATGCAAAAGGTAGGAAACTGCAAACCTGCACTGGTATAGAGGGTCCAGCTTCATCAACACAATTTTCAACATCATCAAATAGAGCCCGAACCTGACATGCCCAAAGTAGGGAAATTCTTCAAAGATGGGTACCAAAAAATAGCAACCAGACTAATTATTATACTGCTTCAATGTAAACATCTAGGTAATATTAAGCAGGGAATTTCATCTTAAAGAAAGTTCATTCTTAACCTTCCCAAAGGATTCACCACAAACTACTATATCCCCTCTTTTCAGAGTGCCATTCTGCACAATAAATGTAGCTACCGGTCCTTTAGATTTAAGAAGACCTGCCTCGATGACTGTGCCCTTAGCACTTTTGTGAGGATTAGCCTTCAATTCTTGCAACTTCAGTGAAAAAGTGCACAGAAGGTTAGAATACATAGAAGCAAACAATAAGAAGCAAGATAAACATGCACAAATTTTGAAGCATATTTAGTAACTGTTAATTGATTGGACC
Organism: Cornus controversa; assembly: GCA_026545225.1. Lineage (NCBI taxonomy): Eukaryota > Viridiplantae > Streptophyta > Magnoliopsida > Cornales > Cornaceae > Cornus > Cornus controversa. Next base: position 72,079,460 of record CM048847.1, read on the forward strand.
ATTCCAGTTAGGTGACCACAGATGCCAAAAAGGGGTAGCGCATGGGTATATGTATACGTTCGCATGTAGGAGTGCCTATCCAGACTAGTTGGATATATGGAACAAATATCTCTGTTGCCCAGGCCATCTGCACTGGAACACCCATGTCAAGAGGACATGAATCAAGTATGGGCATGCATACTCTGCATAAAGCCATAGGTTCTATTTTTGGGGATCACATGACTGGCACCTATGCAGTAGACATGCATCCAGAACTAATACCTGTACTAGAGTCCATGCAATACAGCATATTAAGAAGATATAATAAAATGATTAGACATCTGCCTGGACACAATTCATCTTGTTAAAAGATGTCTTGTTTATGGGAGTAAAATAGTATTTCCTGCACAAATTGCTATCTTTAACTATCAAATTTTGGGAGATAAAGAAAAGGAATAAGTAGATGCAATCATGATAACAAAAAAGAACAAGAAAATAAATTACTTTTGACAACCAGCTGACGATACAATTGATACATTAAACATTCCAAGAAGAATATCAAAGCTAACAAGTTGGCATGCCAATAACATGTAACTTACCACTGCAACAAGCATGACAGTTTCTAGCAGCTCATCTATGTTCTCCCCTTTAAGAGCACTGATCTGTTAACAAAGAGAGTGAAAAGATAATAAGCATCGTCAAAAGATATAACGCATCAGTGAAAGATACAAGCACAATTCCAGTGTTTCTAGTATAAGCACCTGAACCATTGGGATGTCACCACCCCAATCTTCTGGCATTAAACCAATTGAAGAAAGCTCTAGCATGACTTGCTCTGGATTAGCTCCATGCTTATCTATCTGGAATAGTGGAAGCAATAAAGCTGAGAGTACATAACTCTTAGAACCAGCAGTGAGTAATGAGTAAACACAGCCAAGTGCCAGTATAGCCAAGCTACCTTATTAATGACAATCACGATTGGTACGCCACCTGCTTTGGCATGAGCTATGGCTTCATTTGTTTGAGGACGGATTCCATCATCAGCAGCCACAATGATGATAGCAATGTCCATCACCTTTGCTCCACGAGCTCTCATTGCCCCAAATGCCTACAGGAGTTAATATAACAGATGTCATCAAAATGAAAGAAAAAGCTGAGCAAGTTATTGTTTGCAGTTGAGTTCATAAGACCCCATGACCAAAAGATAATTACATGCTCTAACAGGGATTACGGAAACCCAAGAATGATACTGCATAAAGAGGGATGAGAGAGAGAGAGAACCAAAATTCTACCAAAGAAACCTGAAGTTAGAACCACAAATGACCATTGAGTTTACCTCATGTCCAGGAGTATCAAGAAAGACACATGGTTGAAACTTGCCATCAATGGGTATTAGCACCTTATATGCCCCAATTCCTTGTGTAATACCACCTGCTTCAGATGCAGCTACCTGTAAAATCTAGCAATTCAGGCTTCAATTCTATAGTTTGATTGCCAGAGCAATTGTGAGCAGCTTTAAGTTAATAAATCCAAAGTGGAAGGTTGGGGGTTTATGTCCCTATAGACGCAAATTGTGTGGGTGTGTTATTTTCCAGGACCAATAAAAAGGGCTAATAGATCCAATGTCAATGTATAATCCAAGTGGCAATAACATGATGTATTTCATAATATCATAACTACACAATGAATCATAAATTTAGTGAAAAAGTACATTTTCATCAAAACTACCAAATAGCAGTTTTTTTTTCTTTTTTTACTTTTTTGCTAAGTTCAAATAGCAAAGTCATAAGAACTTAATTCCACTATGCCCATCAATTGCAAGTTGATTAAAAAGGAAAATAAAGATGATTAAGCTTCACAAATACCTTGCTCTTCCGAATATAATCCAAAAGAGTTGTCTGCCAAGTTGACAACACCGAACACAAATTAGCAAAAGCTTGCTATCAGAAATTAGAAAGAATAATATTTTAAGTTCAAAGGAAACGGGGCAGTATTACAGGAGGGAGGAGGAACCACAAGATCAAATGGGGAAGGGAAATGAAAAAGGAGCAATGATTTGTTATTCTACACCTTTCCGTGATCGACATGGCCCATTATAGTAAGGACGGGAGGCCTATCTTCTAGACTTTCCAGGTCTTCCTCGTCAAGAATTTCCTTCTTTTTAGCCATTTCCTCCACTCTAACAGGGGCAGCATCTATAACTTCCACCTCGTACTCTTTACATATCATCTTGACCATGTTTTTATCAAGTGTTTTCACGCTGTCAGGTTTAATCCTCATTGAGGATAGATACCCAAGAATTTCACCTTCACTGATTGCCAAGTTGTGGGCCAACTCCTCAGTCGACATACCTTCTTCACCAACCTCCAAATTTTCAACTTTAACAGGAGCAGCCTCCTTCGCTGCTTGGAGTCTAGCTGCCTTACGACTTGCCCTGTTCTGTTTCCTTCCTTTCCTTGCCGTAGCAGCGCCGGAAATAGAAACATTAAGTTCCGATGTCTCCTCATGAGGAATCTCAACATTATTAACCATCCGCCACCGTTGTTCTCCAAGTGGACCACTTTTCTTTCGAAACTCATCCACGAACTTTCCAGGGATAAGGCCCTTTGCAGATTTTGGAGGGGCTAATACTGCTTGAGTAATCAGAGGATCAACCACTGGTTTCTTAGGCACAAATTTGTCAATCAACATTGGCTTCCTTTCTTTTGTTTTTGCATCTAAGTTATTTCCACCAGTAGCTGGGGTCTTTGGAGGCGCCCCCACATCCTTCAAGATAACAGGTTTCTTGATCATTGGCGAAGGAGAAATGGAGGGTTTTGCTTGCAATTTTGGTTGAACCCTCGTAGGTGGCTTAGGAGGTCTTAGAGGAGAAACGGGCAGAGACTCAACATTCCCCGCTCCTTCTATCCTTGGTTCATGTTTCTCAACCTTCTCAATCTTAGGAAATTCCTTGACTATTTTTTGTTCAGTAGCCACTGCATTCTTCAAAGTCTCAGACTTCCGATCGACTGTTAAATTAACTGGTTTAGCATTTCTCTTGGCAGTGCTTGTGTTGAGTGGCGATTTATTGACTGGTACACTGACTTTTTTACTATATTCTAATTTCTCAGACTTAACCGTCCCCGCTCCTTCTATCCTTGGTTCCTGTTTCTCAACCTTCTCAGTCTTAGGAGATTCCTTGATTATTTTTTGTACACTAGCCACTGCATTCCCTTTCCGCCATACACTCTTCAAAATCTTAGACTTCCGACCGAGTGTTAAATTAACTGGTTTACCATTTCTCTTGTTGGTGCTTGTGTTGAGGGGTGATTTATTGACTGATACACTGACTTTTTTACTAGATTCTAATTTCTCAGCCTTCTCCAATGCCTCTCCTAGTGACTCAATCACCTTATTCATCTCTTCCTTATCATCATTTAACTTCTGGTCTTCAGAATCCTTGTTTAGTTTGGATAGGTCCCGAGGCATTGAACTTATGGAGTTAATATTTAAAAGGGGTTCAGTCTTTGACCCAGATCTTACAACCGGCTTTGGAGCCGCCTTCAGAATCAGAACAAGAGCAGCGTCATTGTATTTGCTTCCTTTATATGTTGAATCAGGGGAAACTGAAGTCCCTTGCTCAGCAATGTAATCAGTTGTTACTGAATATTTACAGACCCCGCATCTCCTCTTAACCCAAATTTTGTGAAAACTATGAACATTTTTAGAGAGAGAAACTCTCTGAAGTCCTTCAGAATACCCAGATGAACTCACAGTAGCACTTCCTAGACTCGTCGGGGAAGCCAAAGAAGCCATGGTTGTACTTGTACATTCCAGCACCACCATGGACCTCAGAAAACAGTATACACAAGCCTAGACTCTAATGCAGCAAGCAACCCACAAATATCCTAGAGCAAATTAGTATCTTTCCTCTCTCTGCAATTCCATAAGAATCTTAAAAAGAAGTCCAAGAAACAAAAACGTGAACATGCAGACGACAATTTTCTCAATGACGAAATTCTCGAGAATATAACAAAATATGAAATTATGGGGTAGATAAAAAATAAAAAAATAAACAATTTGGGACACTTTTGCATATAAATATTGATTGGAATGAAACCAAAAATTCAGAAGATAGAAAATCTTACGTGATTTGCGGTTGTGTTTCACTTTATCAGTGAGTGAACTGTGAACATATGGTATTTTCCTACAGTTAGGTGATGTTAGTGTTGTGTTGAAAGGGAGAGAGAGAGAGAGACAGAGAGGGGTTAAGCACCCCGTGGCTGTAGCTGTAGCTGTAGAGGTGTTTTGGGGGATGGGACGGACGGCGGTGGCAGGAAGAATGCTAGCGGCAGTCGCTCGAGTATCCTTGCAAAGTCGCTCTACAGATGGGTGGATATCAATCCTAAAAATTGTTACTTTCTTATAATAAATGTCTTACTTTTTTTTTCATCAATTAATATACCCTTTCAATTATAAAATATTTACAGTAGTGCCATCAACAAACAAATAAATTGAATAAATATATAGATTATTAAAAATATTAATAAAAATAAAATTATAAACATAAAGTATATACTTTCAGTTCTAAAATATTTAGTGATGTCATCGACAAACAAATGAAATTATAAACATAAAGTATTAAAATATTAATAAAAAAAATTATAAACATAAAGTATTAAAATATTAATAAAAAAAATTATAAACATAAAGTATTAAAATATTAATAAAAAAAAATTATAAACATAAAGTATATAGGTTAATTGAATAAGTATATAGATTATTAAAAATATTAATAAAAATAAAATTATAAACATAAAGTATATAGATGAATTGAATAAGTATATAGATTATTTTAATTACAAAATTTTTAAAAAGAACATATTTTAATAAAAGAACATATTTTTAAAGTATTAAAATATTTTTATGAATATTTTTTTATATACTTATTCAATGAATTAAAATAATCTATATACTTATTCAATTCATCTATATACTTTATGTTTATAATTTTATTTTTATTAATATTTTTAATAATCTATATACTTATTCAATTTATTTGCTTGTTAGTGGCACCACTGTAAATACTTTAAAACTAAAAGTATATACTTTTATGTTTATAATTTTATTTTTATTAATATTTTTAATAATCTATATACTTATTCAATTTATTTGTTTGTTGATGACACCACTGTAAATACTTTAGAACTGAAAGGGTGGATTGATTGATGAAAAAGTAGGACATTTATTGCAGGAAAGCATTTAATTTTTAGGATTGATATCCACCAATCAGTGGAGCGACACTCGCTTGAACAACTGCCGCTAGTACTCCTCGTGGTGGCAATTCTGGACTTCCCCTCCTTCAATTTCTGTTCGTTTATAATGAAATTTATTTTAGGAATTTTCTGGGAGCTATGTTAATTGTTATGTTGGAACAATGATTGATTCCCATTTATATTACAGTATTATATTATCGAAAATTACAACACTTTTAAGCTTGATATGAGTAATGCTGGGCTAACGCATCCCAGCCGTGGGGGTCTCCTCTGTTGCATCTCACATACACAAGTTATTTCGGCGGAATGTTACAATGCTCAGCCAAACAATCATTTTATACTTTATAGGCCCAGCATTTGGGCCAAACACATCCCAGCCGTTGGATGAAAGAAATAAGGGCCAGCGACCCATGTGGGCCCTTCTCTGTTGTAATCCCAAAAGTTATTACGATGCCAAACAATTTATTTCTTCTTTGATAATTAGTTATGTTATACAAGCCCACCCACCAGTTGAGCCGAAATGTTGGCTAACACATTCCTGGGATGCAATAGACACGAACAGAACTGAGTCTCCCCGTCTGTATTGTATGGTCATGTTCGGTAGAGCTTTTACTTTAACTTTTAAGTATAAAAAAATAGAAGTAGAAGTTAAATGAGAAAGTTAATATCCACCAACTTTCTTTGAACGCTCTTTTTGAACTCAAAATCTCTTCCGTTTTATCAATCCAAATGATGGGCCTAACACAGCATTGGGTGGTGGAGGGAGTGTGTTGGGCTTTATTGCATCCCCACAAAAACAAAAGTTATTTTGGGCGAGGGTTAGAATATGGTTAGTCAAACAATCATTTCCCCTTAATAAAGAGTTATGCTATATGGGCCAAGCATTTCAGCCGAAATACTCGGCACCCATGAGGGTTCCTTTCTGTTGTAATTTATTCATTTCCATTGAAATGCTCAACCAAACAATCATTCACCCCTTGATTAAAAGTTTGTGCTATACATATATGCCCAGTATTTCAACAGAAATGTTGAGCTTAAGACGTCTCAGTCATGAAATATTTTCTGCTTTAATACATTTTACTTCAAATCAATTACCTTTAAACATTCTTACAACTCTCTTTCTTCTATCAGAGAGAAACATAACTCCAAAAAAAAAATGAGTGTTTAAGCCAAAATTTTCAAATATTTTTTATTTTTAACTTCCTTTTGTATTAAACTTTTTATTATATATATGCATTTAATGAAAAATTATATAAAAAGGCAGATAAAATGCTTTATTTAAACCCGTAGACACATGCGTATTAATATGGTGTTGTCTAAAATTTGTTGAGCAAAAGGGTTCCAAAAGTCATATTTAAATCCGTAGATAAATAAATGGACCATTTAATGCAAAATTGATTGGACTGGACCACAGTCATATTTGAAGCCATAGATATATATATATATACGTATTATTATATCATATTTTAATGCAAATTATACTATTCGTAACGTATGCACATGTAAATAAATAAATATAAAAAACCTTTCATTTTGCATTTGCTACAAGTTGAAAGCTTAACTAATATCATGCATGATGGATCATCAAAAAATACATCAATTACATTAAATTTTTTAAAAGGTTTCCATTGCATTTAATTATTCTATTTAAAAAAATAGGGTAAATTATACTGACCTCCCCTCTTGTTTATCATATTACACTAACATTCATTGGGATTTGAATACGAGATAACACAAACCTTTCTTCTATTAGTTGTCAACACAGTCAATAACAAAAAATTATGATGTCAGCAATTTGTATATTTTAAATTTCAGTTCTACCCTTGAAAAGCATATAAATATGTAATTATCCTTGTGAAATCACTTAAAATACTTAGATGCATTTTTTTACTAATAAAGTTAACAAAATTATCCTCCTCTTCTTCTTATCATTTCAAAAGGCCAAAAATTGATCTCCAGCAAAAGTTGATGGCGATAATTTCTGGTGGTAAGAGAGAGAAGTGATAAAAAAAAAATTTCTTTTCATTATCACCCTTTCCCTACTTTCTCTCTTTTCACTTAATTTAATCGAGAGTTAGGATATTGAAATTAGAGAGTTTAATTATGTGGCTTGGCTTCAATGGAACATATATGTGGTTTCGGAATTGGTTTTAGAAGAATTAGGGTTAAATTATTTGAATTGGAGATTCTGGGTTCAGTTTATGTAATAAAATTTTCTTTTTTAATTTTTTTTTATGTTTTTAAAAGTCACAGTACAAAAGTTCGTTATTTTGATTATATGCATGAATATATATACACACATACACTAGTATACAAAATTACAGAATCAAGTAGTCAACCCATATATAAAAGTTAGTAGTTAGCCAACCCATTTGTGAATAGCAAACTCTTCACTTATTTATTTAAACTACAATTGGGTTTAAGTTGTCAAAAATATTTTATTTTTTTATCAATTTTAGATTTTGTTTTCTAAATGAACTATTAAGCTCACCAATGTCGTTAATGACAGTGGAGTGAAAGGAAAAGAGTAAGCAGACATTAGATACAATTGGATAAATTTGTCTTTTCGTTTTGCTTTGTTTATAAACTAAAATAATATTAAAAAATATGGACAAAAAGGTAATTTTGTTACTTCCGTTAACAGCATATACTTAATAACTCTGACAAGGGAGGTCAGTGTAATTTAACAAATAAGAGGGGAGGTTAGTGTTTATTGACTAAACCTCAAGAGAGGTTAGTGTAACTTACCCAAAAAAATATATAGAAAATTAAGGTGTACACATTATGATTTTAGGCTAAATTGGAACCGAAACTGATCCCAACAATACTTTAAGTTAGGAACCGGAATCGAAACCGTTAAGACATGAAATCGAATCGAATCGTGAAATAATTCAATTCTGAACCATGGTTTTGGGACTTTAGGTTGGACATACCGATAAACATTGTTATACTCTCATTTAATGTTATATTTTGTTATTTTTTATCCTTGTGATGAAAAACAATCTTATTTTTAACACTGTAACATTGAATGCATACAATTTTTTAGAATGAGATAATAAAATGTCCAAAATTAAGAAACCATTACATAACGGTTCCTTATTTTGGAATCGAAACTGGACCCGAATGCTACGGTTCAGTTCATAACGGTCTACCGGTTTCACCAGTCCTTTGTATGTGCACCTCTACAGAAAATATCATAGGATGTCCTATCTAGAGGAGGCAAATTGCAAATCTTTTAATAGTTGAGGGAAACAATTTGTAAGAATGTGTACGCGTACAACAGTGAATTCTTGCAATTAACTCATTCTAAAATATATATTTAAGTTGTCCAACGAAATATGCCATTCTCAAAATCGAAGAAAATTGTTGGGATTTGAAATTAGTTTTAAATTGATTAAAAAAAGTTTGTAATTTATCAAATATATCATTCATTTATATGAAATATCATCTTCGTCATCCTTGCCTTTATCCTATATAAATTTTCTCTTAAATTTAGGTTTTTTAAAGTCATTTTTACTTACTTCATTTTACGCAAACTTTGATCGGCCTTTTGTGATTTACCTTCTAAGCAAACAAGTTTTTTCTCTTTTAATAGGTGCATCATCATATCTACATTGAATATAACCATACCATCTAAGTATATTTTTCCTTATTCTATCATTTTTGGGAGTTGTACCTAATGTTCCCCTCACATGTTTGTTATTTATCTCATATATTTTAATGATTCCTATCATGCAACGTAACATTCTCATTTCCACTTCATGAATGCATTGTATTTGTATATTTTACAATACCCGACAATCCACTCCATACAATATTGTTGCCTAATAATTGTTCTCTCTCTCTCTCTCTATATATATATATATATATTTAATTTATTCAACATTCGTTTATCACATAGAATACCACTAGTTTACCTTCATTTTTTTCACTGAATCTAGTCTTTTTTTTACTACATCATCGTCTATCTTTCTGTATTTTTTAATATTGATCATAGGTGACAAACGTATTTTTTTTAATAACTCATTGATCTTAAAGTGTAATATTTATATTCTCATCATTTTTTACTTTGTCAAATTTACATTACATATATTTCGTTTTAGTTTTACTAATTCTTGGGCCCTTTGGATTCTAATTTGTCTCTATTCTAATTTAGAAGTATCTATTAGTATTATGTCATCCGCAAATAACATATCATGACATGTTTTCTTCAATATCTTTAGTTATTTTGTCTAATATTATCGCAAATAGGTAAGTACTCAACACTGATTCTTGATGTAGTCCCGTTATTATAGAAAAGTCATTAGTTTTTCGATATGTAGTGTTAACTTTAGTCAATATCTCACTATACACATCTTAAATAAGATTATAAGTCTAATAAGCATTTATTTTTTTTGAAGATTTCATCAAATTATATCCCTTGACACTCTGTCACATGCCTCTCTAAATGTATAAAAACTATATGCAAGTCTTTTTGTTTACTCATATATTCCTCTATAAGTTGTATTATTAAGTGTGTGGTTTCCATAGTGGATTCACCTAACATAAATCCAAACTGGTTATAAGATAGTGATATTTTTTTCCTTAATCTTTTTTCTATTATTATTTGGAAAAACTACACTTAAATAAAGTTAGGAGACCTAAATTACAAAGTGGTCTATTTTAAAAGTTTATTTTTCACTTTGGTTGAATTAAACAAAATGATCACATATGCATTGAAAATTATTATTCGAGTCCAAAATGTCCTTCAATCTCTTATTCCAATCCACACTAAATTCCATTTGGTTCCTGTGTGACTGAAGGAACGTTGTGCGTGACTAAAGAAAATCCAACAGACCATTGTCTTTTCATCTCACCGGAAGAAAATTGAATTTATCGCAAAACACTACTGCCTGGATAAATTATTGGTCGTTGATCATCTTTTATCACAAAAAAATGGTCTATTTTTTTGCTTTAGTGAAATTTTTTTTTTACTTTAAAAAATAAATAAAAAATTAGTGAACTAGTTTTTAAATTGTATGGCAAATTCACGTGTCAGTGGCTCTTAGTTTTGAAAAATTTTAAATGTGATGAATAGTTTCACTAGTCAATTTTTTAAGTTGCCATTATTAACTATTTAATTCATATTTGCTTGTTTAAATATGTTCTTAATTTGATTTAGTGAACAGACACATTCTATATAGAATGACTCATAACTCATTTGTTGATAAAACTCAAATTTTATCTGTATTTGCAAGCATACTTGATTTTATAGGAGTTTATTTGTGAAATTTGAAATTTTCTTATCTCTGTACCTCGTGTTTTGATATAATATCTCTTTGTGATACTCATATTTTTTTAGGCATATCAGACCAAAAAGTTACCCAAGCACATCTAAAAAATCTACTTTATTATTTATCTAGATATAATTGATGTGTTGTGATACCACAAGTGTATCCACTTATATTAATCTAAAAGGGAAAAAAAGTTGGCTACTATTCAGGGCCATATCAGGCAGTCTAATTTTGACTACTTTACGATATAATAAAATACTCACAAATGCTTGTATAACATAAATTTTGGGGTAAAGTGTATAAAACCCCCCTCTATATAAAACCCCCCTCTAGTTTCAGAAATGTGCAAAAAACCCCCTTCATGTTCACTCTGCACCCTTATAATTTAAAAAATGTGCAAATCAACCATTCTAGGCTAAAAACACATTTTAAATTCCAATTTTACCCTTCTACATAATTTCTTAATATTTTCAACAATAACAATTTTATTCTTTTATATACTTTTTTAAAAATATTAATTTAATTATAAATAAAATATTCATGTTTTATTATCATTTCATGGTTGAGCAACATAAAAAAAAAAAATTCAATTCTTTTTTTTTGGCGAAATAAAAAAAATCTTCATTGTTAAAAAAAACAATGCCAAAAATAATAATTTAAAAACAATGAAGTTTTTTTTTTTTTTGGCTTAGCCATGAAATGATAATAAAATAATAATATTTTATATATAATTAAATCAATATTTAAAAAAATATATATAAAAAGAATAAAATTTCTATTGTTGAAAATATTAAGAAATTAAATAATGTCAAATGTTTTTTTTAATAATGAAGATTTTTTTTTATTTCACCAAAAAAAAACAATGAAGGTTTTTTTTTTTGCTCGGCCACGAAATAATAATAAAACAAGAATATTTTATTTATAATTAAATTAATATTTTAAAAAAAGTATATAAAAGAATAAAATTGCTATTGTTGAAAATATTAAGAAATTATGTAGAAGGGTAAAATTGGAACTTAAAATATGTTTTTAGCCCATAAGGGTTGATTTGCAAATTTTTGAAACTATAAGGTTGCAAAGTGAACATGAAGGGAGTTTTTTGCACGTTTTTGAAACTAGAGGGAGGTTTTATGCACTTTACCCATATATTTTGTTTTACTTGATAAATTTGTTTACTTTTACTTGATTACTTTTATATTTCTACAATTTTTCAGAAACCAAACGATGTTCCAAATATTTTATTAATTTATTAAGTGAATGAATCATTTGATTTAAGAATAATAATTTGATATTTTGGAATAAGAGATTAAATGACATTTTGTACCTGAATAATAACTTTCAATGCATATATAATTATTTTGCTTAATTCAACCAAAGTGAAAAATAAACTTTTAAAATAGACCACTTAGTAATTTAGGCTTCCTAACTTTATTTAAGTGTAGTTTTCCCTTATTCTTTTCCATAATTTAAGTGCATGACTCATTAATTTAATACATATATTTTTATAATTTTCACAGTTTTGTTTATGCCCTTTATTTTTATAAATTGGTACTATTGTGTTTTCCCCCCCCACTCATTTGGCTTCTTTTAGAAATTTGTTAAACAACTTTGTTAACCATTCAATGCTTATTTTTCCTAAAATTCTCCCAAGGTCTGTTTGGTTAGACGAAAATCAATATGAAAAATGAAAGTAAAAATAAAGTGAAAGGAAGCGAAAGAAAATTAAGTTTCCAACACGCATTTAGTTAGTATGAAAATTATTCAATAATGTTGTGGGAAAATATTATTTTATTAGTTTGGATAGCATGAAAGTGAAAATAAAATGATTTAAATTACCAAAACTATCCTTATGATTTTAAATAGTAGAAAATATTATATCCAATTGTTTATATCCAGTTTTAGCAACAAAAAAGAAAAATGATGGATTATTAAAAATAACAATATAATTGTTTACATCCATTTTTAAATAGTTTATATTTGAAAAAAGATTCATAATATATGTATATATGTATATATATTGCACGAAAAGAAGAAGGAATTTAATTGAAAAGAAAACACCAAAATACACATCAACGCCTACATCTTCTAGTGTTGGTCTTCTAATCTTGTTAGGACACTTCCTTCATGAAACCTCTTGAACAAAAATTGTTGCTGCGTGTTTTGCCGTTTAGTATAGGCTGACTCCCTGGTGGAGGAACAATTGATAGGGAGATAATAGGAAACTAAAATATAGAAACATAACTTTCATGGGAAACTATTTTTTTATTTTATTTTTATGTGTATTTTAGGCTGAAAACATTTTGGAGAAAATCAATCAGTTATGAAATCCTACCTGCCTTCAAACTTTCACTTTTCTTCTAACCAAGCTCTTAAAAAATTTAAATTTTTCCTTCCTTCTCTACTAGATATAGCTAACCAAATGTACCCCAACCTCTACAAGATTGTTATCTAATCCAACAACTTTTTTATTTCTGTGTAAAATTGATTCGTTACTTACTATTTATTCTCTAGCGTATTTCTCATTAGTAACTCTTTTATTATTCTCTTTAAGCTAGTACTGTTTGATGTATATCGTAAATATACCTATCTTGATATATGTCTCTCGTCATCCTCTTTCTATTCTTTGTCAAATTGGAAATAGTTATTTCGTTATATTTTGTTCCTAATTTTTCATATCCGTTGTTTAGGACATTTTGTTTAGCTTTGACTGCAATCCTTTTGACTTCATACATATAATATATATATATTGTCTTTTTCTAAATCCTCTCGTTTCCTACTTATTATTATTATTTTTTGGCATTTTACAAAATTAGTTCTTTTATTTTTCTCTTCACTCTTTACCCATCTTTCAACTCTAAACCTAATGCGGCATTTGATACGCATAAATGAAATAGAATGAAATGTCCATTCCAACTATTATTTTATTTGATATGAATTTTAAAGTGAGAATGTTTGTTCATTAGGAATGAAAATTCATTCTGTGCAATGGGCATTATATTCTCAATAAAATTAAAAAAAAATCATATGACCAAAAAGCCCTTCACCTCCACCACCACCACCTCCACCACTTCCACCACCACACCGTCTCTACCACCACCACTACCATCGGCTTTACCACCACTGCCTCCACCCCCACATTGCCACCTTCCTACTCCACCACCACATATTTGTTGGTTTAATTTATTTGTTACTACTCATTAGTAGAGCTATTTTGGAGAATTTGATTGAAAATTTATTTCACTCCCATCTCATTTTATATTTACAACCAAACAATAGAGTGATAATGTCATTCAATTACATTTTTATTCTCATTCTCATTTCATTTTAAAATTCATTTCATTCCATTCACGTGTACTAAACAGGGCATAAAAGTTTGACAAAACTAGTTCTTTTTATTTTTTTATTGCTCATTGTATTTTGTCATTCTACCTGTGTGTATATATATTTTTAATTCATTTATTTATATGAAAGATAAGATTGCAAATCCAATTGATAAATTTAATTCAAATTTTCTATTTAGAAAAATCCAATTAATAAAGCTAAAATAATAATAAAAATATTTTACGGTAACTTATTTCAAATATAAAGATGGAATTTCATTTCATACCCTCCACTCCAAAAGATTTGGGTTCAAAAGTGTTCTACTTATGCGTTAAGAATTTCCTCCCCATATAAATTCGTTCCTTTTTATTAACATTGACTTACTAATAATGCCTTTGAAAATAAGCGAAACAGAGTCGTTATTACTGATTATTGAGAGAGAGAGAGAGAGGGGTCGAAGACGAAAGGAGAGAGAAAGTGAAGATGAAGGAGGAAGTTATAAGCTCTTCTGGAGATCCGTTGATACCCCCTAAATCATCTTCTCCACCTCCGGCCCCTACCCCTGCTGCTAGGTATATGACTCTCTCTTCTTCCTCCAGATCTTGCTATTGTGTACACTCTAGGGCACTCATATAACCTTATATATATCTATACAATTCATGCATTTACAGTGACATTGAATTGGGGGTTTGTCGAATTTTCGCACGGTTCTTGATGAAATGTTATTCGATTTCGGTAACGAGCTCCGTTGGTTGCCATTGGTATTGAGGGGTTGGAATTTTGAACATTAGACTTCTTACTAAATGCTTCAAAATTGCACATGAGCGAAGGTTTAAGAACTTTTTCTTTTTCCTAATTTTTTTCAGCGACCAAGCAAGGGTAAAATAGAGCCGTGAATTTGCTATTTTTTGCGCAAAACATGTTTTTGTTGTTGTCGAACATTTTTTAGGGAACCGAGTTGGAAAAATGGTTTCCCTGGAAGCATCAGAATTATTATTTTTCCAGTTAAAAAGCATTAAAAAGAGCGAGAATGCCATGTTCTCAAAACATTTGTGTTCTTTCGAAATGTTTCAAAAATCTACTTTATTCTTCAAAAACTTGCACCGAGTATATCTCTTATTCTCACGTCTTTCTGCCCCCAAACCAAAACGTTTGAGATATACTATGAGCAAGTCTATCGTGAAGAGATTCTCACCTTGAGCACGCCCATGGTAGCTTTTTTTTGTATACTAATATCCTATAAGACTCCTACCATATAAATTATTTTATGTATTTTGGACTCAATAAAGAAAAAAAAATACTGGGTCTACCATTGCTCCACTAGTTTCCTTACTGTACAATGAGATTGAAGTACAAATCTCTAAAGAATACTCAAGAATAAAGATATAGTGGGTGGTATTTCTCTAAAGAATATTCAAGAATGAAGATATAGTGGGTGGCTACATTGGTGTGTATCACACTTGTCTAAAAGAAAAGGAAATAGAATGAAGATATAGTTTGGAGAGGGTAGGTAGAAACATGACATACCGACGCATGCCGAAGGTTACGATTAGGAGAAATTATTGGACCTGGACCATGTGGTTTAGTCTAATCAAAACTTTCCAACTAAGAAAGTGGACCTGTAGGAGTTTAATATGATATTACAAAGGAACTTGAACATGGATCTTGAAAGACCTGGACTGTCAGTGACAGAGAATCCATGACTCCACTTGTGCAGTCTATGACCATAGAGTATTATTTCCAAACTAACCTTAATAATTCATTATTACATTAACTTTAACTGTTCAAAGTACATCATTGATTAATACATCATAATTATTTGTTACCTCATCGTGGACTGACATGGTCATGAGACTCATGACACACTGACGTCAGGCATATTTACTCTCAATAATCTCTCATCTTTGTCCAGTCAAGGATGAGAGCAAGAAAGAGGTCTTTCCTGGTTTTTCTCTCTAGAATGTGACCCAAGCCTTTTCCTCTTGGTTGGATCTTTTTCGACACCGCTTGTACCATTGATCAACAGATTAATATACCTCAACATCTCTGTAGAACTCCCATCGAACATCATATCTGTAAACATTTTAAATAAAGAAATGGTGAAATAATGGGGGAGTGAGTATGAATGCCTGGTAGGAAACTAGATCTGGTCCTCCAATTACAGTTAGCAAACTATAGCATCAAGCATATCGCATGACATTCACTGTCACAGAAGACTCATCACTTTAGGTTAGTGTAGTGCAAGTCCTTTATTAAATTAACCTCACGAGACATGCGAAGACCCTGAGAGCTATTGAAAAAGCCCGATGGAGATCCATTTATGAGCACTGAGAAACGGACTGTGGATATACAGAACTCAATCTACTTCCTCCATCTTTCCCCTAACCCCATCCTGTCCAGCAAATAAAGCAAGAACTTCCAGTTGACATGATCAAACGCCTTCTCAATGTCTAGCTTGCACAAAATCCCTGGAACCCCGCTTCTCATTCTAGAATCCACACACTCGCTAGCAATAAGAGTAGAGTCTAAAATTTGGCGTCCTCCTACGAAGGCACTTTGGGGATCTGAAATTAGGCCATCCATGACGACACTCAGTCTCAAAGCTAGAACTTTAGTAATAAGTTTGTAGATGCATCCCACCAAATTAATAGGTCTGAAGTCTCGGACATCTGTGGCGCCTCCCTTCTTCGGGATGAGAGCGATGAAAGAGGCATTCAAGCTTTTCTCGAAACGACAGTGAGAGTAGAAAGCATGAAAAGTGCCCATCACCTCTCCCTTTACCACCTCCCAGTTTTCCAGAAGGAAACGGGATGAGAAGCCATCTAGCCCTTGCGCTTTGCAGCTCTTTAGAGCCGACAGAACCTCTTCCTCGCTAAAAGGCCTCTCCAGGCCTTCACAACCCTCCTCTGATAATCTGTCAAACGGAAGCCCGTCAAGCTGAGGCGTCCAGCTAAAATCTTCCGTGTACAGTCTCTGGTAGAAGGATGACACCCCTACTCCCACCTCTTCCACTCTGCTAAGAACTTCCCCGTCAACAATGATCCTCCCGATATGGTTATTTTGCCGGTGAGCATTTGCAAGTCGATGAAAGAATCGTGAGTTTTGGTCTCCTTCTTTCAGCTAAGTGGCCCTAGTCTTTTGACGCCACGAGATCTCCTCCGAAATCGCTATCTCACAAATCTCAGTTTGACACACCACTCTCCTCCTTCTCCCCTCTTCCCCGAGTCCTCCAGAATCCTCCAACGGTCCAAATCAGCAATTTCCAACATCATCCTATTTTTCCTCCATTCCAAGTTTCCAAACACCTCCTTGTTCCATTTTTTGATGTTCCCTTTAAGAGCACGAAGTTTGGCAGCCAAGACGAAACTTGGGTTGCCAAGCACCGCGCATCCCTCCCACCAACCCCGCCAGGGGGATCCGTTATCCCCCCTCCTGTTTCTCATTGTAATGGAGAGCCTCAGCAGGCTGATGAGAAAAGTTGCTGATCTGGGTTTCATTACGGGATTCAGAGTGGGCAGAGACATCGCTAGCTAGATTGAAATTTCCCATTTGCTGTTCGCAGATGATACTATTGGGTTTTTCGACGCGGAAGAATCTCAGATGAGATATTTGAGGTGTGTGTTGATTTGCTTCCAGGCAGTTTCAGGGCTTCGAATAAATGTTGGAAAAAGTGTTGTGGTCCCGGTGGGAGTTGTGCCAAACTTAGCAGTCCTGGCTGACATTCTTGACTGTGGAGTCAGTTCTCTCCCAATCACGTATTTGGGTCTGCCGTTAGGAGATTCCGCCAGAAGGGTGGGAGGATGGGACCCGATAGTGGAAAGGTTCGAGAAAAGGCTAGCGGGATGGAAGAAACAGTACTTATCCAAAGGAGGCAGGGTTACTTTGATCAAAAGTTCTCTCTCTTCTTTACCCACATATTTCCTTTCCCTCTTTCAGATTCCTATCTCAGTTATGGAAAGGCTGGAGAGACTCCAACGCAACTTTTTGTGGGGGGGCCTCGGAGATGAATTTAAATACCATCTGGTCAGCTGGAATTAAGTCTGTAAGCCAGTTAAGCTAGGAGGGTTAGGTATAAGAAGTTTGGGAGCCTTTAATAAGGGGCTCAGTGGGAAGTGGCTGTGGAGATTTGGGAAAGAAAGGCAGAGGTTATGGAGGCGACTCATCCTGAGTAGATATGGGGAAGAGAGCGGAGGGTGGTGCTCTAGGGAGGTTAGATCTCCTGCAGGGGTAGGTGTTTGGAAGTCAATCCGAAAAGGGTGGCCAGAGTTTTCCAAATTCATCAATTTTAAGGTCGGGAGTGGAAGAAATATCCGCTTCTGGGAGGATTGGTGGTGCGGCGACAAGCCTTTGACTCAACTTTTTCCTAGTCTCTATCGAATCTCGTGTAATCGCCATGCCTTTGTCTCTTCCTGCTACCACCTTGATAGTGGAAGAACAATATGGGATGTCGGGTTCACAAGAAACCTTCAGGACTGGGAGATGGAGGATGCCATTCGTTTCTTGGAGCTGCTCTATCTCCAAGCTGTGAACAGTGAGAGGGACGACTCAATGATATGGATTCTCTTTCTGAATGGCTTCGAGGTAAACTCCCTATATAGGAGTATTTCTGGATTCGAAGGGATGACTTTCCCTTGGAAGTTTGTGTGGCACTCAAAGGCCCCTCCCAGGGTGGCCTTCTTCGGATGGACCTCCGTTCATGGAAGGATTTGACGCTCGACAACTTGAGGATAAGACAATAGATCATTGTGAACTGGTGTTGCATGTGTAAGAGAAACGAGGAGACAGTTGACCATCTCCTACTCCATTGTCCAGTGGCCCGAGACTGTTGGAGCTTACTTTTGGGACTGTTCAGGGTTCAGTGGGTCATGCCTAGCTCCACCAGAGATCTGATGGAAGCCTGGAGCGGTGGTCTTGTGGATGCCCATGTCCGCAATTTCTGGAAGGCAACTCCCCTTTGCGTGTGTTGGTGCTTGTGGAGAGAGCGAAACCGAAGAACGTTTGACGATAAAGAGACTCCTAATGGGATGATTAAATTCTCAATTCTTTGTACTCTTTCTTTTTGGGTTCAAGGTAGAGCTTGTAAATCCATGGAAGAAATGGTTGACTTCTTAGGTTCCTTTGCTTTGTAATTGGTTCTTGTTCAAGGGTCGCCCCTCCCTTTTTTTGGGTGCTTTCTAATAAATCTTTACTTATCAAAAAAAAAAGAACAATCCTTTATTTTTTAGGATTCGATCGAGAACAGTCAACGTTTCAGGAAAACTGCTGCTCGATGCACTTACGTAATTATTTCACAAGACAAGTTTCTTGTGGACACACACGATTCTTTCTTTAGGATATCAAATGGTAGTGATGGCAATCCATCACTGTCTTGTCATTTTAAAAGAGATGTCACAGAGTAAACAATTCCGTAGAGGACAACTGAACCAATAAAGATGCACACCATACTACAACATGAATAATAGATGATACAAATAACGTGCACAAATAACGGAGTTTCCAAATGTTGAAAGCTACAAATTCACACGAACTCAAACGAAACACAATTGGACAGTTCCAATCCACCAGCCCTTCATCTCAATTTTCTGTTCCATACAGGGAAACATAGTTCTTTGTGTCGGCCAAGTTGTAATGGACTTGGCCAAGTCTTGATGCTCATTGATATATTAGGGAGAATTGAAATCACACTAGTCTTGGTTGAGTCCTTTATGAATTGGTAGAGTCTTGTCCGAGTCCCTAGGGAATTAGCTAGTCTCGATTGAGTATCTTATGTGTCCCTAGGGACTCAGCCGATTCAGCACATCTGATGGTGTACAGTGTCGATAAAATGACCGACTGCTACTTTAGGCCCCATATAACCTCACGTCCATTACACCACGTCGGCTTCCACGTTTTTGAACCATGTCAGGAAGCTATTGGAAGAACCAGGTAGTAGAAGATGACTACTCCCCATGCTTTTTTTGCAGTTTATTTATCTCATACTGGTTAAATTACAGGAAGAACACCGGAGTAATATCGGAATGTGGGTTAGATGATGAGCCTACAACTTAGGGCATCTTTTACCTCAATGCTACCATGCTCCAACTATGTCTGGACAACACATCCTGATATAGCATATAGCAGGCAACTAATGATGTGATACTAACATATAATATACTACCAGAATGCATTTTAGCACATAAACCTTAATTTTGGGAGGCTAGGTCCAATTGCCTACCTTTGAAGGATGAGAATCCTTCCACTCCTTTGAATTTCCTAGACTGCCAGTGGTTCCTGTTTGGCTATCTGGCTGCTCCATTTTTTTCAACAGTCTCCTCTTATTTTTATTTACCTTCTCTTTCTATCTCCATCTAGCTTCTTCAGGTGGGGTTGCGGTTTGAGACAAATCTCTTAGAGCTTATCTTTTCGCCCGGAAATATTCAGCCAGCTTTTTAACAAGGAAATAAACAACTGTATCACCCATTCAAGAAGATTTCATAAACTCCCGCCCTGCCCCTATCTTTAATCGTAAGTAAAGTGAAGTCAAATCAATGAAGTGAACAGCCCAACCTCTTTGTTTGAAGCTTTGCCAGGAAGCTTCTACAATTTCTTTTTCTCTTTCTCTTATTTTCTCTCTAACACTTTCTCACAATAGAAATGTGTAAAATTCGGGCAGGAGACCCCCTATTTATAGGTGGGTTGCATGGGAGCCCATACCAATTGGCATTCTTTTTCTGCCACATGGTCAAGTTCGATCGGTCTTCAATTGATCGAGGCCCATCCCGGTCCACTTTGATCATGTCATGGGTGGCTTGTTTGACAATCCACCGCCCAAGCTTGATTGATCCACCTTGGGTTCGATTGACTCAAAACCTTGTTTTCGCATGCAATGTCTATTTTGGTTTGTGATTTAACTATTTTAGGTGTACTTGAACTTAATGTTTTTATTAACTGCAATCCTGGAAAATATTTTCTGGGATTTTACAGTATACTCCCCTCCGTCTCATAATAAGTGTCCTCTCTTCTTTTGTGGGATGTCCAAAACAAGTGTCCACTTTCTTTTTTGAGATATTAAAAAATTTCAACTTCCTCAAGTTGTTCATAGATTTTGAAAATCTCTTCAAATCGATAAAGTAAATGTTTAAAATTTGTTGGGTTAGTTTTGTAATTTTTAAGGGGGACAAGGCATTAAATGTATCTCCCCTTAAAAAGTTAGAATTTCAGAACAGTTATTATGGGATGGAGGGACTATCTGTTTAAAGGTGGAGAATTTGTCAGTGGGTGTGTAGAAACATAGTAAACCGTAAGCATAAAGGAGGTTCAAATTATTACCTTGTATATTTCTGTTTATAGGTGGGAGTCGAGTTAATATGTGAGGAGAGTGGACCAAAATTTGAAGCTTTCATCATATTATTTTGTTCAAATTGCCTTGCTATATGTTTGATCATTTCTTAATCACCTTCTTTATATCAGTTCTGCAGGGGCATCATATCCTGTTGTTCCGACAAATGTTGGCAGCATAGATTGGTTGGGTCACGGACAGTCCAAAGCAGGTTCTCTATCTCGAATCGGTTCACAGCACCCGCATGCTTCGTTGAGTACAAGTGCCTGTGGTTCTGCTATTGGATCATCACAACCTTCATGTAGACCATGGGAGAGGGGGGATTTGCTGAGGCGTCTTTCAACATTTAAGCCTGCAAATTGGTTTGGAAAGCCCAAGGTTTGCAACCGTGTCTGTTTTTAATAATAAAAAAGTTTAATGCTTGGGTTTAGATTGCTGAACTTGTATCCATAACTGGATTTTGTGCAAATAATTGGACTGAAACCTATTCATATAGATATGTTTTTTAATTTTTGCCTATTAAGATTAAGGAACTCTGTAATTGGGCCCATTTGGTGCTGTTTGAGTAGCGAGAAATCTGGTAGCTGTCTTTACTTAAGGCCCCTATTAGATTCTAACAAAATAATCTACATACTGGCGTTTGGTCGATCAGAAAATCTGGCCAGCTCCATCTACTTTATGTTCCTATTGAATTCCTGTGGTTTCATGGAATGTGGGTTTGCATCCCTAGCAATCCTACTTTCTCTGTGTGATTGCAGAATGAATTAGTTACTGTTGCAGTTCTTATGCGGTTCCCCTTGTATGGGCCAGATGGATGGTGCCACTAAAGATTTTTGGTTTCCCAGAAAGTCTTACCTGTGATTTAACTCCTTCAATGTGCTGTGTTATGGTTCTACACTCTGGAGAGTAATTCTGTGCTCTCTACTCGTGAAGCCTTTTGCTGCTTTCAGATATGGTGGAATTATCATTTATATTATTTGTTATGATAATACTAAAAACATGTTTCTTGAGTCGTGTTCACAAAAAAAATGTACCACACTATTACTGAATGGTATATGTTTTTTTTTGGTAAATACCAAATAATATATGACTGTTCAGTTATATAATTTTGTTGCCTTGTCTTTGTACATGGGATTGAATCGTATCTAGGTCCTTGTGCTTTAGCCATGAAAAGCAATGTGTGTACAAGTCAGTTTCTAGCATTTTATGCCCATGACATGCTTTTAGATAATAAGTATGAATCTACCATTTTGTGGACCTCTACTGGGTGCTTTATAAAAGGCATTACCTAATGCATTGCCCAGCCTACACAGGGTACTTGGTTGATTATGTGAAAATAGTGTCATATGTAGATGTGGAGGAAAAATCTTAGAAAATAGCGAGGGAAGGCCTTGAAAGGGCTTTCACGAATTTTTTTTTGTGGGGTGGGGGGAAGAAAAGAAAAGAAAAGCATCGATAACAATCATAAAAAAGCAACAAGAAAATAAAATGGAGCTCCTTAGTTGAGAGTTAAAGCCATGACTTGAGTGGTATGTCCACCTCCCCAAAAGGGGATGTTGAGGGGTCAAGCCCTAGTGAGGCATGTGTGTGTGAGGTATTTACCTAGCGAGAAAAAAAAGACAAGAAAAGAAAATGAAGCTCCTTAATTCAACACTATATAGCATGGACATCCCCATTCATATGGGATTAAGGCAAGGGTGATGATGTAGCATGGACACAGACACGATAGGACATAGATGTGTCGACACATCAAATTCTAAAAAAGTAGGATAGACACGGCGTGGACACAACTAATATAAATATAAATTTTTATTTATATATTTATTGAGTAAGATAGTTATAAAACTTTAATTAATATATAATTTATATATTAAAGTTACATAAATTAAAAGACAAAGCTATTCGGATATCAAAAAGAATATTAATTATTATAGATGCTATTACTCTCTTGCCTTGTCATTATAATTATATTTTTGTTCATTACATGCTGTGACATTTGAATAATGTCAAATTTTTGAAAGAAAGAACAAAGAGGTTGGACACTTTGACTTATGTTCATAATGTTGTTTTAGGACTATCATTGTTTGTTTTATAGAAGACTTATAGTGAAGAGTGTGAGATGTGTTGGTTGACTGTTACGGCCAAGTGTCCGAAATAGTAAAAATATTTTTAAATTATGGACACATCCATGAAGTGTTGGTGTTCGACACGGACACGGTAACTTCGTATAAGTGTCCGTGTATGGATAAATTAACTATCAGCTTTTTCTGGTTGAAATATCCTTATAAGATATGGCACTATTTCACTTAATTCAACATAGGAGTATTTGCTATGTTATCTGGACTCGTCACCTTTCCCTAGGGTACTTGTGCAACTTGGCTGTTTGTTGAGATTGATTGAAAAAAGAAGAAGAGCAGGAATAGGAAAAGGAAGAAAGAGAAGCAAAAAAGAAATTACTGACCTTTTCTTGTGATTCAGCTTTGTTGGAGCTGGAGATATAGCTTAAATGTTATATCAAAAGTCTTCTTGTTGTGATTATTTTTTCTGGAGTTGGGAAACTAGTTGGAATGACATCAGAGGTCTTCCCGTCATTGATCGAGACGCTAGGGTTTTGTCCCTTCATGAACACAATCGGCACAAATGAAGTGATACTGAAACCTTACATCATTTTGTCTTTTTAAAGAATAAAAATTATAGTTTTCCCCCTCATTCTTTTCATAGTTATATAATTACCTCATAAAAATACTTATTCTTATAGTTTCCTAATAATTATGCTTTTTTTTTTTCAATTGTACCCTTTGTCTTAATATTTTTTTTAACAATTGGCCACACTTATTTTAGGGATTCTTGAAGACTTTATTCGTGTATTCCAAGTTTTAGGATTTAAAAGGATCTGAGGCACAGACACGTACCCTTGTCACTCACACTTTGGGTAGCATAGCTTTTAAATAATGAGAGAAGGCCCAAAAGGCACTATTTGAAGAACTAGTGACGACAATACAAAAGTAATTAGAAAAAATATAAGAGCTCCTTAATTCTTCATTTGGCTTGACTAAGCATCAGCTCTGATGGGATGAAAATTTGGAATTTCCATTTAACACACGACATTATTGCACTCAAATGTCAGGGAACCAGTTCCACTAGTTTCATTAACCCATGATCACTCGGTCAACACTGATGTGAGACTGAATATTTTTTGTGTGTATGTGATAGGTCTACGTGTCAGATCTTTGCGCCCTTGCAAGGGGGACCCATATGATACTATGATAGTATTCTTGGGCCGGCTTTGATGCTATTGTCACCGGACCGGTTCTATACTAGAAATGACTAGTAACTTGTGGGGTTCCCTCACCTACTTAGGAAGTCCAAGTTCATTGAGTATGCACCCGATGTGGGACACAGAAACATCTATGCATTTGTGTCACAAAGTTCAAAATACATGCTTTGAGTTACAAGAGCGTATAAACTTGGTCAAAGAGTGCACCTTATGCTCTCTCTCTCTCTCTCTTCTCTAAGTAAGTGCACCTTATGATAAAAAAAGGACAAACCCAGTGCACAAGGCCCCCGCCATTGCGGGGTCTGGGGAGGGTCAGATGTACGCAGCCTTACCTCCGCATGCAGAGAGGCTGTTTTTTTTGTTTCGAACCCGTGACCCACCTATATAGCTTTGCCTTTCTTTCTATCTGTAACCTCGAGTCATATCTTCTGATTTTTCATAGGGGCTTCATTCACTTAGGTACAGCCTACCAGAAAATCTGAATCACTTTGACCGAAAGCATTAGATTGCCCCAATTTGTATAGCCTTTTGTAACTCTCCAAGCAATATTTTAACTTAAAGCATGGAATTTGTGGTACTCCCAAATTTGATGAAAATTTTGGAAGTAAATCAGGTATGTTTTCACCTCTATTTTTCTAATTGTGTTAAGAGTGTCAATAAACAATAAAAAATTTCACATGATGGTGTCATTTGTCACAGATGCCTAGATTTTTCCATACTCCCTTTTTGTTTAGCAGCCATTGTTAGGCTTAGACTCTTAGTGGTAGGAGTTTGGCTGCTAAGCATGAGAAAAGTCTGAGGGTAGCCACTTCATTCGAATGACCAAATGTTAGGTCTATAAGTAGTCCACCATCCCAACACTCTTAATGAACGGGATACGTTGATGAGACTTTTTACTCTCTCATTGTTTCTTTTATTTGTTATATTGTTCCCAAGATCTTTTCATACGCACTACATGTAGGTTTTTATCATTTTTTGTCAGCTTGATGGTCTCTGCACTGAAACCTCTATTTGTCTCTGCTATGACGTTCTATGCAGGCTGCCAGTTCATTGGCTTGTGCAAGAAGAGGCTGGGTAAACGTTGATATTGATAAGATTGAGTGTGAGTCCTGCGGTGCAAACCTGAAATTTACCTCGTCAACTTCCTGGTTGCCTGCAGAAGGTGAAATATGCTGTTAATTCATTCTATTAAGCATGCTTGGCTTCTAATCATGTGACCTGTAGTATTTTCTATAGTTTCTGCGTGCACATTGGAGAATAATCTTTACCATTTCTATTCTTATTGAGATTTCATGTTAAACAGTCCCATAATCCTAATATGTAATTTGCATGGTCAAGATCCTTTGACATTGTGGAAATTTTTAGAATATCCAAAACCAATGTTATCTTGGTAGCATAGAAATTTGAGGTTCTGTTAGCATGGAGATATCAATAAAGATATAGATTGATATCTTGCAATTTTTCAAGCTATGGGAGAGTATATAGAAGCTATTTATAAATGTAAGTTGAATTAACATATACGAAATGCTTGCATGAAAGCTACTTGGTTTTGGTTTTTAGGAGCAAAATGTGTGCAGATGAGCATATAAAGAACATCAATTCGTATTGTTAGATTACGGACCATTACCCAACGTTCTGATTAGGTCAGAGCGTGTACAGAGAATTAGACCTAGAGGAGAAAGTTGTTGGGGGTGGGGTTGAATACGTCTTGTGGATATTAGTCAGAAACTAACCAGCTTTTAAATTACTGTTAACCTTAATTTGGAATTCAGTTAATTAGTATAGTTTAAGTCTCAATTGCATCCACATAAACATGTAAAGAAAAAACTAAAAAAGAGCAGAGCCACCGGATTTTTACATAGAAAACTCTAGAAAGGGAAAAACCAAGGACCTAGTTCAGCCATGAACAATCCATTATAAGAGAAAGAAGTTACAGACTAAGTTAGCAAACTCTAATACCAAGAATCACTCAACCCCTCCCGAGTCAGACTTATGCTAGATCACCCCAGATCTATGAAGCACAAATACCTCCCCCAAGGCCCCATGGCCGTATCGGATACATGCCTGGACACGTGTCCGATACTCCTGGGAAGTAGCCGTTTTTTTAAAATAATTTCTTTAAGTTCGGATACGGCTGGGATACACTGAGGATACTTCTGGGATACGCTCTTGATACTTCTGGCATACGCGAGGCAAATTTGTAAATTTTTAAAAAAATGGAGGTCAGATTGTAATATTAAAAAGTTGGTAGGTTTAAAAGTGGAGCTCAAATTGTAAGGTGGAAGGAAAAGTCTTTAAGAACTTGAAGGTGTGAAATTAAATCATGTGTTTTATTATTTCTTTTGTATATAAAAAATATATTTATATATATATTTTTGTCGTATCCCGCCGTACCCGTATCTTTTTTTTGTTGAGATTTGTCGTATCCGTGCTTCATAACCCCAAATCCTTCAGTCGCTTATACATCCTTAAAACTGCTCAAGCAATCTGTTTCTCCATGGTTTGTTCAATCCTTCTGCTATGATACAAGACGGTTGGTTTTCTCTAATGTAGAATTGGATATGCTCCTCGTTACAACACCCTCAATCATATATAAATGGATATATGATAAACCTAGATTGAAAAATAGAGGTATGTCTCACAAAAATATGAATTCCCCTTTCTCTCACTTAGAAGCCCATTCCATCCTCACTGGATAGACTATAACCCCATCTGTATAATTAATATAGGAGACCCAATGCTATATGGTAGGTAGAATCCGTCTAAAAGTCTGAGTAGAGGGATCCAAAAATGAATTTTCGACAGGATCAATCGAGTCTTCGATTGACTCCTTATTGGAACTCCTCCATTGATTGAATTTTCAATTGAGGCACATTGGAATTCAAAACAAATTTCTTTAAAAATATTTGATTGATGGACCTATCCATTGAGGTTTCTGGATATCCCTCGATCGATTGACCTATTTATCGAGATATACTGCATTTGATAAAAATTACTTCCTTCATCCCATATTAGTTGTCCACCTTTCCTTTTTTAGCTGTCCCAAAATAGTTGTCCAACTTTGAAAAGTCAAGGTACATATTTTGTAACATTCCCAATATACCCTCATTACATTGAAATAATAAAATAAATTAAAGTGTGTGGACCCTACCAAAGAATAGCTTTTAAGAGGGGTAAATTTGTAAATCCATTTACTGCAATGCAATAAAAAACTATGAAAAATCATTCTCTTAAAATGTGTGAATTGCAGAAGTGGACAAGTAAACTGGGATAGAGGGAGTAATTTTAAAGCTTTTTAGTATGCTTCAATTTAAAAACTTATTTTTAAAAAAAGAATCTTAGAGATTATTTTTAAGCCCTCTCAAGATTAAATATAGGTCAAATTAGGTCTTCCATGGTCTTACCTGTGTCCTAAATATGTAATTTAGCGTGAGAATTCTTTGCCGTGTTCTTCGCGAATCTTTATTTCTAATGTCTTAAACTATTGTAAACTAATGAATTTGATACTTTGACACTTTACAACCTAAATTTTGAGTAGGAAATTGTCAACACAACTTTAAAGCAAAATGTGTGCCGTGATGAGCATATATAGCACATCAATCTGTATAGATTATGCCAGGCTTGAACATCGATCTATAACTCTCCCTGAGCTTACTTGATAGATGCAGTTTGTGAGTGACTGCGTGCATATATGGGGATTTGGCATAACCAACAAAATAATATTGTTAATCTGGCTAATCTTCTCAACAACCATTAATTGATTCATATTGTGTCAATAATAGCTTATTATATTACCTGAATCATATGTAAATCAGGTTAATATCCTCAAAAACCATTTACTGATTTAGATCACGTCAATAATAGTTTATTATTACCTGAATCATAGTGAAAACGCATCATTATCATCATCTTTGTCTTGATCCTATATGAATGGGGTCAGCCACTTGAATTCTCTTTTTTCATTCTTTTCTATTACAAGCCCCATCTCTCCTATAATATTAACTTTTTAAAATCATTTTTAATAACTTCATCCCATGTTAATTTCGTTCGTTCTCTCTGTCATTTCCTTGATGCATCTATAGGTTTTTGTTTTATATGTTCATGCCACCCAAGACTACTTTCTTTTATTTTATCACTAATAGGCGCTATTTCTAGTTTCTCTCGCGCATTCTGATTAGTAACCTTGTCCCTCTTCTAGTCACTCCTACCATCCATCTTAACATTCTCATTTCAGCTACATGAATTCGTTGTTCTTGTTTCTTTTTTAAAGCTCAACACTCTGCTACATATAAAATACTTGGTCTAATCATTGTTCTATAAAATTTTTCTTTTAATTTATTTGTTATTCTTTTATTGCATAAATCATCACTAGCCTGTTTCCATTTTTCTAGCTTGATCCAATTCTACTAATTATATCACCATCTATCTTGCCATCATTTTGTATTATTGATCCTAAATATCGAAAATGGTTATTTTGGATAAGCCTTTGATTTTGAAGTATGATCATTATATTATCACTGTCTGGCTCTTTATTAAATTTACAGTTCATATATTCAGTTTTAGTCCTATATTTCAAACTTTTTGATTTTAATGCATTTCTGCGCAATGTTAGTTTTATTGCTAAGTTTTTTTTTAATTGAAATATCTAATAGCACTATATCACCGACAAACAACATGCACCATGGATGTCTCCTTCTAAGTCTTTAGTGATTTCTTTTAAAATTATTGCGAATAGATACGGGCTTAATGTTGATCCTCGATGGAACCCCACGTTTATAGAATAATGACCAGCCTCGCTACATATAGTGTGAACTCTAGTTTCTGTATTGAATGTAGACCCGATGATGCACTTATTAAAAGAGGAAGAGTTCTTTGTTTAGAAGGTAAGCGACGAAGAGGTTGACCAAATCCTATGTGGGATGAAGTAATTAAAAACGACATAAAAAACTTAAATTTAAGAGAAGACATGGTGTATAATAGGAAAGAATAGAAAAAGAGAATTCATGTGGCCAACCCCATTCATTGGAGATATAGGTAAGGTTGATGATGTATTCACACACACACACACACACACACACATATATTGTAAATGAATATTAAAGCTTATATTTCTTTGAGGTAAAATGATACAAATATATAGAGTACAATGACCACTATTTTAGGAAGCTAATTCTATATAAAAAACAAAAAACAATTCCTAGAAATTAGGTCCTAAATTAACAGCACCTAAAGAAGGAAAAAATACAAATTTTACAGCTGTGCAATCTCGGTTTTAAAGGGAATTAAATTCCCTGATTTTCAGGGTCAACTGAATCCCTAAGGATTCATTAACATATATCCTGGATAATCTTTATTATTTCTACAAGGATTTGTTTTCTTTGTAAAACCCACCAAATTATATCTCTTGATACCTTATCACATGCTTTTACTAAATCTATGCTTGCTCCTACACTTCTCAACTAATTATGCTCTGAAGTATCTGAGTAGTATCAGATACGTGGTTGAAGCATATGAGAAGTATTGGATACGTGTTTAGAAATAAAAAAATGTATTTTAAAATTATAAATACGTTTAGGAAGTATCAGACACGTATCTCTGAGTATCCGAGGAGTATCAATATTCGATATGGACACTCTTGTAGAAGTATCCGTGCTTTCTAACTATTAGTCCATTGCAAAGAATGCAAAAAAAGGTATTATTGCTCTATGTCAAATGTCACCCATGAATTTAGTATCTCTATACTGATGTTGGATATGACACAACAATAATTGCTAGTTTGATTCTATAGGTATCTGATGTGTTATCCCACATGCCACTTGCCATAATGGCCCACTTAGCAAAAAAGTCAAGTGGTCAACTCTCAAGTTATGTGGCACTCACCATGTCATTAATAAACCTCAAATAGAATACCGAAGATTTGAAGTTATGTGGCACTCACCATGTCATTAATAAACCTCGAATAGAATACCGAAGATTTGAAGACCTAAGTTAGGAGCGGGGCTAAAAATTTTTGGAATCTCAAGGAGGTACTTGGTTTGGTGGCTGATATTTAAGGCCTGCCGAGAAGGCAGATCACTCTCTCGCAGTAGTTTAGCTGACCATTGACCTGACTTGTAGAGAGAGGCTCTCCATTTGACTCCCATACAACTCATCCCCATCTTAGCTGACTATGTTAACATTATTTATCCTAGTAAATAATTACCCTTATTATATTTGACAATTACACTCCCTATCCTTGTCCTATCATTACGTTATATTCTTTTTCCTTTTTGTCATTATAGTAAAACTCATATATATTATCTCAGCATGACATCATCTATTCTCATTCACTTCGGCTATAAAAGGATATACCCCAAGGCCAAGGAGAAAGGGGGCGGGAGAAATGGAGGGGGAACCACCACCTGCACTCTAAACTCTCTCTCTCTCACTTCACCTCCTGAACCTTCACCAAGGGAGTCAATGTTGAACTTGCACATTGTCACCATCTCTCTCTCTCTCAATTGTTTGTGCCCGTACTTTCACCTCCCTCATATATACATAAAAAGAACCTACATCTAGAATTTCAGATAAGTTTTTCTTTAGTGTTTGAAGTCTCACCTGATTCATGACTATGTTGGCTTAGTCCAATTGTCTACTTATGTCTAGGCTCTGAAACAAAAACATGATGAGATAATGTAAAATCAGCAGGACAATATAGCCTTGCCTTGTCTTGCTAGAGAGCTTGTGTATATTTGATGTTTTTATTTTGTTCTTATGATTTGTTCTATAATTTTTTGAGCCATACATCTAGAGCATGATTGTGTGTTGCTCGACACTGATTTAGGGCACTGCAGCCTACTTGTCTCTGGGCCCCCGATACTGATTCTGCAACTTTGAACCATGATTTAATGATTCAGTTGCGTAGCGAGGCCCATTACTGTCAAACATCTAAAGCCCTGGTGAGGTCTGAATATAAAATCAGATTTATGGCAACAATATTACATGAACCCATGGCCAAGATTTCTGCATTAGTCCCTATAACTCTTCTAAACTACCTTCTTTGAATGAAGTTAAGAAAGTAAAACCTGCCCTCCTCGCTGGACTACATTTTTCTTGTTGTTTCCTCCTTAACTCCTTTCTGTTGATCCCTTAATATCTTCTATAGCCAGTTAACTTGTTTGCTCCTGGCACTTAACTCCTGCTACTTTGTTTGTGCTAGGGTAATAGTGTACTTCATCGTCTCTTGTCAATTATACTAAAATACTTTATTTATGTATTGTTTTTTATTTTTAGGAACTATACTAAAAACCCATCTTTTTTTTCTTGCTATGTTGCAATGTTTTATTCTTTAAGGGCTTCTACTGCTTTTTTAGATGACTAATGACATGAATATGACTTATCACTCAGAAACATACTTGAGACAAGAGGCATGCTTATGTTATTATTTGTGTTTATCGTAGTCAAATGGAGTGTTGGATTTTTGAGACTGTTTTACATGTTGCATGTTGGCAATGTGGTGAAAGAATAGAAGCTTTTTGACCATATATTTTGGTCATTCTGCTTCTGCTTGCTGGTTTTCTGAATTTACTTCAAGAAACTCAGCTTCACCACTCCCTGAGTAGTTGGGAAAAAGGTTTGCTTCTTGTTGTTGAAAACTCAGCTTCACCACTGGTTATGATTATTCCTAGTTGTGCATAGGAGTCCCTGCAAAACCTTCAGGGTCACAGTGGAATGCAACTAGATTAAGCTGGAGTTGAGCATACCCAGTGCAAAGCTAGCGGATTTTTTGTTATCAAGAGTTTTGCTGTCATAGGTGCATTTTGTTTATGTTGCAGGCATTAGTAATGCCAGTTCTGTAGCAATAATCATACTCTGTTATTTTCCTTTTACTTCGTAGCAGGCATTAATGTTCTGTAGCAATAATCATTCTCTGTTATATTCCTTTTACTTCGTTGCAGGCATTAATGTTGATACTGTATGCTTCCTATTGACTGATATTTTCTTTAATTTATATTTGATGAAGCTGATGGCAAGGGAGAAGACTTCGCCAAACAGCTAGACGGAGGGCATAAAGTCACTTGTCCCTGGAGAGGAAGCAGCTGTGCTGAAAGCTTGGTGCAATTCCCTCCCACTCCACCATCGGCCCTGATTGGGGGCTATAAGGATCGCTGTGATGGACTCTTGCAGTTCCTCTCCCTTCCAGTTGTTGCTGCATCTGCAATTGAGCAGATGCAGGTTTCTCGGGCCCCGGAAATTGATCGCTTTCTGGTTCACTCACAGGCTTTTGCAGCCGGAGAATCTGGATTTAGGGCGGAGAATATCTCAGGAAATGGAAATGCCAGAGAAGAGGCCTTCTGTATATACTCTCGTGTAAGTTACTTGAGAACTCTCTAATATGTTTGTAAACTGAATTGCTTTACGTTGATGCTCTTTTCACCATCCAATCTCTTTACATTTTGTTTTCTCCATATTAGGCCCAGAAGCTGATAAGCCTGTGTGGATGGGAGCCAAGATGGCTTCCAAATATTCAGGACTGTGAGGAACATTC
The DNA here is from genome assembly GCA_026545225.1 of Cornus controversa. Classification (NCBI taxonomy): domain Eukaryota; kingdom Viridiplantae; phylum Streptophyta; class Magnoliopsida; order Cornales; family Cornaceae; genus Cornus; species Cornus controversa. The sequence goes on from CM048847.1 coordinate 72,112,410, forward strand.
TGCTCAATCAGCTAGAGATGGATGCTCAATTGGTCCTACCAAAGACCGTGGCCATATGCAAGATCCTGGTCCCAGCAAGAAGGCATTGTCTGCTTCAACTAAAAAAGATTGTACAAAAAACAAAGTACCAGGTCTTGAGTCTAAATGCGAATATAGGTCACCTTTGTTAGATTGTAGCTTATGTGGAGCCACAGTCAGAATCTGGGACTTCCTGACTGTTGCTCGTCCTGCTCGCTTTGGTCCTAATATTGATGTTCCTGAAACTAGTAAGAAAATGACATTGACACGTGGAGTAAGTGCGGCAAGTGGAATCAGTGGATGGGTTGCTACTGATGGTATGGGAAAGGAGCAGACTGAGGGCCATGATGAAGCTGCAACAACTGATGAAGGGAAGACACTGTCAAATGTTGGGTTAGATTTAAATCTCACGATGGCTGTTGGTTTATCATCTTCTCAGTTGCATATGACAGCGATATCTGAACCCTACCAAGACACTAATATGGGAAGAGATCTAATAATTGGTCAGCCTTCCAGCAGTGAGGTTGGTGATCGTGCAGCTTCATATGAATCACGAGGTCCCAGTTGTCGTAAGCGAAATTTTGATGAAGGTGGAAGCACCGTCGACAGGCCACATTTAACGATGCAACAGGCAGACAGCATTGAAGGAACTGTAATTGACCGTGATGGTGATGAAGTAAATGATGGTGAACAATACTCCGCTGGCCCTTCAAAACGTGCCAGAGATTCTGATGTTTTTGAAACCTACCGTTCATCATATGGGAGAGATTCATCAGGTGCTGGTCCAAGCCAGTCATTGGGTTTTGAGATAGGAACAGATGCTCATATTTTCCGGCAAGAAAATGAACAGGTCGTTGGTATTCCATCAACTAGAGATTCAGCACGTGTCTCCTCTGTTATAGCGATGGATACAGTCTGTCACAGTGCAGACAATGATTCAATGGAAAGTGTTGAAAATTATCCTGGAGATGTTGATGATGTCCATTTCCCCTCTATGACAATGTTCAAAAATACAGATGTGAATGATACATCAGAACTGAACTACAGTAACCAGGCACAGCAGAGTACTTCCCCAGCTGTAGTAAGAATTGCTGGTGAGATGGGTGTTAGCAGCACAAATGATGGTGAAGAGGTATTAAACACAGATACTGGGACTGGCCATGGGAGGGATGGGCCTAGCGTTGGTATTAGTGGAGGGAGTGTAGGAATGGGTGCTAGTCATGAAGCTGAAATCCATGGGACTGATATATCTGTCCATAAAGCGGACAGTGTTGTTGGTGATGTGGAACCAATTGCTGAAATTGTTGAAAATCAGGGTCAGACAGGTGAATTTGCTCCAGATCCCGGACTAATGGGTGACTTTGTCCCTGAAATAATGGATCAAGAGGATCCTCATGGTGATAGTCAAGATCTGATGTCTCGGTCTATAGTAAGGGCCGATAGTGGCTCAAAAATTGTTGGTTCAGCCAAGGCTGAATCTGTTGAAAGTGGTGAAAAGACCAGTAACATGCAGATATTACCACATGGGAACAGTGTCCGTCCTTCTCTTTCTTGCAATGCCATAGTATGTTCTGGTTATGAAGCATCCAAGGAAGAAGTGACTCAGGCTGGCAAGGCGTCTCCTGCACATGAGTATGCATACCCTGAGTCAGGTTATTTGGTTGCAAATGGGATAGGTATTTCTGTTTAATGTTATTTTTTCCTTTTCTTTTTAATTGTATCTAGGGTCTTTTCTCGTACCAAAAATAAGATGTAAAGAAATGGTGAAAGGCTCTAACATAAGATAACAGGTAAAATAAGCGACCACTTCATAAAACTGAAGATTTCCCCCATGATGATGGAAAGACATTCTTATAGAAAGTCCAATCCAATATGTCATGGAATGGGGATGTGACAAATAGAAAATTTCTGGTTGCTTGAATGATCTTTCTTTAGTGTGATGGTTTTAAGTTGGGTATACCATTTCATAAACCAGAAGGCATCATTATCTTCTTCTAATATCTGGTTTTCCAAACTTCCCTAGAATGCTTGTTTCTCTTATGGATACTTAGGAATCCGTATAACCGAGTTATATGTGCAGTTCTTTTTGATGCTCTTTAGTGGGTTACTTATCAAAAAGCCCTTGAATCCTGTGTAATCTACTGATGAGCTTTGTATTAGCACCACTTATATAGGGTCCTAAAAGTTAAAAATCAATTGTTTCTGTTCCGATGCCTTTAGCTGTGGAGGAACCATCATCACTGATTACTTTGATTTTTAAGGGCTTCTTGCTATTCGTATCTACCTGCATTGGAGCGTTACCCTTAAAAATTTTAAAACCAATATTTGTATTTAAATACATACCAGAGGAAAGGGCAAATCTAAAGTTTATTGTTATTGCTCAAATTAAATATAACTAAATATATGTATGAATCCAAAAGATATATTATAGATCCTATGGTGGTCGACTGGTTAGACAAAGACAAGTTGTGGAAGCCAACAGCTTGGTTATGTGGTCGGCTGAGCAAAGAGCCTTTTCTTGGAACGAGTGTCTATTGAAGTTGTTTGGGTGTGATTATGGTAAGTTATTGTGACCAGCATGAGTCATACTGTAATTGATCTGATGGCCGTTGACTGGTTAGACAAAGACAAGTTATGGAAGCCAAAAACAGGTTGTGGTTGGCTGAGCAAAGAGCCTGTTATTGGAATAAGTGTCTATTGAAGTTGTTTGGGTTTAATTGTGTTAAATTATTGTGGCCAGCAGGAGTCATACCAGCATGAGTCATACTGTAATTGATCTTAAAATTGATGATTGGGGTTAGTTTTATTCAAGGTCCAAGATCCATTGTCAGCAAGGTTGGTTTGAGGAGAAATTACTCCATTAAGGTTCTATCTCTCTCTATACACATGTATATATATACACACACACAATATGTATCTTCTTCTTCTTAGTTTCTTTGTGATCAAATCTTGTTTTAGTATTCTGGTTTAAATCGCACAAAACCATTCAAATGACCTGTTATACCCATACCATCTAGCAAGTCCTGTCAAACCCCTAATCACACTCCCAAAACCGCTTTCGAGCAGTAGTTATAACTATCTAAATATTGAGATGAACATGTCTCGATAAACATTTCTTTTTTGTGGCATATTGACTGACATTCCTTGTATCCATCTATAAGTGTATTTCACTCGATCACTCCTAATAATACAATAATAAGCTGCAGCTATCAAAATGTCCTCTTCACCAAAATTAGTGTGAAGTTCACTTGCTACCAACCAAAATTGGGGGAAAAAAAAAATTCAGCGAATCTACTGCTCAAGCCTAAAGTAGGTTCTGGTGTGCTGAGACCTTTTTATTCTTTTTTCTTAGTTGAAACTCACGTACCCACTTTACCCCTAGGGGGGGGGGGGGGGTTACTTGAACCCTCGACCTTCACCTTGGAAGGTGTGTTGAGATTTGAATTGTTAATGCTCAAGCCTAAAGATGAAGGAAATTTTCCTTCTCACCTAATTTGAACTGAGACACCTGACCTATAGCCACATTGTTTTCTGGCCTATATGTATATGGTTTGGATTCCTTCATCTTGACGAGGACAAATAATATTTCAGTTTTTTTACATGCTACATCATTCTGATGCATTGGTTCCTGTTCCTAAATTTCTCTCAATTCAATTTAATTGTTCTTGCTTTTATATCCTTTACATTTCTAACAATTATTGAACATGAAATGGTGTTCAGGTCCTCCAAACGGAGAAAGCAACTATGAAGAATCTGTTGAATTTGATCCAATTAAGCATCACAATTATTTCTGCCCTTGGGTGAACGGAAATGTTGCTGCGGCAGGCTGTAGTAGTAGCAGTGGCTCCAGTTCCAGTGCCAGTGCTATAGCTCTTTGTGGTTGGCAGCTGACTTTAGATGCCCTTGATGCCTTCCAGTCACTTGGACATGCTCCAATCCAAATTGTGGAATCCGAATCAGCTGCATCTATGTACAAGGTTTCTTAGTTTCTACCCTATATCTCTTAAGTGTTCTTGTCAGCAGTGTTTCACATTATCCTCTAATTAACATCTTGCGTTGTTTTTTCTTACTATGTTCTCCTTTTTATTTTCTCTAATTTCATGCATTTGTAGTACGTATTTAAATTCTTTCCTATACTGAAGTTAACTATCTTCTTTACAAGAGAGCAGGATTTGGCCTACTTATATAGAGAATTGAGGGCACGTCCTAAATCTCATTTTGTATTATCCATCAACCTTGCCTAACTGGACATTGCTGTTTTTCAATTAACTTACCTTTTGTTGAACATAAGTTTGTCTAGTAAAGTACGTCGGTATTTTTTAACTTGATTGATGTTCTTAATATATCTAATATCTTCACGTCTTTATTCTCATCAACTGTCAACTGTGCGCTCTGATGTGTGGAAATTCTGCATGACATTATCTGACATGACTTGTGGCAGGATGATCATCTAACTCCTGGTCGAAAGCTCTTGGCTCGCCATTCCTTCAGCAAAAGCCATGGACAAAACTGAACTTGAATCTCAATCTAGAATATCACCAACTGGTATTTGCTTTCATCTGGACTTAAGACCTCACATGACAAGTCATCTATGACCGCAATTTTTTTTTCCTACTGTAAATCTTATAAGATTACCATCCTAATTCCTAACGAACTATTCTCAGATGATATGTGATGCTAAAACTTTGGAATTCAATTTTGATAATCCTATTAATGATCCCATATCCAGGAAGTAGACTTGTGTTGCACAATATTTAGAATGCAATGTAATGCTATTTGCTTGTACCATGTTTCAAATGATTTTCAATTAAAAAAATTTACTTGCCAAAACAAGGTGTTAATCGTTATAGAAAAGAAAGAACTTCTAGATAAGCTGAAAACAATATTAGCATTTCGATTTTTTTTGGACAACTAGCCATTTCTAGGTTAGAGTCAAATCATTCAAAATGTCTTTCTTGACATAGCTCGACATAGATTGCATCCAATAGGACCAAAGGTTTAGAAGACCTCTGTCCTATCCATTAGACAATGGTCGCATTTCATTCTGATTATTATTATTATATATATATTTTAAAAAAGAGTCTGATTATATGTGAGAGAATATATATTAAAGGATATAGAGTGGGTAGAGGGAATCGAACCCGCATCGTTAGCTTGGAAGGCTAGGGGTTCACAAATTGTTGCATTATTTGTACTCTGAGAGATCAATAAATATATGTTTTTCTCACTGTTGTTTAAAGTTGTGTGTTACTAATATATTTGCATATAGCAGAGGTGGGTTTGTGCACCCATATTGCAGTTAAATAATGCATTCATAATCACAGGAAGTCATGATGGTGTTATTGTTATCTTCTGGGGAGCATGTAGATTTGGGTTGTTAACTTCTAAATATGAACCCTGCATCTTGCTGGTTCTTGAAGAATAAATTTTATTTTCTTCTGAAGGGAAGAATGACTTTTTTCTTTTTTCTTTAAATGAGTGAAACTAGCCATATAAAAAGCAGCTCTGAGGAAGGTCTTATGAGACAAAATACTGTTGTATTGTGTCATTTGGGTGACTGCATGTGCGCAAGACCATTTACATCATACAGTTTGTTTAATATGTTACATTTTTTTTCTTTAGAGAGAGAATGAAAGAAATTTCTCGCTTCAAAGCAAGGAAAGTACTTCCAAAATGCTAACCGGACAATGCTTGAAAAAATTTGCATTTTGTTATTGATAATTGTGTTTGTTAATAGATGGTACTCTCTCTTATTGTCTTCTCATTTTTGGCTTGCAGTTGTGGTTGCGTCTTGCACCTCTCAATATCAATGGTTTCCAGCTAATGCAGTGGACCTCTCAATATCAATGTTTTCCAGCTAATGCAGTGATGGAAGAAATTCACAAGTCAATTGATTGCTTCATCATTGTGGCTGCAGCGTTTTAGGACAAAGTCAGCGTTCTGGTGTCTTGAGTTTTTATGTTCGCGATGCTAAGATATGTTCTTTAATGGAGTTAGAAAGCTTCTATTTTCTCCTCTTTATTTATTTTTATTATTTTATTTTCTTTTTTCAAAGCAGTAATAATAATAGAGTTTGGCGGTCCATTTGGTCATCAGCTGTCAAGACAGCTGGTTTTATTGGCAGTGAGAATAATATTAATTTCATAATAGACTAATTATGTTTGTGACACCACCAAAACTGAAGCCATTGGCTATTTCTTTGATAAATAAGACATGTTAGTTGTTAGGGAATTGTTTAAATGTTCGCTCTAATGGTTTTACATTAAATGCTTTATTATTTGCCATTTTGTTATCAGAAAGGAGAAATTGTAGAATGCTTGTCCCTTTTTTTTTTTTTGGGTTATAAGAAGCTTAAGAGGAGGATGTCATAGCTGCAACAGTAGTGTCCATATTATTGTTGAAGGTGAATACTTTGGGTTACAGTACAGTGAGGCCTAAAAACATTTTGAGAACAATGGCATTCACATTTGAAAGTTTTGATGTCTCATTTTTTTTATAGTGGTTACAATACAGTGAGGCTTGAAAGCATTTTTTTTTGGACCTTAAAGAATTATGAGTGAGGCTTGAAAGCATTTTTTTTTGGACCTTAAAGAATTATGTACTGATTAAGAACATTTAGTGGTGGTATTTTTTGTGGGTTTGAAATTGTTGAACCATCTGGCGCATCTCAGATTATTGTGAAGTGATAACAATTATTAACAATGAACTAGTTGTCTCTGGAGTAGCATATAAATGTTTGGATGGAGCAACTATGGAAGTGATTATTTGTTAAGAAATATTATTTTACAAATTTTCCTGTTAAGTGATTATCAATCTGGTAACAAGAAGTTGTATTGATCTATTTTTTAATTTATCACATGACATTGACCTTACTAATATAATGATTTGTTACTTAAAAATGTCACTACTTTAAACATTTCCTTCAAAACTTTGCTAGGGCTTTGCCTGCAAAAAAGGAGTTTGGAATGAAATTGGGAGAAAAATTTATCATTCGCCACTGTCTTCTCGTTAAAACATATAAAATGGCAGCCACTTTCAAAAGGAAATTGGTAAATTGGCATTTGAAAATGATTACTTTTAGAAGTATAGTATGGTGTTACTTTTTTACACGTGAAATAAAACTCGAGTTAAACAATTTATTTATTTATTTATTTTTTACTGAAGGGCTGCGATGACTAATTATGCTATTCGACTACAAGCCTTTATAGTTTAATAGATAATTCAAAATTCTTACTCAAAAACCACCATGGTCATTGTATATATGCCGATGGTGACAAAAATTTGGAGGACTTGAGACCATATAGCATAGAACATGCGAGATTAATTCCTAACAAGTCAACAATATCTCTTATCCAAGTAACCATGCCACTTGTGAAGCCATTATTGGACAACAAGATCCAAACCTGATCTGGAATTTGAGGCAGCCTCATAACCACCACAATTTCAATGATCTCCACCAGGCCCACACACAAGTTTAGTGGCTTAGCTCCGCCCTTATTTGTTGCCTCTTTGTTATTCTTGTGCTATAGTAATAGCACAACTTTTCAGTGAAGAGAAAGGAAGAAGAAAATGGCAACACAAGCACTGGTTTCTTCATCATCTATTACCTCTTCAGTGGAGGCTGCTAGACAATTACTAGGAGGAAGACCACTTCAACTTCAATCCCCACCAAGGAAGGTTTCCTTTATTGTAAGGGCAGCTTCTACTCCTCCTGTAAAGGTACGTACAACACACACACACACTCTCTCTCTTTTCTTGTAAAGGGTTCCCTTAACAGATGAGAATATATATATACATGTCATCTGTATGTTCAAACATATATATATATATATATATATATATGTTTGAACATACAGATGACATGTGTATATGTATAGATATTATTTTAGAAGCTCACCACACATGCTGATTGTTTGTTTTCAGCAAGGAGCAGACAGACAGCTCTGGTTTGCCTCCAAGCAAAGCCTTTCTTACTTGGACGGCAGGTAACTCTTGCATGGCTCTTGCCTATTCATATAGTGATGCATTTAGATTAGAAATGATTATATGGGTTTTGATTGGTTCAATATTCTGAGAATGTTTTACTATATCATAAAAACTTAAAACTGCTCAAAAATTTCAGCCTCCCAGGTGACTATGGATTTGATCCACTAGGCCTCTCAGACCCTGAAGGTACAGGAGGCTTCATCGAGCCGAAATGGCTGGCCTACGGAGAGGTCATCAATGGGCGTTACGCTATGCTGGGTGCAGTCGGAGCCATTGCACCTGAGATATTCGGGAAGCTGGGCCTCATCCCACCAGAAACAGCCCTCCCATGGTTCAAGACTGGCGTGATTCCTCCGGCGGGGACATACGATTACTGGGCAGATCCTTACACTCTGTTTGTATTTGAGATGGCATTGATGGGATTTGCAGAGCACAGGAGATTCCAAGACTGGGTCAAGCCAGGGTGCTTGGGCAAGCAGTACTTCTTGGGTCTTGAGAAATACTTGGGTGGGTCTGGTGACCCTCCATACCCCGGAGGACCCCTCTTTAACCCTCTTGGTTTTGGGAAAGATGAAAAGTCCTTTAAGGAACTGAAACTGAAGGAGGTCAAGAATGGGAGACTGGCTATGTTGGCCATACTGGGTTACTTTGTACAAGGTCTGGTCACAGGGGTTGGACCCTTCCAAAACCTCCTGGATCATTTGGCTGACCCTGTCAACAACAACATCTTGACCAGCCTCAAATTCCATTAGATTTATGCTCTCTCTCTCTCTCTCTCTCTCTCTCTATTGTAATATCATGTGCAGCAAGCTTTATTTGGCATATTATTTGTAATATGTAACCATGACATGTCCTGGATTTTAAAACCTTGTTAATGTCACCTATCGGAATCTAAAAGTATGGCTTCCTTGGAGTTGGAAATTATTTACAGTGATTATACTACCACTCCACTCGTAATGGCTAAAAAAGGTTCTACTACTACCAGTTCGGCTGGTTCAAGAGCATGCCTAGTGTTAAAACCTCCCTGGAAAATGTTGACTATACTAAGTTCTAATTAGAATATCCCCTATGGATTCAATAATGTGATTTAGCTCAAATACTTCAAAAAAACTTCAATACAAGTAAGGTAGGGTAGGGTACAAGTCAATACAGCAAAAAAGGCAGATGTCACCATTGTGTTCTGAAAATACAAGTAACAGCATTTTAGGACTCCCAACACAAACACCAAAGCCCTTCATGGCCTCAATTCAGCACTGCAGTAACGTGGTTGAAGAAAAATAGGTCCCGAATTGCAGAGGTGACATCCACAAAACTGTTGCTTTAAGGGATTTTCTGGTTCGGCACATGATTGATTAAATTTGCTTAAGCAGCTTGAGACATAGGTTCAGCTGCACTGGATGCTTCAAGCCTGCGAGTGATCATTGTCAGTGAAGAACATAGAATATGAAAGAACATGCTTTTTGTATTGGAAAGAACCAAGATGCTTGGGCTAAAGCCATTAAGGCTACAAACTTCAATGCCCAACCTCACCTCACACACCAATTAAGGCATCACATTCAGCATTAGGTGAACACGAATTTTCAAATGTTTATGGAGTAAAACAGTGGATTAAACTTAGAATGAGAAACTTTAAACAGTAAACTAAGTTCTGAAACACTTTTACCACGTGAAAATCGCATAAAAATCAAACTTAAAGGCTTCATGCGTTGAGGAGTTTGGTATGGCCATGTTCTGAATCATTTGCCTATTATGCTCAGCATCCTTGGATCTTTTTAGTTAACTCAATCAAACATTATTATTTACTGCAGCCAGGAGAAAAACTCACACCTGAACTTTCGACCAGATCATTGAACAAGAACATAGAGGTATAACCATTTTACCAAAAAAAAAGGTAGGATAACCACCAAGCATGTTTTCCTAAATGTCGTCTTCTGCTCTTAGCCTCTTAACCACCTCCCATCTTGCCCCTCTTCATGTCGTTCACAAAACCTTTATCATAATATCATCACAACCTATGCAACCCAAATTTCATATGGAGGAAAACTTGTATGCTGCTTTTGAGGTTCTATACAACTAGTGATGGGCAATCTTACTCTGTAAAGCCGTACAGAGTAATGTTCCACTCAGCCAAACAGACCCTTAAAATCATCCCAACACAGAAAGTTGCAATTCTAGCAACAACTGGCCAAGGTGCAATGAGGAAAGCTTCTTTCTCTCAAGTAGGTTTAAGTGATACCTTCAATAGGTCAAGGGCAGTCAATAATCCATCCAAATAAGCCTGTAATTGAGCCTCAATACGAGACCGTTGACAGCTTGACTTAAGCCAACAGTAGATCACTTTAACCCCTCACCATCAATAAAACCAAGCTAACGGAAAGCTCTTCAATCCTGCTTTCAATCCAAATAACTCCAAAGGTGTCTAAAATAAAACATAAACATTTTGCCATCAGAAACAGAGCTGGCACACAGTCAACAACACACATCAACAACACGTAGGAGCAAGGATGTTTATTATAATACAAAAGAATGTAATTGTAAGGATAAAATATATAATTAGAGAGAACACAAAATAACTAAACGGAGTAGGTGGATCAGTGGTCCCTATGAAATGCAAAACCAAGACCTTCTGCCTGAAACAAGTTGGTCCTTGTTTACAAAAGCGATAATGATACAACGGAAAGTATTCTATTACCTGTCACATCTGCTATTGCAAAATAAGCCAAGCCACATTGCATACTTCAAAGGCTTACGTTATTAAATGAAAGTTGAAACCAAGGAAGCACGGACACGGGATACTGGTACGACATGACACGGCGATACGGAAAATCTCAAAAAAATAGGATACGAACACGACAAGGATACGTCAAATAAATAAATAAACAAAAATATAATATTATACATAAAATATTAAGTTTTATTCTTCAACCATACAATAAAAATACTTAAAGCAATTATACAAAATATAAAAAGTTAAAATCTAGAAATCCCTATCTTTTTTAATATTCTTTACAATAACTCACTTGCTTGGGGGTTTTAAAAATATATATTTTTTATTATAAAATGACCCTTATTTTCTAACCTATAAAGTTTTTAATATTACAATCTCAACCCCACTTTATAGAACAAAAAATTACAAATTTGCCCCAAAGAGTATCCTAAACGTATTCCAGACGTATCCAAAACGTATCCCGGCGTATCCCAGACGTATCCTAAAACATATCCTCGTGTATCCCAGATGTATCCGACATTCAAAAAATAATTAAAAAAAATGGGATACTTTTCCGGAGTATCGGACATGTATCCAGCCGTATCCGTATCGAATACGTGTCCGATACAGCCACGGAAGGTTTTTTTGAGTATGTGTGCTTCCTACATTGAAACTAAATCATTTAGCCATTTATGTTTTTTTTTTTTTCACTAAATGCCCCTTCACAAGACATGTCATGACTACAGCAAAACACAATAATGCAGCAAAATCACTCCTTTTAGTATACCTAAGAAGAAACCTAGAAAGCATTTGCTAAGCTTTTCTATCTTTTAATTTTTTAATTGACACTGATAAGAATCTAGACCTACCTTGAACCCTCCCTTAGATGGCATGCTAGCACTTTTATAGAACTTTTATCACTGTGCTATAACAGCTTTGGTCCCCACGCAGACCATTTTTGTGAAAGTTCCTTGTGAATGTTTCTCGGGGGCTGTTGACATCAATTTATTTGTTTTACTTCTTAAAAAAATAGCACATTATAAAAACCACATCAAGGAAACAAGGGTCCCAGGGAAAAAAAATGCTTTCAAGAGTATAAAGTGAATAAATTGCACATCTTTGTTCAATTCTGTTTCAGAAGGATTTCCTAAAAGGAAAGGTAGTCATCATGTTTAGACTATAAAAGTGGTCACAGAATAGTCAACTATAATATTTATGGAATTAGTGGTTTTATAGATTTAAAAAGATGGACTGAATGCTTTTTTGGTGGAGCCAGTGATAATATAATTTGGCAAGCCAGACTTCAGCATCATGTAACTTGCTCTAGCCTCCTTTAAATAAGAAAATATAATTTCTCCTTTCGAGAAAAAGGAGAGAGAATGAAAAGGAAAATACAAAGTGAAGAGAGGAGTACTAGAGGACAGATGGGAAGAGAGAGAGAGAGAGAGATGGGCTAAAAAAGATACTCAACAAAGGAGAGAGTGGGAGAGATAAGAATTCCAACGAGAGAGAGAGAGAGTGGAAGATAAGAGAGAATAGAGGAAGAAGAGATGGAGAGAGAGAGGATAACAACGCATGATATTTTGAAGGTCTACAAAGCGTGCATATGCAATTAGAGATATACTGGGAGTTATACACTCACATCTAAAGTCAAAGGTTTTCAACCATTAATCAGGATTGTAATTGCAATAGAGACATTTCACTCATGTGAAGCTTCATTCAGATGTAACATGACAACAAAAATGTCGGGAATTATTAAATTTGGCCGCCATTTTATACAGTTACAATCTTCTAATAGAGAGAAAAGGCAAGGATTTGAGTAAGTTTGTAGCATTTACCTCTGCATTCCTTCTCCAACTTCTAATCGACAAAAATTCCCAATCTTCACTGGTGAGTGCACTTCCTTGGATAGATTATTCAACAATGTCTGTAGAATTTTGTTTTAAAATGTCAATCTACAACTGCACTATCTCGCTCATATAAAATAGACAGATATTTACAAAGATTGCTAATATCCATGCAGGTATCATTCGACATACATATATGCATGAGTTTTATGGCACCTAACACCAGAGGTTGTAACTTATCAAGTGGTACCATCAGAGGCAAAATCCACCACCAACCTGTGGTCCGTAAATTGAAAGTTGTAATCTTTTTATACTCATAACATTTAATATGTGAATTTCATTGTACATCAGAATTTCAAAATTTGGAAAAAGAAGAAGCTAAAAGCTCAATTATTAGGTGTTATAAATTAAACTATCAGAAGATAACAAACACATATCTTCTGGTACATGTCAATACGTGCAGGGTGCAATCCAGATTTACATTATGAAAAAATAAACTATGTGAAAAACTCCAAGCAGGACAAGTGTTTAAACTTTGAAGTACTGGACAACACTTTGGCACACTGATAAATGTTGAGGACACTAGTACATAAAAAATACCCCTATTTGCAAACAACATCATGTTAAAACCCCAAGCAAATCCCTCCACCCCTACCCCAAACCCCCACTGGACAACACCTTGGCACATTGTGATAAATATTAAGGACACTAGTACATAAAAAATACCCCTAGTTGCAAACAACATCCTGTTAAAACCCCAAGCAAACCCCTCCACCCCTACCCCAAACCCCCAATTGCACCATCCCCAGCACAAAAATCACAATAACAAAATGGGACAGTTGATATTAACTCTCTTAGAATGATCCACTCTCATCCTGAAATATTATGTGAGTGAGTAGATAACAAAACTTATAAATTAAATACATAATACCATCATACCTTCACATTAAGAGTATCATTCACAACAAACTTTTGCTCCATTAGAACTACTTCTTCAAAGTATTTTCGCAAACGACCTTCCACCATTTTCTCTATGGCCATCTGAGACTTCCCCGTAGTTTGTGCCTGACAAAGGAAACCAAATGAAAAATGAACAATTTGAAAATAATTATAAAAATTACTACAAGAAGAGGTTAATGTAATTTTAATGATTTCTTTGTACAAGAGAGACGGATGTAGTACAACTCAATCATCAATTCATCACTAAAGCATCAGACCTGCCCATAAAATTAATTTAAAAGTTCAAGCTAATCTAGATAAAAAAAAAAGAAAAGAAAAGAAAAAAAAATAGTACTTTGTGCATGTAAGATCAGGCTGTCAAGTGTCAGAATGTAGGTTCAAGTCTTAGGGTAGCCAGTAATGCATATAAATCCAAGTGTTATGTCTAAACTAAATTCACCCCTCTCAGCATACTGGATTAACTCAGACCAACACTAGTAAAGGACCTTACACCGCTTTTCCGCAAAATTGCATGAACTATCTCAAAAGGTGTTACATTAATGTTCACAATTACACTACAGTCAAATATAACTATGACACTGATAATTCCTAAGCAAAACTTTTAGGGAATCATCTCGATTCTTGTTAACTAACTAATGTTTTGAAACACACTACCACCCAATCGAAGGTAGCACATGTATATGCAGTAAATCCAGAAAATGTTAATTTTTCTAAAAGACTTGTTGCTGGCATAAGTCACCACTCGGTTGTCTCAGATCCAAGGGACTCGTGTGGGAATTTTAATCCACATTGCTCATCCGAGATACTCTGATGTTGAGGCCCAAAGACTGGAAATTCAACCAATCTTCCATTCTGCCATTTCTTCATCTGACGTGGTGATGACAAGTCTTTCAACTTTGTTAATTTTTCTAAAAGACCAAGTGGATCTCTATGATACTCAAGTTTAAAATACCTCTTAACTGCAATAAAAGAGTCCTATTATAGAATCAATTATATCAAAAAATAAAAATAAACATATACACTGAAACAGCTTTATGTATGGGTCCAGTCTTCAATCAGGAGTATTTTGTAGCTAAATTACACAATTATGGAACTTTTAACATAATCCAATGAATATAGAAATTAAATCAAAAAGTACCTGAGACTTGAGAATCTCACGCTCATTCTCTACCGCATCAGAAGAAACAAGTTCCTTTGTTAAGAATAATGGTTTTAATGCCACTACATGCATGGCCAATTCTGATCCAACATGGTGGAGAGCATCTAATGAAGCAGTCTCCTCCTCTACTTCAAGGGATAAAATTCCAGCAATACGTCCCAAACCTGCATTGAAATTAAGAGTCAAAAGCAACTAAGATAGACCAATGACTGAACTTCTCTAAGTTTTTATCATTTGTTTTTTGACAAGTTTATCATAAAAAAAATCAATTCACTCAAAATGATAGTTCAAGAGGATATCTGAAAGATTTATGAAAAAAAAATGTAATTCAATAAGTAATACCCCCCCCCCCACACACACACACACACACACATATATACACATTCATACATTATATAATTTCATTGTGAAATTACCCTACCTGGTTGGGGGCTTGTGTGGAGATATGTAGAAATGATGCCATGTGAAGATGTGGACATTGCAAAACCCCTCCTAAGTTTGACATTCTCCCCCATCATTGCAGCCACTTCTGTAATTGCATTTTGAACTGTTTTCTCTCCACTTAATTTAGGGTGGTCAAAATTCATCTTCAAATCCTGTAGGAACTAAAAAATTAAAAGGAGGCTCTTCCCAATTTCATTAAAAATCAATCAAGCATAAAAATTTTCAAATACCTTTTTCATTATACAGAATAGTTAAATCCTAAGAAGCACGGAAAAGGACACGGATACGACATGACACGGACACGGCAAATTCTAAAAAATTAGGACACGGACATGGAGGGGACACGTCGAATAATAAACATATTTTATATATATATGGTGTTGTACTTTAAGAAATTAAGAGTAATATTATTTTTATCAACCTAATAATGAAAAAAAAATTATGTTTTGCTGAACTTTAGAATTTGTGTTTTGCTGGGAAAAAGAAAGAAAGATGGTTACGAAAGAGAAAACAAAGAAACAAAGAGGATTAGGGGTTTGTTAAAAAAAGAATTAGGGCTTAGTTAAAAATAAAAGTAAGAGTCCATAGAAGAGAAAAAGTTCATGGAAACAAGAGGAAAAAGGAAAAAGAGGCAGAAAAAGAATTTTGTTGAGAAAAGAAAAAAAGAAGTATCTAGGGTTTGTGAAGAAGAAGAAGAAGAAAGAAAAGAGGAGGAAGAGGAGAGAGAGAGAGAGACTGACCTGGAGAGAGCAACCATTCACTGGCAGCGAAGCTTGGTCGGTGGGAGAACAAGAGAGAGTCAAAGTTGATGGTGCAAGAGTTTGAATCTTTGAATTAAAATACAAGCCTAAATATATGATTTTTTTAATATAAAATTATTTTATAAACCAACAAAATTTAATTAATTATGTAATATCTATGATATTATTGAAAGTTATTAAAGAACTCCTCATATTTACACTTTAATCCAACTTTCTTTCTAAAACTTTGTAAAAATTCCCAAGAAAGCGACACGCGTGTTGGACACGTATCCATGGCATGTCAGACACGTGTCCATGGCATGTTGGACACGTGTCCATGGCATGTCTGTGCCATGTCCTTCGTGCCGTGTCTGAATATTCAAAAAAATAAAAAAATTCAGACACTTTTTTGGCGTGTCTGACACATGTCAGGTGTGTCAGTGTCTGACACGGATTCTTTGACCTTTTCGGTATGTCCGTGCTTCCGAGGTTAAATCCCTGCTTTCACTGGCTTTATAAAAAGTGGTTTGCAAGACACAAACAAAACTAATGATACAAATAGAAGTACAAATAAATTAATCATTTGTTGGTTGGTGCCATGATATAAAATCATATAAGCATAATTACAATGGCCTGGTTGTTGATACTAGAATGACAAGCCAACGAAACATACAAAAACATTGACAATAATTAATAAGAAATTTCTTTTTTAAGGTTCAAAGCCAGATTTCCAAACTACACCGGAGGTCAGAAATAAAAAATGTTATAAGCAGTGCATCTTAATCATTCACTGCAGAGACTAATACAAGGAGGCTGCCCAACATAATTACTAAATGAGGTCATTTAAACACGATTGCTCGTGATAATAAGGATATGATGATGAAGTTTAAAAATTTGAAGGGAAGAACTACAGTTCAATTCAAGATGATGAAACTTTTAGTTAATGAGCTAGGCTGAAACCTTGCTCAATAGTCTTGAAAAATCAAATATATATACATAATTACAGATAAATATATATATCCCGTGGACATGAATTTTTTTTTGACAAAAAAAAAAGTAACAATAAATAAGTCTTTATCTAATAAACAAAAAGAGTGGACATTTTAAAGACATAAAAAGTTACAAAGCATTTTCACCTCCAAAATCTCAGGCCCAACATGAAAGGCCCCAGAAACATGCTGAGAAGAACTTTCAGTCAACAAAGCTAACTTCGCCAAAGATAAGGCCTATAAGAAATGTTATAAGCATGAGCAGACTTTACGAAATAAATAGGAATCTAAAAGCTTGATTCAAAGTTAAAATTCAAGCAACCATTAAGGGATCATACAAACATCATACTAACCAAGTACTGAAATATATCATTCCTTGCAACGAAGTCTGTTTCGCAATTGAGTTCAATAACAGCAGCTTTGTGCTCATTCTGAGCTAGGGCAAGCAGACCTTCAGCAGCAGTTCGAGAGGACTTCTTTGATGCAAGAACAATTCCTCTTTTTCTTAGTTCCTTTTGTGCAGCCTCTGTGTCAAGCTACTATATTGTTAAAAGAAAATTTAAAGTTTGTAATGCGTAAGGTAAAGGTGAAAGTAGGGTTAAAAAAAAAAGTGCAAAGAAACAGCCAAGACTTGCCAATGTCCCAATTGCAACTAATAAGAGCAGACTTGACATCTTTTATGGGAGCACTTGTTCTTTCCCTTAACTGCTTTATAAGACTGGTATGTTCCGAAGCAGGAACTTCAACCGTGTATCTTCTCAAAAACATTCCAAAAGCGCATTGTGAATTGGCATAACTAGAAGAAAACGAGCTTCTTGTTTGTCTTGCTTTAGTAATGGAACTTCCTTCATATGCCCAAGTAGAATAACCATGTCCACAACATACAGGACTACTTAGCCTCTTACGTAGGATCTCAATAGGGCATTTTGCTCCTCGTGAGAAAGCCATTTCAAAACAATATAGTGCTTAACCTATCAAATTCAACACAAAATAGATAAATAAATCTTTAGCGTTCTAGCATAACATTATTTTGATTGCTTCTAGTCAAATTCCTAAACCTCAACTTGCATTTCTGATATCAGAGATTATAAAAAATCGAGAAATTCAACAAAGATAGAATTTTTTTTAGTCAGGATTAAGTGAAAAACTTAGTAGCCCCAGTCAGGGTTTAAGGACTTCCAAGAACTGAAAGTTGCAGATTGAGGAGGAAACAATACATAAAAATGATTCATATGCGTTCACATGAAAAGGTCATATACACAATTTATGAATATAAGATCATCTTGATTAGGGTTTAACGACACTATATATATTCGTTTGTGAATAGGTAATATGAACAACTGAAAATTGAAGTAAATGAGTATGACTGACGTGTGATATATATATATATATATATATATATATATATATTGACTAACCAGAATTGCATAAAAGACGAGCCAATTTGCAGGAGGAGAAAAGTAGCAAAAGCCTCTGTGCAAACGATCAATGTAAAACCCAGTTAAGCCACCACCGTTGGATTGCAAGTATGGGACTACAACGGCAGATAAGTGAGAAACGCAGGTGGCGCACTTAGAGATGCTAACCTTTGATGACCTTGGGTTGGGTCTTCCCTCTTATAGAACTACCAAATTCGGGCCAAATCTCGCACCTAACTAACCCATGTATCTCATCAATCAAGGAAGTGGGCCTATGATCTAGACATTAATGGTCACATTCCAGGCTTGCTCCACAGTTCTGATCTGGGATGGCTTCGCTCCTGGGTTCCATAGCGGGCTTCATCTCGGTTGTGACTTTATTCCCGCAATATACAATTGCCACTAAATTTTGTCACGTTAGCATAATTCTAACCCCTTTTTTGGTTTTGGTTTTTGTTTTTGTTTTTCGGAGTTGTTAATTGGGTGTAAACTCTCTTATAACTCAATATATAAAAGTGTTTAGAGAGAGACAAAAAATCTAATTTCATTTTTTTTTGTATAATGAATTTTTTGCAAATTTTTTACTTTAAACGTAATCTAGGAAGTACGAATACTTCTACAAGAGTAATGTATCCGTATCGTGTCCATATCCACTACCGATATTTATCGGATACTCCCAAATATGTATTCCATATTTCCTAAATGTATCCATAATTTTAAAATATATTTTTTTATTTCTAACATGTATCCGATACTTCTCAGATATTCAACTACATATTTGATAGATACTTCAAAATATATTTTTAACAAGTTTTGAATATGAAAATGTAGTTTTTCTAAATATAATATTATATTATAATTGTTAAGAAAATTTTAAAATTCATTTAAAAAAGAAGTGATAGGATGCATATCATGATTTAGTACAAAATTTATTATGATAATTATACAATGACTCTTAACTCTTATTTTGTTTGTTAATGATAATGTTTTATAAAGAAATGTTAATAACTCATTTTTCTGCATATATAAAAATATAATTTATTATCTTTATATTGCTTTATCTTGTGTTTTTAAAATTTTTCGTATCGTCGTACCCATATCGTGTCGTATCCGTGTCTTGTATCCATACTTCTTAGAACGTAAGCTTTACTCGAATCACATAAATTTTTATATTCTTTCAGTGTATTGTTTATCGACGACATTTGTAATAACATTAAGTCTATTTTATTTTAACTAATTATTGATGACGTTAACCTTTTCCTCATTTTCTTAATAGTTTTGGTTTAAATTTGGTCAAGTCAATTGCATTATTTCTTCTCATCACTAAGGGTCAAAGAAAACACGGACACAAGATACAAGTAAAACACGATACAGGCACGACGATACACGAAATCTCAAAAAAATAGGATACGAACACGGCAAGGATACCGATATTTCTCGGATACTCCCAAATATGTATTCAATATTTTCTAAACGTATCCATAATTTTAAAACATATATTTTTATTTCTAACACATATCCGATGATTCTTAGATACTTCAACCACATATATGATACTTCTTAGATAATTCAACCACGTATTTGATAGATATTTCAAAATATATTTTTAACAAGTTTTGATTATGAAAATGTAGTTTTTCTAAATATAATATTATATTATAATTGTTAAGAAAAGTTTAAAATTCATTTAAAAAAGAAGTGATAGGATATTATGATTTAGTACAAAATTTATCATGATAATTATACAATGACTCTTAACTCTTATTTTGTTTATTAATGATAATATTTTATAAAGAAATGTTAATAACTCATTTTTTTGCATATATAAAAATATAATTTATTATCTTTATATTGCTTTATCCTGTATTTTTTAAATTTTTCGTATCGTCGTACCCGTGTCTTGTATTCGTACTTCTTAGAATGTAAGCTTTACTCGAATCACATAAATTTTTATATTCTTTCAGTGTATTGTTTATCGACGACATTTGTAATAACATTAAGTCTATTTTATTTTAACTAATTATTGATGACGTTAACCTTTTCCTCATTTTCTTAATAGTTTTGGTTTAAATTTGGTCAAGTCAAATGCATTATTTCTTCTCATCACTAAGGGACAAGAAAGCACAGACATGAAATACAAGTAGAACACGATATAGACACGGCGATACAGTATATTTCAAAAAATAGGATATGAACACGACATGGATACGTCAAATAAATAAATAAAAATATAATATTATACATAAAATATTAAGTTTTATTTTTCAACCATACAACAAATATACTTAAAGCAATTATACAAAATATATGAAGTTAAAATCTAAAAATTCCTTATCGTTTCTAATATTCTTTATAATGGCTCACTTGTTTGAGAGTTGTAAAAATAATTTTGTTTTATTATAAAATGATCCTTATTTTCTAATTTATAAAGTTTTTAATATTACAATCTCAACCCCACTTTATGAAACAAAAAATTACAAATTTGCTCTGAAAAGTATCCTAAACGTACCACAGACGTAACCAAAATGTATCCCGACATATCTTAAAACCTATTCTTGCGTATCCCACATGTATCTGACATTCAAAAATAATTTAAAAAAAATGGGATACTTTTTTGGAGTATCAGACACGTATCCGGCCGTATCTTGGCCGTATTAATATCGGATACGTGTCCCATATAGCCATGAAAAGTTTTTTGAAATATCCGTGCTTCCTAGCTAACGATCCATTTTGTAACTGTTTATATTTAATGTTTATTGTTTATAAAAACAAATTTTTAGTATAAACATGCATGTTTGATAATTTTTGTTTTGTTAATAAATTGCCAAAACACTTTTAAAACAATACTATAGCTAAGCCTTCAAATCCTAAACACCAAAATGATGTTTTAGTGTTTGTGTTTATTAATTTTTTTTAATCTAAAATGGTGATTATATTATTTTAACTAAAAATTGAAACTAAAAGTGAGAAAATGAAAAGAAAAAATAATTATAAAAGGCTATTAATTGCTTGATGCAATGATAAAAATATTAGAATTATCAAGTGTAGACAGAATTAAAGAGCATCAATGGTCTTGAGAAAAAAAAATTGGGTATAATATGAATAATTACTAATATATTTGATAATAAAAAATAGTTACTTGGGGTACCCGTGCTAAAAAAAAAATCTTATTTGAGGAAAAAAAAATGAAGTCCTAACTGTCTCCTTCACAAAAAAACAAAAAAAATATTTTGTACTCATATCATTCATTCATTTTCTTAGTTATATATATTTTGTTCTTGTTGGTCCTTGTGCATAAAGAATAGGTGGAACCAGAACCGTAAAGAACTGTAACTAAACTGAATCAAACCGTTGGAAATGGTTTTGGTTCTCCCAAGAATTGTAAGGAGCTGAACCATGTGCATCCCTACTTGTTGGGGCCTTTTGGGTTGTGGGTCATTCTAGTTTTATAGTATAATTTGTAGTGTGTAGATATATATGTAACCCAATATTATTGATTTATTTTTTATTATATATTTCTTGCTCTATTATTACTATATAGATTTGTTGTAACATGAACTTGACTTTTTATGCAATTTATTGTGTTGATTTTTTTTTTCTTAAGAAAACAGTTTAAGGTTAACAAACATATTTTTCTGTTTATAATTTTTAAAATAAGTCAAACGGTTTTTCGTTATCAATCAATACTCATATTTATGAATAAACAAAATCGTAACATAAACATTTTTTTTTATAAACATAAATATAAAACGATTACTAAACGAGCTCTAAATATTTCACAAATTTATTTATGCTTTACATTTTTATCATTAGGATTTTTTTTTTGTCAATCAACACATCCACTGATATTGTCTTTGGAGATACTTTAAACTACCAACTTTTAAATTTGAGAAATTGGGGAAATACTACTGCTAACATACTCAGATGACCAAAGCAGGTTAGCGTGTGCGCGACTCACTCTTCATCAAAACACTATTCTTTCCAAAATAGTATTTGTGTATGTAATTTTCAATGAAGCAACTTTCTCAGTAAAATGATTACGGTAATAAGTTTGTAGAAATTATATAAAGTGTTTGAGTTTTATTATTTTCATCTCCTTTGAAGTTTAACGCATGTGTTCAAACACACTCTTATTGTTATTATTTTCACCTCCTTTGAAGTTTGATGTATGTGCTCAACAACACCTTTGATGTTATCTTTCCATTAGAATCGTTAGCCAAGATTTTAAAAATTATCATTTTGTCCTTTGTTTCAATGATATTTTATATTAAAATATAGAGGATAAAAATGACACTTTGCACTAACTTAACATCGGCGGGAGGTTTAACATCTACAAGAGAGGTCAAAGTAATAACGGGTAAACACTCTACCATGTATAATTTATCTAAATCTCAGAATAGGTCATTGTAATTTATTTAAATATTAATAATGTGTTAATTTTTAAAAACGAGCTAATGTTTTAGTGACAATATCCGAAACACTCTTTATAAATATTATCGTTTCACTTATTTTATATCTTTGACAATTGTTACTCAAAAGCATTAAATTTGAGATTTGTCCTAAATGTGAGTTTTCAAATTAGAGGCAATTGATCAAATTTGAGATTTTCCCAAAAGCTCCGTGGTGTCAAAATCTCTATAGCTAAAAAGTAAATTTTGGTGCAATCAAACACTGTTGAAACTTGAAAGTGAGTTTCCAAACTATTAATTGATCTAAATTGTACGACTGACAGGTTATTATATATTTCTAATTAATAAATCAATTTAAATCTAGATTCATATGGGAAGAGGAATTCATCAATTTCATGCAATTGGCTGCCAAAATTCAGAAACTGGGTAAAAGTTAAATTAAGTTTATATATATCATAACATTCTTGTAGATAGCAAGAATGTCAAATAGTCCGGCCAGCTGCAACTTTTCAAGGAAAGTCCCCATCCCCAGTGACTCTAAAGGGGTTGTCTCCGGCCACAACCTTGTTATGGTTGCTCGCCTCCGCGTCATCCAAATTCAGATAGGTCTTGGCAGGGTCCTCCTCCGAGTCACCAAGTTCTCGGAACTCATTAAGAGCCATATATGTCAAATGCCCAACCTGCGGGTAGTCTTGAATAGAAGAATGAGCATTGTTCTGGCGAGTAGGGTATGAAACTTGCTGGTTGTGACCGGAGGAAGGAAAGGGTGGCATTGACTGCTTCGTTCCGAAACCAGCAAGGTCTTGTCCCAATATTGTACCAATAATATCTTTAGTTGTAGTGCCTCCAATATTTTCATTGGCAAGTTGTTTGCATGCATTCCCAAATGCCATTTTCATATACCCACCTTCAGCTGTACCCTGATACATCTCTACCCAGTTCTCAGCCTGCGCAACGATAATTTGTGAAGGATAAGTTTAGCTCCGTTCAAATAGTGGGATGGCAAGGAAGAAGCTGTTATGACATTATAATAGTGCAAGTCTAAAAATAGTGAATTCCCTGTGGTCCAAATCTACTTTTAATGCCCACACCTTGGGGTGTCAAATTTTAGTTTTCTCTGTCGCTGATCCCTTTTGTGAGAAATTATTACATGGTTAGGGACTGCATCTCTTTGTGCGATTATGTAATAGTTTCTCCCTTTTCTTTTATTTCAAGATTGGGTCTAGGCACCTACCAAAAGAAGAAAAAAAAAAGTTAAATTCACGGACTTCCTTGAAGTTTGGTCAAATTACATTCGGAAAGACCGTTTGACATTTATTTTTTTTACCTCCCTTAAATCAATTTTTTCGGTGATCAGAATAAATTTGAAGATTGAAAAGATAATTTTGCCCTTACATTATAATATCACATTATATTTCAAATAGAGTAAAATAAAAAGACATCCCCTGACGTTTGTCGTAATTGCATTGACTGCTTCTTTTGAGGTTTGCCATAATTGCACTAACCCCCTATGATATTTGAAATAATATTTTAGGATGATTTTATCATTATATACCCAAATAATTTAATAATAAAAAAAATAAAATAAAAATTAATTTTTGATATGTACGCTTCCACACACACAACATTATTAGTCAAGTCGTTTTCGTCAACTCATACCTTTGACTCACGACAAAACTCAACAATTCAGTTCACAGATCCAATCATATGTATGTGTTTGTATATATATCACCATGATCGAAGATCTTTGAAAAGAATTTGTGATAGAATTTTTGACGATTGATTAGATATGTTAAGAGCAAGATCGAAGATCAATGATGGACATGGGTGGTGACGTAGTAGGTGTACAAAAGAAGACTAAACAGAGAGAGAAAGTATAAATGTGGGCAAAAATGTCATTTTTAAAATTAAATTTTTTTCCAGGGGAAGTCAGTGCAATTACAGCAAACCTAAAGAGAGGTCATTGTATTTTATCTTATTTGAAATATAATGTGATATTATAATGTAAGGGCAAAATTGTCTTTTCACACTCAACATTTACTCCGACTACTGAAAAAATGAATTTAAGGGAGGTGAAAGAAATAAAAGTCAAACGGTCTCTCCGAGTATAATTTGATCAAACCTCAGGGGAGGTGAGTGAATTTAACCAAAAAAAAAAATCTAGAAAAAAAGGAAGAAAATGTTCAAACCAAATGATCCATATCTAGTTGACTTAATGGAATTTTCACTGAAACATAATCTAGTGTTTGATTTTTGATTTTTCCTTTTCTGAACTCTCACTTTAAATTAGTAAAAGAAAGGTTATTTCTTGAGCATTCCTTGTTACTGCCAAAGAAATTCAAATGGCATTAAATAATCAGGTGCTAAAAATGGATTCAAAGCAATTCCTTCTAATTTAACTGAACATATATAGGTGTGGTAAAATCTAGAAAGGGAAACTTACCTCAGTTTTCAGATATTGCAGCTTTCTTTCATATTCCAAAGGAGATAGAAAGGAAAAAGATTGGAAATGTTAGCTCAATGACATTGTACAAAATAGAATAAACCAAATAGATGAGAGACTTCTAGCTATATATCTTACTCATTCATAATTTTTGATGGCACCGAGCTCATCGAAGATCCTGAGCCCTCCAAGAGTGGTGCAGCAGAGATTGCTTTCTTTTGGTATCCTGGGGCAGAAAATATTCAGATTAAACATGACTGATCGAAGGAACACTCATCTGATATACATTAATGATGAAAACAAGAACCTAAGTTTCAACTTCACTGCACCGCCGCGATACTTCTTTTTTTTTTAATGTCAATTAAACTATTAATTAAAATTTTCCGAACAGATATAGAAATTTGCCTCATATAAGTTTTTCAAAGGGGTCCATGTCCTCCCTCCTACTACTGCAACATTGTTTAAAGTACTCTTAAGGAACATACTTTCAACATTGTTTCAAATTCTAGAACAGTAGAAAGTATTGAGATGGGAATTGGTTGGTTAGTTTTTTTATGAGGTTCAACATTTAGATTCTTGTGTGAAGTTTTTGTTTTTATTTTTGTTGGCAGTGTATGAAAAATATTTTCATAATTATTTTGCAAAATTGGAACAAGCATGAAGAGAAAGTGACCAGGATTAAACCAAAACCTACCATCTCTGAGTGCCACTTTCCACAGCTTCCCCACAGGCCTACCAAGTCTGAACTTCTGCCAAATATACACAATCATGAATGCATTGTGAGAAAATTAATTAAAGCCTCACTTTCACTTTGAACTCTTAAAAATTGGATTGAAATAGCCAAAATAATAATAAACCTGTAAGTGACTCTTCAAGTGGTAAAGAGTCAGTCCCCTCATGTTCATTATATGCAAGATAGCCTTTGGTGTGGCCTCTGCAAAGGTATTGCAAAATGTGAGAAACATCAAACTACTAAATATATAGTCAGCATATATTCAAAAAAAATTGATACTGTTTATGAACACACACACACATAATGCAAAACATAATTAAAATGCATTGAAGTATTATATAGTAGTTGAGTTGTTGAAACAAACCTTCATTGCTAATATTATATATTAGTCAAAGATCAAACTTTAGTTCATGATTAGAGTTTTTCTTGTATGGGTTGGGGAGCAACAGCTTAATTACCAAAAAAACTAGTGATGACAAGACTTAAAAACTACAATCTACAGATTACACAATAAGTAAATATACCACATCTTGAATGATGCAGACATGGAGATTTTGCAGCAATTATCAATCATATTACTTCATATAAAGTAAACTCTCGATCACTTGGCTTTAGTAGTAGGTATATATGTATATATCTTTAATATAATAATATTACTCAGTACATATTAATATTGGAACAATGGAAAAATCATATCATTTCTGTATTCATCTATTTAATTCATTGCCCCTTTTGTTTTGCCACTTATTGTATACCCTTTAGCATTTGTTAGAATATCTCAATTATGGCAAATATTGTAAAAGCATATCCCATTACTAGTCAACATGCTGAAAGAATTAATATGGTGATTTAGACGACAACACATAGTAATTGCATCAAGAGAAATTTAAATTAATGTAAAGATAAAAGATATAGTACTACAAGAAGAAATTATAACAAGATTCGATTAACTTTACTAAAACAAATTGTTGAAAGCCAAATGTACGTTGAGAAATGCCAAATCCGAAAGAGCAAATGCAAACAAAAGCCATGGTCATGTATTAAAAACAAAGGTGAATGAATTGAAAAAGAAGCAAAATGGGCACAAACAATATGAAAAATATGTAGAACCCTCCAAAAAAAATGACGAATTATTATACATCAAAACTCAAAATCTCCAAATGAAGTAATTATAAACTCGAAAGTGACAAGAAAAGTGGAATTCAAATTATCCATCCCGACAAAGATTCAGTCTTAATAAAAGACCAAACCCTTCCTTAATGCCATTCAAATCAGAATCATAAAAACACAACACATTTTAGAGGGGAGTAATTATAAAGTGTTAAAAGAACTACACTCACAGAAGCAATATCCATCGATGAGACAAAATTTTGAGGATATATACAATTGTATAGTCAAAGTACAAGAATGCATGTGCTGCACTTCAAAAAGAGAAATTTTCAAGGAATGAAACCTATTATTTATCTAATAATTAACAAATTAATTTTAATAAAATGGTACCAGCATGAAATTTGAATTTGAAGCAAAATGAGTAGACAAAAAAAAGAAAGAAAGAGTGCATGATAAGCTCACAAATAACATAAACAAGAAAACAAGCAAGGGGTACATTTTATGTCAATTTAATCAGTATCATGAATGCTAGATTAATTCAATCAAACCTACCAAAGATTAAGATGCATGATTAATATCATTAGAACAGCCTGCGAATCTTTGCCAAAGATTTAAAAAAAAAATGATAGAAGGAGAAAAGGGACAAATTCTATAACATTAGAGATATGCATTAAACATACAATTTTTAATAAGGAAATTCTGGAATTTGTGTAATCAGAATACCATATTTGGATGAGATGAAAAAGTTAACAGTTCCATAGGGTAAGCAGAATAGTAACCTACTGCATAGCTTAGGCACATTTACATCTTAACCAGATTTGTTTTGTGGTTCACTTGATTGTTCTAAGAAAATGGATTGGATATATATAATAACTATACACCGTCCCTTCTGAAAAAAAAAAAAAAAACTATACACCTGCAGCAAGATGTATTGAAATGATGCTGGATTTTATTCCAAAACCAAAACAAAAAATTTAATAGAAACCAGAATTTCCTCAAACTTAACTCATGCGAAATGATAATTATCAAAGAAAAAGAAAAAAAAGACAACGCAAGCGAAATGATAATGAAAATGAAAAACAAAAATCATGATCCTATAGCTAGAAAGAATCAATAAAGACAATTAACCTTGCACACCAATGGGTGTGAAGGCATATTTGAACTTAAATTAAACAACACAGTGGTTTTCTCAGCACACATCAAGGACATGAAATTGATAAGAAACCCTAATTGGAAAAACTCAAGTCATGCTGATCTCTCTCTTCCACTCAGATACACACACACAAATCAGATATATATATGTAACCGTTACACACAAAGACTAACACCAATGTGATCTACTCTAGGCAAGGAAAAAGAAAAAAAGAGAAGAAGACACAAATGACAAATATATATCACTAAAGAATTAAAAAAAAAAAATCATCAAAAAAAAAAATAAAGAAGTGAAGAATGAAGGGTGACTAACTAAATGGTCCACCGAGCTGATTGACGGCCTCAACAAAGCGGGCGTGAAGCTGGGGTGTCCAACGGAGCCGAGGTTTGATATCAGAAGTCATAACAATCAAAGGATGAGGAGGCTGCTGATCTTGAACATGCTGATGCTGATGATGATTTGGGACCTGAATCATCCCTTGCTGACCAACAACCATCATCCCTTGATGCTGCAGAGGCACCTGGTAGGACATCATCATCCCTGCATGTTGAAGTGCAGCAGCTTCATAGGGATGGTTTAGATATTGGGATGTTACCAGTCCAGGATACATCTCTCTCTCACACACACAGTGGACCAATGAACAAACCCACTGCCAACACACAGCCCACACTCCATATAAATACACACACAAACGCATACAACATATACATATATATACATTGTACATACATGTGTGTGTATATATACATACACTAAATTGAAGGTCTCTCTCTCTTTCTTCAGTGAAAGTAACATTTTGCACCAGGCGACAAGGTTGAGATAAAACCGAGGACAGAGTGGGATTGGATGGGGATTGATGGGCTCACTTGGAAGTAATAAGTAATTCACACATTGACGGATCATGTTGTGCTCCTAATATTACACTGATAGCTAGACTGAGGTTGTATGAGTTTAAATTTATATGACATATATATAAATTTAAATGGAGCTAGCAAATATTAATTAGTGCTTTGGTGTATGCGTTGTGCATGTATCAATACGTGGAAGAGCCTTTTCACAGACCTTTGTTTGTTCATGGGGTTCTTAATTTGGTGGGGTATGTTGTTTCTTTTTTGGGTGTTGTCTAGCTGGTCCTGCAAAATCAAGTGACCGTTAAAGGCCATGATGGATTTATTTATTCACACACACACACACACACATATATATATATATATATGTATTTATTCACATGTATAAGTCAACCATCGAGTAGATGTAAGCTTCATTGAGCACTTGTGTTAATAACACCCCCAAAGCCAATTGATTTATTTGATAGCTAGCTAGCTCGCTCTTTATTGTTTTAAAAAATATAAAATAAAATAAAATAAATTTAAAAATTGTTATAATTTTTTTTTTTTTAAAAGTTCACACTTTCTCATTTACAAACACAACAAAGTGAGACCCACATGAGTAAATACATATTGATCCTGCTCTTTATGATAAATTCAGACGGATACGTATAAATTTTTTTCACTATTTAAAGACAATATAATATTACGAGATATTATTTTTTTATTATTCGAAACGTACGTATTAAATGCATATGATATAAAAGGGCATATATGCCCTTAAATTTCTCATCCGTCTTTCCGTGTTTTTTTTTTGTCGTTAACTTCCATTGATTTATCATCGTCACACAATCCACCATTCACTTGAAACAGAAACCACTATCACATCCCTCCTATTTTCGTTGTCATGAAAGGGTAAAGAAACATCATTAAAGTGCCTTCACTAATAATGATACTGCTTTTTCAGAATTTGTTAACTACTATTTACTCTAAACAATGCTCGCTACAACAAATTTGGCCTTTTGCTACGAAACTTTTTGCCACGCTACAAATTTAGTGGCAGAAAGTAGTGATTTTTCTATAAACACTAGAAGTCGTGGCTAAAACTAATAAACCACCATGAAAGTCCATTTGTGGCAACAATCGTCACCAATGCCTTCCCTCCATTTTCCCACTTGACAAATATTAGGGACGACATCGAAAGTTGTGGCAAAATGTAATTTTTTTTTGCCACGAATAGTACTTTGTGGCGAATGTCTATTTATGGAATTTGGCACACTCGCATTTAACACTACAACAAAAACGGGGATTTAGCTGCAGATATAAAAGGGACCATAGTAGCAGCTATACCTTGTAGCAGTTATCATCTGAAAATGTTTGCCTTTAGAAAAAGGGTCGGGAAAGGTTTATGGCTTATAACATCAAGCATATCTACTGCCAAAGGTTCACATATGGCAGCAGCATGACTGCTGCCTAAAGTTCATCATGTGGCAGCAATCATGACTGTTGTTAAAGCTCTACAAAACAACTGTCCCCAAATGGTTAGATTCCTCACTCACCTCTCATATATAGTTTTCAATTTAAAAAGAAATAATTATCACTAAATGCTAAAATCATCTGCATGGTAATTTAAACAACAATTATAAAAAAAGAAATTCATTTCCCTCTTCAAAACACAGACACATCAGTTTTTTCAGAGTAACAATACCAATCAAATGATGCAAAAGTTACCGAGACCTAAAGGTTATAATGAGCCCACTTTGAAGGCAATTAGTTTCGAGTTTCTAGACTTGATAAAGTGCATAACTATTCATATGACATGAGAAAACCATCTGCAGTTGATGTAACAAAGCCAGGAAAAGCCATCTGAAACAACACATGGAGTGAGAAAGAACTCCAACAATGAACCAACTCAATTCTTCTCAGTGTTGTTCCCCAGCTCCCTCCTCAGCTGTAGAGAGAAGTCGTCACTAACGTTATCATCATCCCAATTATCTTCCCACAACTGCGTTATTTCTTTTCCTTCTTCCTTCTCCTCCCACATTTCCATTGTTATCATTTTTAGTAAAATAAAGATTAGAAGAACGGATAATTTCATGCATAGGTATATAATCAACCAGCAAAAGGACATATCCCTATACAAATCAAATATAGATAATAGTCTAATAACAAAAGGACATACCACTATACAAATCAAATATAGATAATAGTAATTCAAAAAAAATTCAAACAAGACTTGCTAGACAAGTGCCACAACTGAAATGTAATGCAAACAATTAATTTTAATTTACTTTCACTAATTTTTAAGTTATATATATATAAAAAACTGAAAATGGATAAATTGACACAATGATGCTTTTAATCATCCATTGACGCTTCTTCACCGGTTAAGATTAAGGTCTCATCACAACCCAAAGAAGTGTATCTAAGCTTTCCTTTTATAGAGGCTATGGACCTAGTAAAGTAATGGCTGCAAGGTATATTCTTAGGTAGTCAATAGGAATGGTGAACACTTACTGCACTCTTTTTATAATGCAAATAGCACTACACTTCATGACATCTTCCCTTCCACATTATGAATTCTCCAAGGCTATGCTCTTTAAAGCAATACAGTTTATAATTTATAACAGTCTAGCCACTATATTTTCCCATATAAATTCTATTTAAGACACTTGAATCAATGGCTTGTGATCCAATTGCCAAAATCAAGTAAGGACACTCTTCAACATAAATCATTGATAGAAAGAAATTTGTGTGCGGCCTAAGAATGGGAAGTCTTGTTTGAAGATTTTTTCACATATTGATTATATAGATCAAACAAACTTTGAATTTTTGAAGTAACATGTCCTTATAATAACTTGGAGAAAAGTATCACCCTTCTCTATGCGCAACTTGAAAATTAAACAATTTAAACATTCATTTTAATAAAAGAAAATAAGTCACATTAGAAGTACAAAGGTAGAAGGCCAAATAACACTCGCTCTAGTTGCATCTCCAATTGTTCTGAAATGTGCCAAAGGAATGGGCAAATGTTCTTCCCGCAACATTGTGATAGTAACACTTATTTCCCAAATATCAGGTCCTAATTTCTCACCGTTCACTTTTGTATATGGGTTCTTGCTCAAAATTAGTCCTCGAGCGACAATTACTACATCAAGTGTGTTGACCAAGGTTTCAACCAAATGTTATTTAGGTGATTTTGATGATAACAATCTATTGTAGTATAGATCTAATAAGGTTACTTGAGTGTGCATTTTACAAGGTATCAAATTATCTCAAGTATCTTAAAGGCTTTGGACTTCAAAGGAACTTACAAGAAGATATATGAAGCCACATGATTATAGAGCTCAAAGATCAATGACGAAGTTGAAATGAAGCCACATGATGAAGAAACCCAAGAGCTTAAAGATGTGAAGATCAAAAGACTTGGGTAGGCTAGTCTTGGGTGAGTGCTTGTATTTATTGTAAAATTACTTTGATATACTCACATGAAAGCTCTAGGATCAATGCATATAATTCATATTATTCATAAGTTCTTAGAGTATAAGCAATAGGCCATGAATTTTATTTATAACATCATGAGGCCTTTACTAAGGTTGAGTTAGATCAAGCTTTCATAAGCTTTGGAAGAACTCAATTATTAAGTCGTAACTAGGACTATGTATTTCAATCATATCATTTAGAATGGTCTCTAGGAATTAGAGCACTAAGGCTTTGAACTTATATGCTTAAATCATAAAAAGCCTTATGTAATATTGAGATGATCTCCAATTGGAAATATCTTTAATACTCAATATTCTCATTCAATCAATGAACTTCAAACCCAGTTTGAGCTTGCTGAAAGTTAAGTTTGAGCTTGCTGAAAGTTGAGTTTGAACTTGATGAAAGTCAAGTTTCAGCTTGCTGAAAATGCAGTTTTAAATTGCTAAAAGTTGAGTTTCAGCTTGCTGAAAATGCAGTTTCAGCCCGACTGAAAGTGACAGTAAGTTTGAATGATTGAAACATTATTTTCAGCTGACTGAAACATCATTTTCAATCGACTGAAAGTTGCTGGATCTGAATCTAACGGCTAGTTTGGTACATTTAATGCTTCCAATAACCCTCCAACAGCTATATTTTTCAAAGACTCTATATATATGAGTTTGGGGCTGTATTTAGTACAGTGAGAAGAGACCAAGAGAGAAACTCACCTTGTGATTTAGTTTATACATATTGTGAGTGAGTTCTACCATGAATCCTTCATCTCATATCGATTGGTAGAAACTCTCTTGTAAGAAAAAGAGAAAGAGTGAACTTACATTGCATATCTATTATTCATCTTTCATATTCATCTAGAGTTGAGCTTTCATATTGTTTCATCAGTTATAACTCTAGGTATGTGAGCTATCATTTGTATATCTATCCATTGAGGGATATTTTCTATTGTACTCAAACTCTTATTCATCCTATTTGAGAGGAAGTCCAAGATATGCTCTTGGCAAAAAGGGATTGCTTCATGGAAGCTTGTAAAGGTTCTCACTTGATCCATCAAAAGTGAAAGGGAGCCCAAGTTGTGCGCTTGGCAATGAAGTCTTGGTGAAGTGTTCACCGGAGAAAAGAAGACCAAGTGTTAGACTTGGCAATTGTAGATGTTTGCTTTCCACCCTTAAGGGAAGTTCTATAGTGGATACCTTAATATGAGCTCTTGAGGCATGGACGTAGGCCGGAGTTGCCGAACCATGTAAATATTGGGGTGTTACTTGGTTTGCATTTCTCTAACCTTTAACTCCTTTATTTAATAGCATTTTATATGTTTAGCTTCATTATGCTTTATATATGAATGTTATGAGTTTATATGTTTTAATTCATATAAGGAGGATGTGATGAATGCTTGGAGTATGTTGATTGATTGAGTATTCATCTCCAATTAAGTTGCATACCATATGTTTGATAAAATGTCTCTATGAGCTTTAATTCCATTTTAGCATTGGTAGACATATACCTACTTAGCTCATTTCATTTATTATCCAATGAACCATTTTATGAATGAATGAGTAGCACTCCAAGTGCTTGATTAATTGTCTATGTGAGTTTTACTCTTTACATCATATTCATAGATAATTGCTCAAGTACCCTTTTGATAGGTTTACTCCTTTATTTTGTTAGCATTTGTTTTATAACTGTTTATTTAATGAATGTTATTTAAATGCTTCATATGAGGAGGATGTGATGTATGCTTGGAGTATATTAGTTGAGTTGTGGAATTGATTGTACTGTAAATTGATTGAGTATTTATTTAATCACCTTTTTGTCAATCAATTTGCATATCATGATTGATTAAACACACAATCAACATTTTCACACACTACAAGCATGATACGTTGCACTTTCATGAACATTTCATTTGTCACATCCACTTGATCATTTAAGTGCATGATAGGTAGAACATTCTCATTCCCACTTGTTGAACACATAAGTTTTTCAAGTGATTGACAAAAGTCCAAACAAGCCTACTTTTGTCAAAATGAGCTCAATCGAAAAAGTTTCATCGTTTGCCTATTGTCCCTATTCACCCCCCTCTAGGGACAAATCTTGGATAACAAAGTGTTTGGGGGCTTAACAAAAGAACTTCCCTTATACCCTATACAAATAAGATATAGATAAAATATTATAATTAATTCAATATAAACAAGGAAATAGAAAATCTTATAGAATAATCGCATACATTGTATATTAACAGAACATTCAAATTAAACTGAACAGGAAATAGAAACTTTAGAGATAAATCAAGAGAGAAGTGGCATGGCCTCCATTGAGTTTAGCACAAAGAGTCATAAGCTTCATTGGCCACTGCAGTTCTTAGCTAAAAGTTGGTCAATTCGGAAACAACAAACAATGAGCAAGTACAATAATTTT
This sequence comes from Cornus controversa, assembly GCA_026545225.1. NCBI lineage: Eukaryota > Viridiplantae > Streptophyta > Magnoliopsida > Cornales > Cornaceae > Cornus > Cornus controversa. The sequence continues at coordinate 72,147,248 of CM048847.1, forward strand.
CAAACTTTGCCTTTATTTACTTCAATGAATGGCATGTGTGTATTTGGATATAGTCTTGAAAGTTGAAACATTAAGTACAATAGTTTAATTTAAAGCTTGTTTTAAAATAAACAGTGCACAAATCCAAGTTATTTGAAGATACTGATATGGCAGACTTCAATAACCATATGAAAATTACCTGTGATGAATGAAGGTAAACGAGAATATGAAGAGGAGGATGCTTTGGGATTTTGTGAAGCATGAGAAGTGCTAACTTCATCACAAACCTATGAGAGCTTATAGTTAACTAAATGAACACTATATATGAAAATTATAAACATTAATCTATAAAAATGAACATATTAATACTATAGCACTTAAAATATAAACCAACCATGGTTACAACATTACCGAATGGGGATCAATAGGCTTAGGTCGAGTACAATAAAAAAAGCAATAATCGACACTCCAAGCGCGGAAGAAAGAGATTGAAGCTTTGATTTCTGCAAGAGAGAAATTTTGATTTCTGGTGAGATCAAGAGCTAAAGAGCACCAATCGACCCTTCGAGAAGGGGAAGAGAAGATACAGAAGCTTTGATTTCTGCTAGAGAGAAGATTTGATTTCTAGTGAGAGGGAGAGAGAAAGGGAGAGAGAACGCAAGAGAGAGAAGCTATTGAATTGGGAAATAGAAAAGAAGCTTCCAGATGAATTGCGTATCACATAAGGAGCATGAGTTGCTTTTTGCAGTTTTATGTGATTGCCCTTAGAATTTAAAAAAATTGTTGTAGCTATTATCTTATTTTTTAGTAGCAGACAACAAATTATGCTGTCAAAAAAGACCTTTTAAAGCAATTTTAGATGACTGCTGCCATATGTCTGCCACCATATCCTTTTTTTTTTTTTTTGTAGTGTAACCTCGAACAATTTTTGTGGCAAGATGTAATTATTCGCAACGAGTTGCATACTAGTCACTAAAAATTATTTTTGCCACGAAATGTTTTGTGGCCAATTATTTTTCTTCTCAAATGTGGTGAAACGACATCATTTTGAGGTAACATATAATGAAAAGATAATCCTCATGGCAAAAAAGAGCCTTTAGCCACAAGAACTTTTGTGAGCAAAGACATATAACATTTTGTAGCAAAACTTGGGGTTTGGCTAATATTAATTCATTTCCCATGAAGTTCATGATGTAGCAAAATGTTTATTTTAGCCACAACATTCTTCATGTCAAATTATTTTTAATATTAACAAAAAAATAATAAATTGCATTTATGAAGCTTGTTTGATAATATTGATACAAAGTCATTAATTTCTTTCAAAAATATAGTGATCAAATTTTCTCATTAAATTTTTTTATTTATTTATAGTAGTAAATAATTTGATTGAATAAATAATGTATGTCATAGTGAAAGATAACCTAATTGTTATGTGGTAATTGGTTTAATATAACAAATTTATATTTTTTTATTGGAGGAAAAAATTATCTATTTTTGTCATAAATGAGAAATGGTATATTTGCTTATATATATATATACACATGCATGTAGACTTTAATTCATCGTTATGCCTAGAACTTCTTGTATATTTCTATTGTTAAATATTGAGAGTTGGTTAAATTAAGAAGCTAAAATAATAGTAAATTAATTACGAGCATATATACTCGAGCAATCTAAAAAATTTGATGAAAGTGGGCAACACATTTGAAATATAGAAATTGAGATTGGGGACAACATTTAAGAGCATTAATTTATTTTGAGTAGTCTTAGGTCTAGATATACTTCAACTCGAGCAACTTGAAAAATCTAAAGTATAGAAACAAACTTTAAATTTTAAATATGTTATATAATTTAATATTAAAGTTATATGTTTTACCTTTGGGAGGCGATATTCGCACTCCATTTTTCTTCATTTACACTCCCATCTTAAATGCAAGGACACTTCTAGCCCTAGCTTCACAAGTAGGGATGGCAACGAGGTGGGTATGGGGCGGGTATGCCAAACCCTACCCCACCCCATCAAGGAAATGCTAAATCCATCTCCCGTTAAGAACCCTAACGGGTTTGTGGTAAGCATACCACCACCGCCCCATTTAAAGAAAGAGATGAATAACAAAATCCTTAAAATCCTTTGCTTAATTTGCTTTGAATTCGATGTTTGGGCTAAATGTACCCAAACGATGATACAATACTCCTACAGTCAAAACCCCAATATATAAGACCAAAGAAAATGACACAAACATACATACATACATACATATGTAGATGGAGATAGAAACGGTTTTGGTCTTCAAGATTTTTTTTATTATAGATCTATTATGTACACAAGATAGAGAGAGTTCTCTTTTAGCCATAAGATAAAGAGAGAAATAGAGCAAAACAAGGTAATCTAGTGGCTGCCATATATCTAGTATACTATATTTATATAAGTAATATAATAATAAAAGAAATGACACATTTCATACAATTATGTCACTATATATATATATGTATGTATGTATATAATCGGGGCGGGGCGGGTACTAGGTGGATTTTCTTAAAAAAATCATACCCGCCCCTACTCCTATTAGAGGCAGACCAAATCCCCTCCATTAGGGGTGGAGTGGGGCGGAAACCCGTCGGGGCGGAGGAAATTGTCACCCCTATTCACAAGTAAATGATTATTTTTTTCAAATTACATAAATACCATTTCAAATATCCCCTCTTTGTCTCCTTATCTTTAATATTTTTGGTTTCTTTTGACAGAATTAAAAAATATTAAAAAAGAAGTTATATCTTTTGACCGGATCAAAAAAATAAAACATTATCTATGTCGTTATCTCTTTTTACAGAACCAAAAAAAAAAAAAAATACTAACAAAAATTTATCCCTGTTAAATAAATTCTCTTTTAACTGAAATAGGAAAAAAAGTATCCAAAAAAAAGTTATGTTTATTGAATAAATTATCTCTTTTCATTGGATAAAAAAAAAAAGTAAACTATGCAAAAAAAAGACCCAAATTTTTTTTATTATCTCTTTTGATAGGGCCCAAAAAAAGTTACTTTATTGAATCATCTCCTTTGACAAGATAAAAAAAGAGGCAAAAAAAAAAATGAACCCAAATTTTTTTTATTTTTATTGAATAAATTATATCTTTTGAAAGGATCCAAAAAAAAAGATTATCTATTTCTTTTGATAGGACAAAAAAAAAGTTTTCTTTTAACAGGACTACAAAAAATTAAATACTAAAAGAAGTAAAGAATGTAAAAAAAATTAAAGTTTATAATATAAAAGGTAGTTATGGTATTATAAAATTTGAGATGACATATTAATGAGTTTAAGAATTTCCTTATTATTTTATTTGAAAGAAAAAGTCAAATTGAGTGCAATTGGAGAAAATGGGAGTGTGAATATCGCATCCCTTTACATTTGATTATATTACATAATTTTACGCCTAATGTTAAATTAAAATACTTATTTCTTGAAGATTATTTGAATGTAAAAAGATTCTTCCAATTTATTCCTTATTAAAGAGGAATTATATTAATTGGATAATACTGTATATATTGAAAAAATTCACTGAAATAGGTTTTAAACGCTATTCTTATATAGTTCACACGGGAAACATTTTTATAAGTGAAATAAGAGTGTATATATATATATATATATATATATATATATGTCGCGGTTTTGCAAACCCTTTTCTTTGTCAATTGTTGGGCCGTGGCTTTGTTGCTTACTGTGTTTTGCATTGCACAGTCTCTCTCTGTCTATTGATTCATGCTCATTGTGTTTTGCCATTGATATGATTGGCATCACTTGTTGCATTAAATAGAAATTCATTTTGTGACCAAGTCGTATTATGTCGAATCCATTGAATTCATTTACAGTTACCCTAATAGAAAGTTGTGCAATTTATCTGACACATAATAATTGGCCTGAACTTGTGTGACACAAAATGCAATTAATTGGTGTGCAATTTATCATCTTTCTAAAGCAACGTGTTAGGTACATTACTTAGATTCGTATTACTTATTTCAATCTAGGAATAATTGGCTAATTATAAAGTTTTTTTTGTTCACGAAACTTTGTTTGTCTATCCTAGACTCGGTTTTTGTTGATGATACTTTGTATGGTTTTTGTTAAGGATTTATTAGACTGTCATTGAATTTGTTTATGATGCTCACTTTTGTACATGACATTCAAATTTCGATTTATTAGAGCATATTTGGTAATGTTTATGATGCTCACTTTTGGCAATTTTTTTTTTTGTTTGGTATATAATATATTTATTTTTGTTTTTTCTTTTGCTTTATATATAGTTAATTGGACATTTCAAAATGTTATGTTTAAATTGATTATAAGTTGTAGATGTGATTTTTTATTTGTATTATTAACAGGTTATTGACACCACAGGTGAATGGAGAAAAAATGAAATTCAAATATACAATAGGTTATTGATATTGATTAATGGAAAATAAATTCCTAAAAAAAAAAATTATTTTGCTACGAACTAAAGTTGTGGCAAAACATCTGATTAGTTGGTCGCAGGAATTTGTGGCAAGTAATTACTTGCAAAGAGTAGTGTTGGTGGTAAAAGATTTTAACCCTTTAGCCATGAAAAACACTGGTGGCTACTAATGAAACTATTGCCACGAAATGTTATGTGGCAAGCATCTATTGCCACATACAGTAATGATCCCTAAAACAAACTTTTTTTTTTATTTTAAAAAAGAATGAATTAGCCACAGGATTACTCTGCGGAAAAAGGTATCATTTGCCTCAAATTTCCATCTCGTGAAAATGCATTATACTTTTAGCCACAACCACTTGTTATTTGGTTAACTTTATAAACATTTAAGGTGACATTAGTCGTGGCAAAAATATATTTTTTCATGAGAATTATTTTGTGGCAAAAGACCTAAGTAATGGCCCCGAACTCTTTACCTCGTGGCATATACATTTAGTGACGGACCTACTGCCACAACTTGGTCATGACCATTTTGTTTGGGAAAAAATGTTTTAGGCATGAGATTTTGGACTTTTGCCATGACTTTTTTTGTGGCAAATACGGCAATTTGATATAGTGGCTACAATTATACTCTAACATAGCTTGTCAATCACCAATTGCTCTAGAAGTTTTAGAAAGGGTGTTGTTTATAAGTAAAAGTGCACCTCTCAATTATTAGTTATTGCAATTAAGTCCTCCAACTTTTAAAAATGGTCACATTTAACCTCTTACAACCGATCTTTAAGTTAGATGCATGTAATACACATGACATAAAATGTGACGTGCACTGCACGCATCTAACTTATCAGTCATATGTGATGGTCGTCAGTCTTAGAGATGAAATGTGACATTTTTTAAAAGTTCGAGGGTTTAATTGCAACGATTAATAGTTGATGGGTGTTTAGTACACTTTTGCCTAGTTTATATTTGTAACACGTACGTTTTTTTTCCTAAATGGTGGTACTTAAAACTTTACCTACCATCTTAATCACCAGATAATTATTATAAATCTCATAATACTTGCCCAAATATCCAATAGGAGTGACCTTCAACGAAAGTTTTTTTTGGGGCAAAATAATATGTATCTAGTCGCTCTAAGTGATGCTAGAAAAGAATGGAGATTTAGAGGTAACACAGAAAAAAACTCAGAGAATAGGTTAGATCGTCACTCTTAAGGAATTTGATAAAGAAATAAGAGTAAAGGTAACAACAAGAACTCCTATTAAAAAAATGGATTATTTTTTCTTTCATATACTTATTGTCGCCTATTATTTCATTTTGATTTACCACCTACAATTAAATATATTATAGCTATTTACCTTGATGATTCTTGCTCGATCAGTTGGTAGATATCAAACACATTTGATCATTTATTCATATATTCAAGCTTCAACAAGGTTTATTTATACATAATCCACGAAATGTGGTACTTATGGAACCTTTTTTTTTCTGACTAATTAGAATGGTTTAGAGTTTGACGAATACCAAAAGAGAGATCATAGTGATTAATGGTGATGATGGTAGACATAATGTATTACGGAGTATGTACATAGTATTGGTGGTAATAAGTTACAATTGGCAATCCTATTTGGTAGCCGAGGCATGATTGCCCTTGAATCAACTCTATTACTGTTGGGATTGTATGCCCCCTTGACTATGTAATTTGATTTAGGTGTATGAAAGAGTTTCATGCGCAGCAGCGCGGGAGATATAAATCACGGATATCACATTATCATAAATTGGTTCGCATTCGATAATAGAGATTGGACACTCTATTTGAAAAAATGTAGCATGTTGGTTTCCACTTGCTGAAATGATTTATCTTAGCCATTTGAATGGAAGATTCAGAATCATGTATATTAATATGCTGGACATATAAAAGTCACCACCTAGCGTCGTTCTCTTAATAGAGGGGGATGAGAGAGTAGACCACATATAAGTTTTAAACAAAACGACTGCTCTCAAGATTCAAAATGCATTCTCAAACTTAATACTCCAAACATTTTATCAGGCAATGTCCCTTATTTAATTAAAAATAATATAAATAAAGAGTTAGTATGACTTATAAAGAACTATTGTCAAATCTTTTAAAATGGAATAATTCCAATATCTATAATTACGTACACTTGTATTATGATATATAAAAAAAAGAAATAGAAATTTACCTTCATAGTTGATATCTAGCTTGATCATATAGATGAGATTCCTTCAAACTATATATTGATGCATGCTTGTAGAAGAAACACCATGAATCTGTGAGCATATTAATTGATCCACAACTGTAGGTTACAATGTTGAGAAATTTTTAAGGATAAATAGTCTCTAAATGTCTAGTTTATTGTAGTGAGATCTATAGTTCTTTATAGACAAATGAGAATGATTATTAAAAAAAAAGGTTTAGGTGGAAAAACAATAATAGATGATGACTTGATCACCTTATAAACAAAACAAATGGATTGACAACTATAACTGCATAAAAGATCCAAAACAAAATGAAAAAGTAGCATCACTGAAAGATAAGACAATGTCTAATTATCCCATGTTCACACAACAAAGCAGCAAAAGGATTTAGAAAAGCCTAAAGTCTTTGTAACATTTAAGTGACCATCAAAATGGGGTGGTCCACTTTATTTCAGAAAGCAAAGGTTTAAGAACCAAGCGCAACCCTGGTGCTTCTGGTAAAGAGAGAAGGGTTGTTCACTAAACAAAGCAAAAAAGGAAAGACAGTCTGGATTAGCTATTTCCCGGACTGAAACTACATTTTCGTCGCCCTTCATATCTATTGCTGGTTAGTTCCTCTTCCTTGTTGGATTTGCTTAAGGAGGGCAGCTGCCAGTTGTAAAGTTGCTTGAAGGCTTTTCTGTGGATCTGCATCTGCTTCCTCAAGTGTACCAGTAGTTTCGGGATGTTGGTTCCCTTGATTACCTATCTGAAGCTCTCTTTGAGGCGCTGTAGGCACAGTTGATGTCTGCAGCTGCTGCAATTGTTGCACTTGACCAAACTGAGATGGTAATTGCTCAGAAGATACCTCATTATTCTGTAAATCATATTTTTGTGATGTTCCATATAACATTTCAGGTTGATTTATGGTGCTTGACTGAATAAAATCTCCTGAAGATGATGTTGGCTTTGGGTTTGATGCAACCCCATGAAAAGACTTTACATTTGTATCTTCTCTCTCATGTAGATGATGAAGAGATCCACTATTTGAACGAGGGTGCTCCAACCTCAACGCAACACCCGAGATGCTCAGTTTCCCTGGTACCTTCAATACTTTCTCCGCAAATTCTGAAGGAGGTACAAGAAACAAAGTCGTTTTTTCATCCAATTTAGCCACCGCTGCTCGCTGCTTATCCCCCAGATAATCCATGAATTCATTGTACATACCAATATCAGCATCACTTTCAGGGACAAAGAATACCACCCAAGCACTAGCTGCTTGGTGGTATTGCTTTGCAAGAATGTCCAGACTAGTCCTTGCAGTGCAATCCAAGAATTCAGGCCTGCAGAATTGAGATAGTCTTTTAAGTGTTTTTGTTATGCCAATTCAACAGGTAAGCAAGAGAAAATTGTAATATTTTTAAACAAGTGTACAAGTACAATGGATGTCCCTTGGAATTGAAACCACTCCACTATATTTTACAGAAAAATTGAAACAAGTCCAACTTGTTCTCATAGCATTTGAAAAAAAGTCCATTTTAGTTGCTGTAAAATTCAGTTGGTGTTAACAGTCACTCTGATGGATGGAGTTTTGTCTTCGTACACTACGGTTCTGCCATTATAGCCTGGTTCAGTTTCTATTAGAGCAAGTACTTTCTCCTAATATGGAAGATAATTAATGACATAAAAAGCTAATCAAACTACAAAATGGTGCAATGATGAGAGAGCCAAGTGTCAGATTATATATTGTATTAAGTTCCCACGGACAGACAAAAGTGGGCAAGAGAGAGACGAATAATTAGCATATGTCACAGCTGGAAAAAGAAAAACCATAAAGGGAAGCCTTTTGAAATATCTGAATCTGTTTGAAGCTGATGGCAAATATTCCAGGAATTTCAACTAACAAGGACAAATTCACCACTTACAACATCATGTCCAGTACTTTTCCCACAGGAAAGCAGCAAGCACGACAGATGGGAACTCCTCCCTTTGCTATAGTTCCTTCCCATTTCCACTCTTCAGTTACAAAAGACTGATATGATTCGGGAGTCGATCTTTTCCATTCAACAGGGTTCGAAAGCAATGAACCAGAACGAACTTGAAAACTATCATAACATGCATTCCAGTGATTGCTCCTCTCCCCATAAGGTTGATTCATTGCATGATCAGGGATCTGTTTATACCCAAAAGATCCAGACTCGAAGTTTTTATCAAGGAACTCAGGCTGGGGAAAATCAGGGAAGATTCTAGGAAGAACATGCTTTACTTGCTCTGAATCATAGAAAGGATAATCTGGAAACATGTTCTCTGGAGTAAAGGAGCCAGTCCTTGGTTTCTTAGCTCCATGAAAGAGCAAGGCATCTTCTGGAAAGTCCCGAGGAGTGTCATAGAATGGACCTTTTCGAGAAAATTGCTGAGAAAATTCATGGAAGTGAGCACCTCGGTCTCTTGTAGGAGTAATACGATGTTCATATATATTTTCTGCTAGTCCTAATCCAGAATGAGGTTCTTGGAACCTTCTCTGCTCAAATGCACAATTTTCACCCATCCATAAATTACCTTTCCTGTTGAAACTCATGAAATTAGGATCACCAGACTCCACATTTGAGATAAAACAAGGAGATCTCATGGTGGGATCTCCAGATAAATTCCCAAAATTAAAGTTCCCAATCAATCCCGGGTGTCCATATGACTTAAAATGTGGGGAGGAAGGGGCATTCCTTGAGTTCCTTCTGCTGTTGGATGTCCCGGGTTCACTCTTTGCGAAACAAATACACACATGGGGATTGCCAAATAATTTTCCCTGAAGAGTTTCTTTAGCCCCGCATGCTGCCATTACATTTTTGAACTGAACAAAGGCATAACTACGACCTGGAAATGTAGTAATCTTCTCAATCTCACCAAACGGTGAAAAGGCCTTTCTTAAAATCACTTCATCCACCTTCAGTAAAGACGGAAACCCAATCCATAAAACCTCACTTGGTTTTGCATTTCTGTCACTCATCTTGGATCAGGACTAGAATTGTGTGTTATAGAGTCCCTCTGAGAGAATGGAGATCCTCTTACAGCAGAGTGTTGTTCATCTCAGTGTTGCAAGTACTCATCAACATATGATGGTGTCGAAGATTTATCCTGCGATGTAAACTAATATCAGGTGTGAAGCTAATTATGGTCTGTTTTGATGGATGAGAAACCAATTCTTCTTTTGAGGAGGTTATATAACCTTTTGATTCACTAATCAGTACACAATCAAGAACCTAATCAATCGAACAAAGCAGATAAGCTTATATCATGAATGAATTGATCACAGCAAAGTACAAAAGAAAGGTACTAAGCTATGTTTACATGCAGAACGGAGAACGAATTGAAGCATAATATATGTCATCATAGTCTCACTATGGAAACCATATATATCGATTTATTATCAAAGTAATCCTCCAAACATATCTTAATAACTACTGATAGTGTTCAAGCATAAAGAATGATTAGGAAAAGGTAAAATAAAGAATAGAACATGAAGTTGAAAATCTAAAGCAGATTTATTACTAAAGAGAAAGGTCTATTAATTATAATTGAATGCAGAATGGAGACAGAATTGAAGCATACATAAGGCATCATATTCTCATTTGGAAAACCATTTAAAAGACATTTATTGCTAAGACAATCTTACAAAAACACTTAAAGAGTCACTAATGATGGTGCTTAAAGATGAAGGATTAGGAAGAGGTGAAACAAAACCTAAAAAAAATGAAGTTGAAACTCCACATCAAACTTACTTCAACAAAACTACATTATTGTTACTTTTTCTTTCCATTTCTATAGATCACTTTTGGTTTTAGGAGCAAGGACAGGGTGGAGTATGCCTGTTGATGGTATTTGTCAAGACTTGGTAACACCTCTCAGAACAGAAGTCCAACATAAATCACAATAAGCATAAAAGAACTACCTTCTGTGAATTATACATAAAGATGGTATGTGATAACTAATAACAACATCATACACCATGACAATGGTGCTAACAGAATGAAACATCATTACAGCAGGCACTCAACTGAAATTATTTCATGGCTTCATGCTCACTACACCTTCCCCTTTGGCAGTGGCACAAGATACCACTCAAGCTAATGGCTAGTGGTGTTTCATGCACGCTTCGCACTACTGAAATATACAGTTATGCTCTTCTGACAACTTAAGCTTGAAGATAGTCGCTTGTTAATATGCTAATGGTCTATCATTTCTTGTTTATCATTTTTTACATAAGCATTGATTGTGTATTCCCTAATCATATCATGACGTTATGATAGATCATATAATCCATTATGATTAGTCTTTAAAAACTGCACCTTTGCAAAGGTATTTGATTTAGTTGATGTATATACAAATTGAAAGGATATATATGATTTAGATAACCCTCTTAGTTGATATGGCCAAGAAGATAACTTTTTTTCTAATATTTGATCAGTTTTTATTGGTGGGATTTACAAAGAAAACGAATCCCTATAGAACTTATAAAATTATTCAGGACATGTATAGAAAAAAGAGACCAGAGTTCGTTCTATATGTGGCAAGACTTGATTTCTCTATAACTTTCAAGGAGAATTTCATGGTTCTTGTTGTTTGTGCCTATGATATAATGCTATTGGATACTTCTAAGGAAAACTTAGCAATAAAACTGAAAATGTGGAGAAATGTGTTAGATTCAGAAGGCTTAAAAATTATAGGACTAAAACAAAATATATGGAATGTGAATCTAATGAAGTGTCAGAATGACAATATAATAACAGCACTTCAAAACTACAGGATTATTTAAAATAGCAGTTTCGGTATTTAGGACCAATAATACAAAATGACGGAGAGATCAAGGGTGGAGCCAGTTAAGGCTGAAGACAAACCACACCCCCCCCCCCCCCCCCCCCCCCCCACACACACACACACATATATATATAATAATGTATAATTTTTTTTATGTACATAATATTATAAATTCTACAAACTGCCCCCCAAAAAATTTTCAATTTTTAAAAATATCTCTTAATTTTTTCATTCTTTTCTCTTTTACACTTCAAATTCATTTGATTCTCTTAAAAAAAAGTTACATTCCCCTTCTTCAATCAAACCCTAATTTTTTTCCCTTCAAAATTCTCTCATTTTCTTTTCTTCTTCTTTTGTTTTTTTTTTTTCTCTTCTTAAAATTCTTCTTTTTCCACTCATGTATGATGTATGTACTGTAACCTTTTTTCTCTTCTTATTCCTTTTTTTCCTCTTTCCTCTTATTTAAATTTATTACTGTAATTATATGAACTCAATGCGTGTAATTTGTTACTGTATATTTTTCAAATTTTCTTTACTGTACTTTTTTTGTGAATAATGACATAATATTTGAATCTTGATTAATGCACCATCACTGCACTTCTATTTTTTAGATTGTTGTCTTGTTGCACTGTTGGTTGAAAAAAAAGGTCACTTCATCATGTTCAACATGCCTCTCCTGAAAATAAATTCCTAGCTCTGTCACTGTTTCTATTGAGGCCATCACACATCACTAAATTGATTGAGACAAATTAAATCAATGAAAAACAGAGGACAGCTGCCCAATGTGGCATAGATAATGAGACTATTATGCATCGCTTTCAAAATATGATTTTTTTTCTTGTTTGCTTTTTGATTTGAACAATCTATATTTGCTATGTTGGTTGAATTTTTTTTTTTTATTATCAAATACACTGCGCCCCCCTGAAATAAAATCCTGACTCTGCCCCTAGGAGAGATAGATGATGATATAATTAATTGGATTGGATAGGGAAGCAAAGACAGACTAGTAGTGTTTTATTTTATAAAAGGATACTAAATAAATTAAAAGTGAAATTCTAGAGGAGTTACTAGACCAACTATCTTGTACGTAGCAGTTTAGGGCTTTAAAAAAGAAACAAGAATGACGAATTCATGTAATGTAATGAAATGAAAATGTTAATATGGATGGTGGGAGTGACTAGAAAAAATAAGGTTACTAATCAAAATGTGAGAAATTAGGAGTGACGCCTTGTAAAGATAAAATAAGAGAAAGTAGATTTAGGTGATATGAACATAAACAACGAAGACTTATAGATGCACCAACAAGAAGAGGAAGATTTAGTTTGTATAGAGGATAAAAGACAGAGAAATAGACCAAACTAACATGGGATGATGATAATAGAAATTATTTTAAAAAGTTAAATATAATAGGAGAAATGACTTGTAATATAAAAGAATGAAAAAAGAGAATTCATGTGGTTGACCCCATTCACATGGGATTAAAGGAAGCATCATGGTAATGATGATGATGAATGAGCATTTGTTCATTGCTAACTCGTGTATGCAATGTTCTTGATATTGAGAAAATAGATGCATTCTCACTAAGTATGATAACACCCAATTCTATCTCTCAATTTAATTCTTTCCCTACTTGTAAACCCCTATTCAATGGCCACATCAATGAGGGTGATATAATGGAGTTCCAATCTACAATTCTCCTAGACAATTTAATTCATGTCTTATGAGACTTACTTCCTATATCCCTATCTAACGGCCACAACCAAAAGGGTGAGACACTCAATGAGTTTCCTGACCATTTGCAATAAACTCCATGCTTTACAGTCAACACTTACCTCCAGGATGCCATTTTCCTCCACAAATGTCTAAGGTCTCCAAGCATCCATCTTTCAGTGGATAACACACCTTGTTCAATACACCGTATAGTACTTGAGCTGCACTACTAATCTACCCACAGACAGTCACTTTGAATCCACTTTAATCTCTAACAGACCAATAGGAAAACTTGAAAAGGGGAAGAATATAAATCCAGATGAATATGTAAAAGTGTTGAATATATTCGACTTCCCAACCATTGACAAGAAGGGAGTTCAGTAAACAAGCAAGACAAAAAGCAACAATTAGTCCAATTCCTCCACCTCAAGTTATGGCTAATCAACATTAGATACAACAAGTTTATTTATCTTTGATTCATTGATTTTATTACTTACCTTACCGGGGGAAAAAAAATTAGATACAACAAAAAACCCAGGTAGAAAAAAGAAGATGTAATTTAATTCAAAAAGTGTTATTAATTGTCCTAACTCCTAAGCTCAATTAGGCCTTGTTCCAATTCCCAACTTTTAGGAGCTAGCTAGAATCATGCAAGTAAATAGTTTGGGATAGGAGGTATTGGAAACGAAAGGCATGCACCATCCCACTTTGCTATAAAATTATTTAATTAACTTAATGGGAGGACAACAAAAAATTTAAATAGCATAAAATCTTTTGTAAGTAGGGAAAATAAAATGTAAGGCAAGCATCCTATTGTAAGGGCATCAAATGTGCATGTTACACCATACAAGAATAATGCAGGTATTCATCTCAAACATATTCTCAACAAACTATAGCCACCAAGTCAACTTATTTCATTACAGCACTTGTTTTAGTTAGGCAGGCAAAAAAAATCCTCTTTTAACAGTTTACATCATATGGGACTATGTTCTTTATTGCATCATTATTCATTAGAGACCATGTCTTCTAATGGGGTCTAGGGTCCCACCGTGTCTTCTCTTACAACCAAACGACACAACCCACATGCTCTTTGAACATCCTTTGGTGCTTTTAATTTGAACATTTGCTTTTACTTGTGTTTTTTTTTCCTAGTTACTTTAACTTGTGTTTGGTATCGACTAAAAAAAAACTATTAAATGGAGGAGATTTTGGCTCAATAAAGCTTTTAGGTAATTCTTTTCAATGGACAAAATCCCATTTATTAATGACAAAGATGAAAAAAAAAACCACATATATGTTACTACTGCTATTCTATCATTGAATAATCAACAAACATCTATGATTATTAAATCTACTGAACTCAATTTTACTGAGAACATTATAAAATAATAATACCAAAACAATTTTGAAGAGCAAAAAAAATGGAAAAGGAAACTCAAAACAACTCGATCCTCATATTTATAATTTATCTGAACCAATTTAATCTAAAGAAATATTGATATTTGGACATACCACATGTTTCAATTCTTTCATGAGCAACTGTGAGTCTTCATCATAGGAAAAAAAAAATTGTTGCAAAATGACAATAAATCACTATAAAATGACATTATTGTGAAGTTAAGCAATATTGTTTTTAAAATACTTCTAACATAAAGTGCTTTACATAATGCATCACCAAATATTATCAGGCTTTCACCAGTGTATGGGTAAAAGTGGTGCTTCCTTAGCTACAACAACGACAAACAGGCATTCAGTAACTCCAAGTAAACCAAAATACACAAATTGGAACACACATGACACCTTTTCATCTTATACAAATATTTCTATTTTAATTAAGCCCCTTACTATCTTTCTACACATCCACTTGAACATCCTCATTTCAACCAAACCTATATTTAGTTAATGGATAAGTTTCTTAATTACATAGCATTCAGTGTAACATCAAATGGCTAACCTAATATTCATCGAATATCGTTACTATTTCAGTTTAAATGGTAACATTGCATAAGGCTCAAGAATTCTCGATTTCATCTGTAACTCTGGTTCAAATAGCAGCATCCCTTAAAATCTTCCTTTGTTATAAATTTGTTGTCCAACTTAAAAACAAATCACCTTCAAGCTTTTGCAACTTAACAAAACCCTTCAATTCTAAAGCATCTCTCTATAGTTCCATAGTTATTACCCTCATACGGAACTCATTAATAAAACCATATCATGAGAAAACAGGAGCTCATATTTAAAATGCCTATTTCTTGTATCCATAGGTAATTTGAGAAGGTGAAAACTGAAATTATAAGAGAGGGAAATCTTAGATTATAAAACATCCCTCAGTAATTCTAAGTCAAAATTTACTCTAACCCTAAGTCTAGCCTCTCCAACGGATTGCAGGACCTCTCCTAAAATGTCTACTTTTTGTACCCACAAGCAATAAAAATTAAGCCTATTATAAGTTCATAACTGCAAATTTACTTCTCTCTTTGTCAACTGAATCTTGATATTTTGTGCTTTGAGTACAAATTGACGGAATTAACATATCCACTCATTCTTCCCTTTTCTGAATCTCACCACCATACCTATTTAGACACCATTTCATAAATTCTTCTAAGTATATAATTAATTCATAATATACAGATCTTCGTTCACTTTTTATTTTTTTATTTTTTTTAACTTTGCAAATAAACAGAGAACACAGAAAACAATCGAATTTTTTTCCTAGGCTATTGTTTCCTATTTAGTCTTTATTTGATCACTCTGCCAAAGCTTCATACTATGAGTCAACAAGAAATTAATATCAAACCAAATTATGTTTCTCAAGGAAATTAGTTATTAAGAAATACAAAAAAGGGATAAGAGAAAGAACTTTATTGTGGAAAATTTGAAAATAATAATTACTTCTATGTCAGTTTAAGTTCAGAGTACTATCAAACCTCATAGTAAATATATTACAAAATTGACTCAAGGAAAAGTTTTCCATAAATATCTTCAGTTTCCATCTTAATCTGGTTGCATTTAGAATCCAACCGAAAGAACCTGTAATACTCTCAGAGAAGTCACATAAAAAAAATTGCTGAAACCTGTAGATCCTTGATCAGATTGCTTGAATTAGTACAGAATAGTTGAAAAACAACAACTAGAGACAAACTTCTTGCTAATGCATTGATAAGCATAAAGCACTGCTGCTATTGTACCCAAATATACTGCACAATTTTACACTTTTTTAGCATGAACGTCATTGAATTTGACCTTTCAGTGGTTTACAACTAAAATTGAACAACGCTACAATTTTGAATGTCTCAAATCTATGAAACTACATAATAAACTCCACTCAAGAAGTCAAGATAAAAAAAAAAAATCCACTCAAGAAGTAACCAAACAAATCAATAACAAGAAAGTTAAGTTCAATAAAATCTCAAAAGTTGGGAAAATGCTTACACCGGTCTTTAGATGCAACGATTTGATGGGAAAGAAGAATGTGGTAAAGTGGAAAAGGAACAAGTTATAAATAGTGAAGAGAGCAAAATTACATCTCACCGGCAACACGACATGGATCTCCTCAAGCTAAGATACCAGCAACAAGTCACATGGGGAAAGCTTCCAACACAAAACTCAGAGGGGGGAAAAGAATGCAAAAAAGAAGAAGAAGAAGAAGAAGAATAGAGAGGAAATAGAAGGATTAGAGAGAAAGGAGTTAGCCACTCTAGGGTCTCTTCAACTCATACCCTCCAAAAAGCAGCCCTAGATCTATAAAGAAAACCCTAAGATCCAACCAATAGGTTTCCTCAAGGTTGTGTCAGAATCTCATTGATTACAAGCGTTATGCCACTTCAGCTGTCATGTGCCTAGTACTTGAATTGTCACGTGACAATCTAAGTATATATGGACACTCCTCACATCATAATGACATTGTTTTGACCAATTTATTGAGTGTGCAACTAAGCTAAGATATAAAATCAATTTAATTAATTTGTGGCAAATGTTGAACTACAAAAAGTATACTAAAACCTTTCGAAAACCAAGGAAAAAGAATTCTTTAAACCTAATTATTCCAAACTTAATGTATCTAAGTACAACCAAGATTAATTAACTCCAAGCAAACTCCCAAGTACAATATGATGATGTGAACTGAAAAGTAAGGATATAGGGGGCAAGGCCTTCATTCTTGAATTTTGGTATCAATGGAGAATCAAGGGTCCCAAAACAAAGATATCTAGAATGTTATCAAATTTGAAATTGAATTACAGATAGGACAGGAGTTGGTAGCAAAAACAGAAAAAAAAATGAAATTCTTAAATTGAACTTTGAGAAGTGTAGATAGATATTCTAATTTTGAGCCAAAATGCAATATATTTAAATGTAACATACCAAGTATGAAGACAAGGTGCAAAAAGTGCATCACTGAGCACATAAGAACTACCAACCAATATAAAAATCAATTTATAATTTTCCGATTCATATGTTAATAAATATTAATTCATTAAAAGAGCTCTAGAAATAGTAAATTATTGAATCAACTAGAATGTGTGTAACTTTTAATACTATTATGTCACCTATAAAAACAATACCACTACTCTAATGAACTTTAAAGATGCCAATTTAAATCTTATGATGAATGTTATTGTGAAGTGCAAAATAAACAAACAGAAGAAAGAAACATCTAAATTAGAACAGAAATATCAATTAAAAGTTAGAACCAAAGTTTCCACACACACACACACACACGCATATATATATATATATATACGTATTCTTTTGAATGTCATTTAATAGGTAAAAATGTCAAGGCGATTTAAAGAAAAAAAAAACACTAAACAACTTTAAAACTTGAAAAAATGGTTTTGTTGAATTAATTTATGAATTGAAATGCTAAATGAAAGAAGAATGGATAAATACATATATAGAAAATGGTGGTCTGATCGGATTCCTAAAAAAATTATAAATTATTAACAATTAAAAAAAAAGAGAAAAAAGGAATAAAAAAAAGGGGAAAACATCTCTCTCTCATTGATCATCCCACTGAAGTCCAATGATTCCAGAGCAGTCAATGATATGCTGATATCTAATTGAGGTCTCTTAACAGTTAACACCACATCAACCATACTAATGATTTTTGTCTAATTTGTACTTGATTTATCAGTAAACCAACTTCACATTCAAAAACAAAATTGAGGCTCCGGTTAATGTTGAGATTCCCAAAGATTTGAAGCCTTGCTCAACAGCTTGCTGATCTTGACTATTATAAAGAAACTAAAACTAAATGATTTGACACTGCGATGAAATTTCTTTCTTATTTATCTTATCAATGCTTCATAAGACTAACCGGCATCTTCACAATCGTCCTTATTTCCATTTCTCTTCACTTTTATCTAACAATTCAAGTACAACTCAAAGCCCTTGATATGATGACTTATCATTCCCCCCTTCTTCCAGTGGTCGCAGTAAGGATGCTAGTTGGTGCACCCAAAGAAATGCAAATAATACTTAAGTGTGGGACTGTTATTTAGTTAACCTTAACCTGCATATTTATGTTTAAGAGAGAGGAGTACTCTTTTTGTTGATTGAATAACATGCAAACCATTCAAGGGAAAATTGAAGGGCCTATTCCTTAATTAATAATGTCCACCTTTATCTTTGTAAAGAGCTATCATTCCTTCCATTAATGGAGGTGAAAAACATGGCAGATGGGTCCATTCTACAGAATTGCAGAATGACATTACTTATTATGTTTAAAAAATTTAAAGGATATGTGAAAGATTTAATGTAATTAAGTTGAAGATTTAGCTTCCAAAATGGGAGTCCTCCTCTTTGACTGAAAATATGTTGAGAAACCAATTGAAAATGGAAAGATCTATTCCTTAGAAAAAAAAATGACTATGCTCCTGTGTGATAAGTTATTGTGCCCCTTTTGATAATGGTGATGATAAGCATGAGTAATGGGTCCACTTAAAGTGATACAAATAAGAGATGACTCGTGTAGGACCACTAGTCTGATTAAGTTGCAAGTCTCTGTTTAACATAGGATAGACATATTTTTTACTGATTGAATAGAATATAGAGAATAAATGGAAAATGGAAGAAGGAACTATACTCATAGTACAATGTCACCCCAAAAATGTCATAGTAATCTATCGTTTTCCTTTTATTTTTGTTTGTACACATAACAGATGGACCACTTCATATATTTGCAAATAACATATTACTCTTATTATAGGACTGTTAATTTAATTACATGGTAGAACTTTGTCCAACAAAAGAATGCCACACTCTTGCTGACTAGAGACTGTGGAGCATCCAATGGAAATGAAGAAGAGCCTATTCATATTGCTTGGATTATAATGTCTACCGGTTCTGTCTGATAATTAAATTCATCTTTAGTATAACTGTCTCCATTCTCAACAATTGCTTAACCCAATATAGAGAGCATGGCAAGTGGAACCTTAACGAAGGGCAAAGATTCTTCTCCCGTATAAATTAGTGGTTGGACACTTGGACTACATGATGTTTCTTGACATGCATTAATTTAAGTTTCTATGGCTTCAATATAATGAATTAAATAATTGATGTGAAATCTACATATACAAGAAATTACAGCAACATTGCAATAAAATAAAATAAAAAAGACGAAAAAACTTACCACTTTCGCAAACTCAAGTTTAAGTGGATTTCCAGCAACAGAAAAATCTTGAAGTGCTCTCATTGCAGCAAAGGCCTCTTCTTCACTTCTAAAATTAATGAAAGCATAACTACATTCTGGTAGAAAAGCAACGCTCCCAAGCTTGCCAAACTGTAAAAAGTGATTGGTCAAAGTATTGTCAGAAATGCTGTGACAGATTTCCATCCTAGAGGTGTCTTGATGGAGGTGCACTGGTCCACCCATGCTGGCTCTTCACTTCAGATCTCGGATGGTGTCTCTGTAGCATCTGTCCTTTCCATCATTGCCAGCCTATAGAAGTAACAAGAATACCAATCATCAGCTAAACAAATACAACCTTGATACAGTTTATACAGATGCATGCAAGCACATACACACGAACACAAGCAACCACACTAGGGTGAACCCTTGCATGGCATGAGTATAAAGATTTCTTAACTTGTTAATTGCTAAAACTAATATAAAACAAACAAAAAGCAGGGTGGGGGAGGGGAAGGGGAAGAGGAAGGGAGGGGACTTGCAGCCCATAGAGGCACTCATTCTCACTTCCCACTATTGTGTTGAGGATTTGGAGCTCAAAGAGGCCCTATCTGATCATTTAAAATAGAGATGTATATGAACACAACATATGTGTAATATGTACTAGAAAGGGGCATTTGAAGCTTATAGAGACCCTTATTCTTGATTCTAAAAAATTCAAGAAAGTCAAGAAAACTGGATTGGTGTTTGAACCTTGGAGAGCCCTGTCTGATTACTTGAGACAGAGAAGTATACAAATCATATATATATGTGTGTGTGTATGCATATTCATCTACAAAGTTCTGTAAAGTGGATAGAGGTTAGTCCAGTATGGGTTGCCCACAATCAATTAAACAGAAATAACAGAGCAACCAGTTCAATACCATCAAAATAATGAAAAAAGCAAAACAGAACCACCCAAGTTTTGCAATTCTTTGAAATAGAAAACCCAACTGAAAAAAAATGCAACTAACCTATTAACATAAACATCAAACGACATATAAGGAATATAATTGCGATTCTGCAACAAAAGACATAGCGATTGAAGTCGAAGAGAACTAACCGTTACTTCTTTTTGGAATTCACCAGAGCATCAAAAACTCTAACTGGGCAAAGATAATCAAGAAAGTGGTATGCTATATACAAAATGCTGTATAAATCTGTTATACGTGTATGTATAGAATTTGCACAATATATACAACATGGGCAAAACAGCAGAAGAAAGAAAAAGAGAATTTGCTCTAGGGTTTGAACAAGTACAGAAGGTCAAGAAATCCGATCAGGATTTTGGGTTTGAGCAGTGTTTGAATTACACGCATCACAACAGAGGAAGCAAAGCAAACGAAGATGGCTAGTAGCAATAGTTCCTCTCTTTGGAAGGAAAAACCCAAAAAAAACAAAACAACGATAATGTGTTTGAAACAATTCCGTTGAGAAAGACAAACTCTTTGTTTGGAACCAAAATCTCATGGAATTTGGATTTGGAAAAGGAATTCGAATTGAATTGGATTTGTGATGGAATGTCTTTGGAATAACTTGAAATTTAATTATATAAAAAATATATTTTTATCATTTTATCCTTATTAATTAGAATTGCAAATTTGCAATGTAACACATTGCCTTAAAAAAAGAAAAAAAAAAAAGGGGACAAACTGAGAACACTATATTTTGAGATTTCAAATTCCATGAAATTTAATTTCATTTTAAATTCTTTTCACACCTGATGAATTTCAAATTTCACTAGATCTTAGTATTTCAAATACAATGAAAAGCATTTTGAGAAATGAAAAGAGAGGAAAAATTTTGACCATAAATCTTTTTTGTTTGGTAGTACTTAAATAGGTATTTTATTTATTTTAACTGACGGACTAAACATCCCCTCCTACTATACATTTTTATGCAAAACAGAAGGGTTAATTAAGCTTTTTAAAAGAATGTTTTAAATTTTCATTTAAAACTAGTACATATTTTTTTATTATCCTATTTGAAATGCAATTTTTTTTTCACATTATTATTATTATTATTTTATGCTGGCAAAAACCCACACACTCATATTGTCGGATACCACTGAATTACAATCATTGATAGATTTTTCATTTTATATACTTTACAATGTTTTCACAATGCTTATTTACAAGGGATAGAACATATTAATAATATGAGGAGGAAGAGGTTTGTCAAAAGTAGTGTTTTAAAATATTTCATGTGGGAGGTAATTATCAAACTCATTAGAATAACATTTGGCATTTCATGTAAACCAAGTGTGACAAATATTAATTCACTAGAAGATGGAATTAAAATTGTCAATGATCGATGTTACATTTTTTTTTCTTCCGACAACCCCTCTCTTCTGACTTGAGAACAAACCTTACATCAAAGGAGCTGTAATACTTAATTTGTTATGGTTTTAGTGATTAAATAACAGCAAAGATTGTGCTTCCATCATTAGGTGTGAAAGAAAAACTAGCAGTTGTAAAAAGCCAATAATACAACACCAATTTGATATGACTATGTTGGCAAATCTGTGAAGAACTATACTTGATATATAATGAAGAACGACAATAGGTGAATAATTACAAGCTTATTAATCAGTACACATGGAAAGAAATATTGTGGGCAGCACTAGAGATGGTTGTCTCAGTCACCACCACAACCACCACATCCACCACCTCCGCAACCACTACCACCTCCGCCATCGCAGCAACAGCAAACTATGGTGACTTCATCACCTTTCTTGTCAGCGTCCTTTTTTTCTTGAATATTTTCACCAGCCTTGTCTTTCTCATCACTGCCATCAGCACATGAGTAGATAATGAAAGCTGTGATGGAAATTGCAATGAATCCTTGACAAAGTAACAGAAATCCAATGGGAAGATGATGAACAGTAGTACTTCCATCCCCTGTACCAGTTGCACCTTCCAATGTGATCCACGCCATCGATCTATACTGTGTGTTTTGTGCTTTGACACTCTCCTAATCCAATGTTTTATATATATATATATGGCAGTTTCTTTGGGGCCCTCCTAACTTCTCAGTAAGTTCATAGTTTGTCTTAACATGGAAAGGCGCAACAGCAAGGTCACGGTCTAATATTTTATTTTTATTAAGCGTGTAAGATAATTGTAGCTATCTTCACCATCACATTGGCACGCTGGAATATTTTGGAAGTCTTTAATTAATTGTATATATAGCAAACATCTATGATTTTGATCTCACTCACTGTACGTACATCAATCCTTCATAGTTGTTTATATCAACCCTATTTTCTTCTCCTGCTATTGCTAGTTTAGCCCATGGTTTGGACACCAGCACTGTATACCATGCAGTACGTACTAATCATCCATATTAAAGGTCAAGAGACCTGGCTCCCTATACATATATTATATACATACATATATATATATATATATATATATATACATATAAAATCACCCGGGCCTTCTAATCATTTAGGACAATGCGCAAGTGCTATGATGTGCCTCCCATTTGATTGTAAATATTAGTTAGAACTGTTGTCTCGGTGGCTTAATGGCTTTTGATGAACCTTAAGCATCCTAGGGATGGTGGTATTGCTGATGATGAATTAATTTTCTGTCAAGTATGCTGCTATGTGGAACTTAAGGCTTCAGAGGACTGATGTAATTAAACTGCTTTCCACTGAATTAAGCGCAATTACTTACCTTGACGAGCTACAGCTAGGATTCCCCATATTTTTACATGGTTTGCTAATAAACCTTATTTTGGATTCATCATCACTTGTTGATAGGAACTGTACGTGTTAAATCGATCTGCTAGTGTTATTATTAGAAGGGTACGGTTATTGTTTCCAAGGGATTTTGGGGATCCTGCAGAGGTTATTGTTTCTAAGGGATTTGGGGGATCCTACAGAGAAATCTGAGGATCTCTTGGGGCCAAGTTGTTAGTTTCCTTGTATCTCCATCTTTAATTTGTTTGTTTTTATAAATCAGCAGTTACTCAAAAAAACAAAAAAAAAAACTAGAACTAACAATTTTGTTTATATTCATCTTGGAATTGGAAACGAAAAAAAATTAGTTCCAAATAACATTTATATATTGATGGCTACACAAGTATCTTAAGTAAAGCTGCGCATTAGTCAAAATCCTACCTATATATGAAAATACATGTTAAACCAGCGTCATTTATTCCCAATTTTGTAGAATTATACCCGCTCACTTGGCCCATTAGGAGAACTTCCTAATATCAAAAAGATTTTATTGATAAGACTTCTCTAAAAAGAATTTTGTTAAAAGAAATTCAAAGAAAAAAAATGTTTGGAAAATATATTTTTTAAATATACTTTAACTTTTAAATTCTTTTTTTCTTTACAATGTTATCCCTCGTCATTAACAGCTGTCGCAACTGAAATACCCCCAGAAAATTTCGCTCATGAGGTGGCCAGTCTCATACACAAAACCTGGGAGATACATACAACTGGTAGCAACAAGCATAGAATACAAAAGACAGACTAAAATAAATTCTAAAAGTTGAACAGAAAATTTCACTGAATTGAAATAACCGATAAATAAATAGTTATATGTCTGGTAATACAATTTGGAAGTCCCGTAACGCAAGGACCCCTTAACCAGAATAAACACAAGTTTAAGACTCTAATTTAAAACTAACAACCAAAACCTCCAAAAGAGTTCATAGTCTGACCCTTGAATAAAAGGATAGGTTTCTACCCTATGACCAATGAGAAGAGATGTCTGCCACAACTAACCCTAAAACTCTATCTGACGCCGGACAGAATAGTGATTATTCTGTAGGCTAAGGGCAACAGAAAATAAACAGAAAGAAAGCACGAGAATTGCCCAAAAACTCAGAGAAAAGTCTCTGGTATTCAATATTATTATTCAAAATCAAAAGTACCTTCGAATCAACCCACAAGCCGGGTTATATAGCTAAGCTTCGTCAACATTACCAAAAATAGCAAAAACCTAATATTCTTGCCAAAATAAAATACGAAATAAAAGAAGAAAGTTGCCAGAATTCTGGCCCAAATCAAGCCCAGAATCACTTCCTAATCAACAAAATAAATATTACCAAAAAAGGAAAGAAATAACTAAAATTAGGGATTCGGAGGGGAAAACAGTGGATTTTGACCTCGAAAACAGACTCACCCAGCTTTAGCTAGGTGCCCACGACGTGCGCGCCGAACCAAGCTTTCCGAATTGTGGTCATAAAGGCGATTCTGACACCTGTAGCCAAAGTTATGGCCAAAATACCGAATCGCATCCAAAAATACCCTAATTAGTGACAAGGTCACGGTTTCCTGCCATCTTTACGCTGATCTGCCAACTCAAGATATTTCAGTGCCATCAACGTGTCATCTGACAGCTCAGCATCATCTGACTCGGATGCTCCTGCATCAGTCACCTCGGGTTGGAAAGAACTCGTCCTCGAGTTTACAACAGCCTCATCGGAATCCATAAAACAAGGACTCAGATGTTTCACATTAAAGACGTCAGAAGTCCTCAAATGACTGGGGAGACGTAGTTTGTAGGCGTTATCATTGATCTTCTGCAGGATCTCACAGGGACCAATCTTTCGCTCCTTTAGCTTGTTATACTCTCCAACAGGGAAACGATCACGAGTTAATACCGCCCAAACAAAATCACCAACGTCAAAAAGTACTTGACGACGGTGGCTGTCAGCCTGAACCTTGTACTTGGCATTACTCTCGTGAATGGCCAGCTTGACCTGCTCATGGATACCTCGAAGATGTTCTGCCATCTCATCTGCCTTACGATTGAAACGACCCACGCGCGGAATAGGGACTAAGTCAAGCACCCCAGATGGGTTCTGACCATAGACAATCTCAAATGGGCTCATTCCTGTTGATCTGTTCTTTGACCTGTTATAAGCAAATTCTGCTTGAGGTAATGCCAAATCCCACTGCTTTGGCTTAGTTCCTGTCAAACTCCTCAAAAGGTTTCCCAAACTCCGGTTCACCACCTCTGTCTGACCATCTGTCTGAGGATGGTAGGCGCTGCTAAAATTCAACTTCGTTCCCAGTTTCTCCCATAGACTCTTCCAAAATTGACTCATGAACTTGGTATCACGATCTGAGGTAATGGATTGGGGAATACCATGTAAACGCACAATCTCCTTGAAGTAAAGATGGGCGACCCGGGCAGCATCCATTGTTTTCCTGCAAGCAACAAAATGGGCCATCTTGGAAAATCGATCGACCACAACCAAAATAGAATCCACGGCCCGTTGGGTACGAGGTAAGCCCAACACAAAGTCCATACTGACATCAAGCCAAGGAGCTTCAGGAACCGGTAAAGGTGTGTACAGGCCCGCATTAGTGAGAACTCCTTTGGACCGCTGACACACATAACAACGCTCCACAAAATGAGCCACGTCACTGGTCAACTTGGGCCAATAATAGTTAGAAGAGATCAGACCCAACGTCTTGTCTCGCCCAAAATGACCCTCGTTATGAAGTTCACTAATAATCTGTTGCCTTAGTGAACAATCTGGGATGCACAACTTTAATCCACGAAACAGGTAACCATTGTGCAAAATATAATCATAGCGTTGACCATCAATTACCTCCTGAATTATCCTCCCGAAGGAAGGATCTGCAGCATACACATCAGAGAATGTATCGAAACCTGCAACTCTGGTGCTCATGGTGGTGAGGAGCAACGTACGACGGCTTAGTGCATCTGCAACACGGTTCAGACTCCCTGCTTGGTGCCTCAGTGCAAATGTGAACTCTTGCAAGTATGCCACCCACTTGGCATGCCGTCTACTCAGCTTGTGCTGGCCATTGATGTATTTCAAAGCCTCATGATCAGTGAGGAGAATGAATTCCCTCTGTATTAGGTAGTGACGCCAATGCTTTAGGGACTGAATGATGGCATAAAACTCCAGATCATAGGTGGAATAATTGTTCTTCGATCCTGATAGCTTCTCACTGAAAAAAGCTATTGGACGCCCCTCCTGACTCAGAACACCACCAATGCCCACCCCAGATGCATCACAGTTTACCTCAAACACCTTCTCAAAGTCGGGAAGTGCCAAAACTGGTGCCTCTGTCATCTTCTGCTTGACCAGATGAAAACTGGCCTCTGCCTCCTCGGACCAATGGAAATCACGTCCCTTAAGGCACTCTGTGACTGGAGCAATCAGAGTGCTGAAGTTTCTGATGAACCGACGGTAGAAAGATGCCAATCCATGAAAACTTCGAACATCGTGTAAGGTTTTCGGTTTGGGCCACTCCAAAACCGCGTCTATCTTCGACGGATCTGCATGAACACCATCAGTGGACACCACAAAACCCAGAAAAGTTACAGAAGTAGTGAAGAAAGCACACTTCTTCTGATTGACGAACAGGTGCTCTGTCCTTAACATATCAAAGACAGCACGGAGGTGATCAAAATGTGACATCCATGTCGGGCTATAGATGAGGATGTCATCGAAGTAAACTACGACGAATTTCCCCATAAAAGGCCGTAAAACCTGATGCATACACCTCATAAATGTGCTGGGCGCATTGGACAGCCCAAAAGGCATGACCATCCACTCATACAACCCATGTTGCGTCTTAAACGCTGTCTTCCACTCATCCCCAGGCCTTATTCTGATCTGGTGGTAACCGCTTTTAAGGTCAATTTTTGAGAAGACCTTGGAACCGGATAACTGGTCTAACATATCATCCAGACGGGGAATTGGAAACCTGTACTTCACTGTAATCCTGTTGATTGCTCGGCTATCAACACACATACGCCAAGAGCCATCCTTCTTCGGCACTAACAGAGCAGGAACTGCACATGGGCTCATACTCTCACGGATGTAGCCCCTCTCCAGCAACTCTACTACTTGCCGCTGCAACTCCTCAGATTCCTTGGGACTGAGGCGATACGCCGGTCGATTAGGCAAACTGGACCCCGGAACAAGGTCAATCTGATGCTGAATATCCCTCATAGGCGGTAGCCCCGGAGGAAGATCCTCTGGCATCAGGTCAGAAAACTCTGTTAGCAGTTGCTGCACCTCTGTTGGTAAGTCTGGATTCTCGTTCACGTCGGTTGCGCTATTCCCACAAGGCAGCAGAGCATAGACCACGTCCCTATGCTCAATCTCAGTTAAAAACCTGGACATAGAAAGCAGGTTAGTAGTTTTGGCTACCGGGGTAGGACTGGCTCCTTCCCGACGAGGAGCCAACACAATCTTCTTCCCCTTGATGCTAAGGGAATATGTGTTCTTTCGTCCGTCATGAGTAACACTGCGATCATACTGCCAAGGTCTGCCTAACAGTACATGACAAGCATCCATAGCCACAACATCACACCAAGCATTATCAAAATATTTCTTGCCAATCGAGAAAGACACTAGGCATCTCCTATCCACCTTTACCTCACTGCCTTTATTCAGCCATGACAATTTGTACGGGTTGGGATGACGATCTGTCTTCAACTGCAATTTCTGGACAGCCTCTTCAGACACTACGTTCTCACAACTGCCACTGTCAATGATCATCTTGCAGACTTTATCTGCAACTGTACAAGTCGTGTGAAAAATATTGGTTCTCAACCAATCATCCCCTGAATCGCCCCTGGGAGTCAGTAGACTTTTACGAATGACCAGATTCTCACGGCCATCTCCATACAGCACATCTTCATCTTCATCATCGTCATACATAGGCTCTCCAGTCTCCTCAGTTTCGTCTACCACGTCTTCCTCAATCAGGAGATTTTTACCCTTCTGACTAGCAGGCTTCCTGCACTCATTCGCTCTGTGTCCCTGTTCACCACATCTGAAACATCTAATATTCGAGTGAGAATTACCCTGTGGTGTCGGCTGGACAGGACGGGGTTCTTGAGGTCGAACTGGCCGATTATTTTGATCGCTCCTGATCACT
Source organism: Cornus controversa (assembly GCA_026545225.1). Classification (NCBI taxonomy): domain Eukaryota; kingdom Viridiplantae; phylum Streptophyta; class Magnoliopsida; order Cornales; family Cornaceae; genus Cornus; species Cornus controversa. Next base: position 72,175,955 of record CM048847.1, read on the forward strand.
GGCCTCCGATTCTGCTGCTTTTCCACAGCAAGTGCGCGTTGGTATGCTTCAGAAACAGTCCAAAGCGAGTGAAGGCTGAGGATATCTTGCAGGGGCTGCCGCAATCCTCCCAAATACCGCGCCACCGTCTGCTCTTCTGTCTCAGATAAATCATTCCGGGCTATCAATTGATAGAACTCCTCTGTGTAATCATCAACCGATCTCAATCCTTGCCTCAACGATTGAAGTCGCTGAAACAGGGTTTGAATGTAGCCGAAAGGAAGGAAGTGACCCTTCATCTTCTTCTTCATCTTCTGCCAATCAGTGATCTTGGCCTTGCCCTGCCTGTCTCGTGATCGCCTCAACTGCTCCCACCATGCAGAGGCTCTGCCTTTGAGTTTGATGGCGACCAGTTTCACCTTGACACGATCTGGGACTTCTTTATATTCAAAGATACGCTCCACTTCGTTCATCCAATCGACAAATCCTTCGGCCTGTAACGTACCCGAAAACTCGGGCAGATCCACTCTGAAACCGAGGTCTCCATGACGTTCCTCCCGACCACGGTGCCCCCAGAATCGAGCACGATTGTGAAACGGGTTGTCGGAACTGGAATCAGATTCGTGATCTTCCACCTCACGGTCACTGATAGTCTGCGCCGTTAGACGCTGGGTTAACTCTGCAACTTGCCTCTGTAAATCCTCGATCATCAAATCCTGAACATTACGATCACGGTGTGGGGCTTCCTCGTTCGGAACCTGCCCACGACGACCACGACCACGACCACCAGCCATGAAAACTGATGAAATCTCACCCAGGAAGATGCTGAAAGCTCTGATACCAACTGACGCCGGACAGAATAGTGATTATTCTGTAGGCTAAGGGCAACAGAAAATAAACAGAAAGAAAGCACGAGAATTGCCCAAAAACTCAGAGAAAAGTCTCTGGTATTCAATATTATTATTCAAAATCAAAAGTACCTTCGAATCAACCCACAAGCCGGGTTATATAGCTAAGCTTCGTCAACATTACCAAAAATAGCAAAAACCTAATATTCTTGCCAAAATAAAATACGAAATAAAAGAAGAAAGTTGCCAGAATTCTGGCCCAAATCAAGCCCAGAATCACTTCCTAATCAACAAAATAAATATTACCAAAAAAGGAAAGAAATAACTAAAATTAGGGATTCGGAGGGGAAAACAGTGGATTTTGACCTCGAAAACAGACTCACCCAGCTTTAGCTAGGTGCCCACGACGTGCGCGCCGAACCAAGCTTTCCGAATTGTGGTCATAAAGGCGATTCTGACACCTGTAGCCAAAGTTATGGCCAAAATACCGAATCGCATCCAAAAATACCCTAATTAGTGACAAGGTCACGGTTTCCTGCCATCTTTACGCTGATCTGCCAACTCAAGATATTTCAGTGCCATCAACGTGTCATCTGACAGCTCAGCATCATCTGACTCGGATGCTCCTGCATCACTATCCTTGCAGGGGAACCTGTCTGAAACCTGAAATATCAACAAAGTGGGTTAAACCCACAAGCAAGTTCTATCTACTACATCCCAATCAGAGAACCAATATACATACCCTCAGTATAAGGGACACAAAAGAAAACAATAGATTTAACATACAAGCTATTCTTATTCCAGTTTCATGTTTTCAAAACAACAGTCATTAATTATAATATTCCACCCAAATTCTTATTATGCAAAAGTGATCACATTTCTTAAGTTCAGCAGAAATGAACATAACATGAAATAAAATCAAGTTTAAGCAATCCTAACATGCCATCATTTAATCTTTTGATACCTTAATAGGTATAGATATATACATACTAGTCATTTCCTATTTAGTTCATGTTTTCAGAAGTAAAATCATCTTATACATTGTTTCAAAAAAAATCCTTATCATCCAACAATGAACACATTCTTTAAGTTCAAAATAAAGAAAACATATGCATACATGTATAGATACCTTATTAGATATGGGCGATCCTGACACGCCAAATAAAATGTATAGATACCTTATTAGGTATGGGCGATCCTGACATGCCGGGCAATCCTGACATGCCAAATAAAATGCATAGATACCTTATTAGGTATGGGCGATCTTGACACGCCGGGCAATCCTTACATGCCAAATAAAATACATAGATACCTTATTAGGTATGGGCGATCCTGACACGCCGGGCAATCCTTACATGCCAAAATAAAATGCATAGATAAATTCCAATATGCAATATAAAATAACAAGGTGCATTATGATTTAAATTTGCACAAACCGTTATTTCAAATCATCCAACATGAAATTATCATCATAAGACAAATCGTTCACAAGTAGACTATAATCAAGTATTTGATGGGCATTTATATCCTTAAAGAAAATTACATTCAAGTAAATCAAATAACTCAAACATCCATTAAAGAAGCAATTTCCCAACTCAACCTTCAATTCTCTCAAATATATGAGGGAGTCTAAACCTAACTTTTATCTAGGTTTCTGGGCATATTCTACTGCTAATAACCCTATTAAATCATGCTGGAATTTCCTAGAATTTTTGAGAATTTAAAAAAATATTTTTCAAGCAAAAAGAAAATAAACATAATTCGAGGCATACTTTCACAACCAACACAATCACAAGGGAGACTCATCTTCACATGAAATTTAAAAATCAGGTGCATTTTAATTCTATAAAGTTAACTAAATTTTTCTAGAATTTTTTGGAATTTTAAAATATTTTCTAAAAATAAAAGAAGGTGAAAATCCTACTTTTAGACACTTTAAAAAAATTAACTTAACACCAAAAGAAACTCATTTCAAGATGAAATTTTACAAACAAGTTTATTTAACCTCCAAAAAGTGACAGTAAAAATTTGGAAACTTTTGGAGTTATAAAAATATTTTCTAAAATGACAGAAAGTGAAAAACTCAACTTTTGAACCCTTTAAAAATCAATTAAATAATGAGGAAAAATTATTTTGAGTTGAAAATTTAAACCCAAGTGTATTTAGCCTCCAGAGAACTACAGTAAAAATTTTGGAATTTTTGGAAATTTTTAACTATTTTCTAAAATTAAAGAGGCTGAAAAATCCGATTTTTAGACATTTTAAAAATTAATTTAAAGACAATGATAAATAATTTTGATATGAAATTTAAACCCCAAGCCCCTTAAGCTCCCAGGAAGTTGACATAAAATTTTGGGAATTTTTAAAATTATAAAAGTATTTTAAAAAAAATGATTTTTCCAGATTTTCAAGTTTTCCCAAAAATTTCAAACATACAAAATAAATATCAAAACAATTCGGAATGGGCCCATATTGGACTCAGAGGTGGGTCCCCGCGAGTGGGGCCCGAAAACAATTTTTCGGCCACCGGCGCAAGCGTCACGCGCCCCCACGCGCCGATGGACGCGTGGCCCCTTTTTTTTCTTTTCTTTTCTTCTTCTTCTTCTTCTTCCTTACCTGAAGCTTCACGAGTTAACAATGGTGGCTGAACTTTTCTATCACTTTCCGATCACTTCTGGGCACCAAATCGCGCATATGAATATACCATTGAACTCGTATCGATTTAAGCTACGCATTAGTACCAAAATCATCCCCTATCGCAGACTAAATCAAAAACGCCCAATTTCAAGTTTCGAAAATCTAAAATTTGAAACTCAATTTTCCGTCAATCTACCCAACGGTTCATAACGAAACTTTCAAGGATTGTTCTAGGAAGTAAGATCTACCTATTGATGGGAACAAAATTCCTCAAAAATGATAAACACAGTAGACCCAAATTTCATGTTCGTATATATATACACCCGCCTATACAATCATATATACATATGCAAAAATACCCTAAAACAGTACCAAAACTCCAAAATCCTAATGTTTAATTCACAGAATTATTCTTAGCATGCAAAATCATTTAATTTCATAATTAAATGCATACAAATTTCTAGCAACATGTCTATACAATTAGCATAATTAATTCTCACAAAGTTTATCAACAGAAAAAAAAAAAAAAAAACATACAAATATATACAAATTTCCAAAATAAACACAATCCTCAAACCTAGACTATGCATACGAATTCAAAGGGGAAGAGAAGAATCAAACTTGCTTCTTTGATGATTCAAACACTCGTTCACCAGAACTCCTTCTCTCTTTCGTTTACTCTCCTGATTTTTGTGCGTAATGCAAACGGCAGAAACCCTAGTTTCTTATTATTTTTTGTCCTAATCATTTTATTCTATTATTATTATTATTTTTTTCTAAAAACTAAATAACTAAAATAATAATAATAATAATAATAATAATAATAATAACCATAATAATATAAATATAACCATGGCCCAACAACTTAAGCATATCATTAGCCCAACCAATCCAGCCCAAATTCCTCCCTAACCCAATCCAAAGCATTTAAAATATTTAAATCAACTAATACACAATCAATAAACAATTCATATAAATTGATAAAAAATAAAAATAGAGCAATTCACATGAAATGAAAGAATTTATAAAGACAACCAATTCACATAAAATAATAATTGTATGAAGACCTAACAATTCACAGGAAATGATAAAATGCATATAAAGGCATTCCACATTAATTGAAAAATAATAATAATAATAATATAAAGAAATTTAAATTCTTTAAAATAATAGACGTCCAAATTTTTCGGGGTATTACAGCAACTGTGAAGTTGGCCGTGGAGATGGTGGTGGAAGGTGACATTGGTGGCAATTTTGGTAGGTGGCGATGGTGGTGGTGAAAAGCGATGGTGGCGGTGGAGGTGACAGTGGTGGTGGTGATGGAAGGCGGCAACAGCGAGCAGCGGTGGAAGAACAAAGGACTAAGAAATAATATAGCCAATTTTATTAATATATAAAAAGTACATGAACAAATTAGTAAAATAACAAATTTAAAAGAAATTTTGACTTTCTAAAAGGAAATTTTAAAAGCAATATATTTTTATTTCTCTGAAGAGCAATGCTACACGTCATGAAATTATTTCATGAATTTGTATCATGAATGATGTGGTAGATAATATGAAAAGTTAGTATTGGTGGGATTATCTCTCATATACGGAATTCCATGATATTATCACATGTCACATCATTCATGATACAAATTTATGAAATAATTTCATGACGTTTAACATTTCTCTTCTCTGAAATGGACTTTCTGATCATCGGATTCTTCGAAAAAGTCTTTGCATATATGTAATCAAACGTTACATTTTTTTAAAAAGACTTTTAATACTTAAAAAGACTTTGATGCCTCATAAAGCTCTCCTAGACCCTTGATTTTTCATTTTGAATTTTCCATTGTAACTTTACTTATTACTTTTGCATGTATGTATTTATTGCAAAACTAAAACGTTCACAAACAATAATAACCAATGATTTCTCACCATGAAGTGGTAAAAAGTCAAACAAGTATTTAGAATCATGTAATGTGCAAGACATGTAAAAAGTCTAACAAGTATTTGATTATTTGGTGCGGATGGCTAATATGTCCACCACACTTGGATACATCATGGGATTTATTCTTGAAACAAATGAATAAATTCTATAGCTTCTTAAGATGTTACTAAATGATACTACACATAGGAGGCTGCATGACATATAAAAACTTATTGCTGGATGACATACACACATATGATTGAACATGTAATTTTCAGCAACTTCAATATATATTGTTAGAAATAAAGAAAAAATTGTATTGAATTGATAATTGTCAATACATAAAGGTGTATTTATAGACACATAATCTTAGAGGCTTAATAAACTAGGAGACAAGAAATTCTAATTCTAAATGATTTAGGAGAAAGTGTAATAAACAATGTGATTTAAGAAACGATATATAATCTAACAGTAGATATAATAAGAAATATATAATCTAACAATAGATATAATAGGAAATATATAATTTAACATGTATTTAGATCTCCCAAATAGACAACGTCATGCATCAATTTACTTAACCACCGCCACCGCCACCGCCACCACCACCACAACCTCCACCGCCACCGCCACCGCCACCGCCACCACAACCTCCACCGCCACCACAGCCACCACCACCACAACCTCCGCCGCCATCACCTCCACCGCGACGGCGGCGCGGTTTGCTAGAGGAGTGACCGCAAGCGAAGATGACCATGGAGAGAATTGAGACAGACATAACAATCATGCACAACAAAAATGTGACCCCATAAGCTTCATCCAATGCACTAGCACCACCCAAAGTAACAAAAATTCTTGCCATGTTTCAATGGATCTCTATGGCAAGCTTGAGTCTAGCTAGGAATTAAATTGCATGCTTATATAGGCCAATGCCGACATTATATAGTGGCTGCATTTTGTTATCACCATCCTACGGCTGGAATGGATGATTGGTTACTTGTATTGACCCGTAACTAGTTCTTATATTTTGTTTTGATTTTGTCAACTTGAAATTAATTAAATTCCTTAGAAATGAGCAGTAGCTTTCGAAGAAGTTTCCATCTTAGACTTTTCACTTATTTAGACAATTCAAGAAAGGATAAGCTAGAAATATCTATACCAATCCTAGAAGCAAATCGGTTAAATGGTCCTGCATTGGTTTCATAAATCAACCCCCCAAATCTTGCTTGATTAATATTGACCTATTATATGTGGAGTAAAAATTATCTCCATTTAGTATTTTTTGCAATGACTTTGGTGGGGCAACGTTTGTAACTATGAGTGATAATACACGTTATTAAAATGGGTAATACAATGTTATCTAATGTCACACATTTTAGTAACGTAAGTTACTAGTTATTGGTATCAACCAGTGTAGTAGTGTTCGTCACCACTGATTGTAACAAACATCGTCATAGAAGAAATTAAAGAGAAACTCTCACCGGAGAGGATAATGGCCCATCTATATATATATATATAGAGTACTGATCTCTTGCTCACCGGTGAGCAAGAGATTTTATTCACACTTTGATTAGTGACCATTAAATTAAATCTAACGGCCACTAAACAAACTCACTTGCCTATTTTACTAAAATCACAAAATCACTGTTTGTATGTTTTAATTTTGAAATATTAATATTACACCAATTCCTTTCTTAATATATAAAAAAATTGTAATTACTTTCCTAATGTAAAAAAAAAAAAAATTAATATACCAAAACAAATAATTAATAATACGACTGAGAAATAATCAAGAACTTTCAAAAATCAGAATTATCCCTTCTTCCACCTCTAAAAATTCTTATTTTTAATCTCATCTCTTCTTGATACTCTACTCATGATAGGAAGCATTTATCAATCAACTAAGTAAATTCTTCTAACATTAATTATTTGAAAATAGAAAATAGAAGCAAGCATTTAAGGCTCTTGCGTGCACACCCACACACGCAAGATAAAAAAGACACACACACACACACAAAAAAAAAAGGTAGTATAATTAGATTTAACTCAGTTTGGTTGTGTCTATTAATAGTATAACTCACGACTGTCATATTCGTATTGTACATTAATTACTGGACTACAAGTTGTCAAATGGTGCAAGTTGTGTGTGTGAGATAGTAGAAGTCTAATAGCGGGGACACTCAACTGTCCACATCGAATGTGACCCTTTACCACATGCTAAGTTGGGGCCAAACCTGAATAGCAATGTGTGTGGCCAACTGTAGGGATATTGTCTCAGTTATGGATAGATAGTAATAAAGGTGATAAAGAAGGGGCGCAATTGACATTGACTAATTTTCGTTATTAGTAAATGGCTTGTCTGATCGAGAGTATGAACAAGTTTATGTGACAGTATCCCCTTGTCCAAATTAATTACGTACTATCATCCGATATGCTAAAGAAAAGCTACTTAATTAATTAATCAATCAATTTTACTAGACAACCAAATATAATAGACAACACTGTTGAAATTAGAAATTAGTTGTTCAACCATATATCAATTTTTTTTTTTACATTAGAAAAATAATTACAATTTTTTTTTACATTAGAAAAGGAAATAGTGTAATATTAATATTCCAAAATTAAAACATACAGACAGTAATTTTGTGGTTTTAGTAAAACAATTAAGTGAATTTGTTTAGGGGCCGTTATATTTAATTTAATGGTCACTAATTAAAGTGTGGATAAAATCTCTTGTTCACCGATGAGCAAGAAATTCATCTACACCAAACACAGTAACCGTTGAATGTGATTGCTAGATTTTTTTTAATAATTGTCTTTTTTATATCAATCACATCCAACGGTTTATGTATCTGGTGTAGATAAATTTTTTGCTCATCGGTGAGCAAGATATCATTACTCTATATATATATATATTATATATATATATTTGCAAATAAAATTTTATTTTACACATTTGGTTAACATCCATCAAAACACAACCAGCAGTTCGGCAACGTGGACTGTTTTCTTAATAGCTTCGCATCTAAGACTCTTTACCTTGCAAGGGGACTCGGGTTAAAAAAAAAAAAAAATTCTAACCATCTTCTTTTTTGCGTGCAATTAATCAAAAAGTGACCTCACCCACTTAAGTGACTTGTCCTTGCCATCTTAATTTCTTCTTTCCCACCGGCTAGCACCTGTGCTCGCGCGCAGTATCTTACCTTTGGCCACCGTTCCATGGTTAACCTAGAGCTACGGAAACCCAGTCCATCGCTTTCCCAATTCAGGTGGTTTTGTATAATGCAGTTGATCGATAGGATTTGAACATTGCAAACATGGGCTCTTATAGTGTGGATACATATATATATATATATATGAACTATCACACTGAACAAATCCAAAATGCCTCTCAAAATAACAGACAGGCTTTGTCACCAACACTACTATTGTTCCTGTACTATAACCATTAATAATGTGATGGGTCAAAACATGATACGGAATAGTTTCTACATATCTTGTACAATTGAGGAGGAAGAGGTTTGTCAAAAGTAGTGTTTTAAAATATTCCATGTGGGAGGTAATTATCAAACTCATTAGAATAACATTTGGCATTTCATGCAAACCAAGTGTGACAAATATTAATTCACTAGAAGATGGAATTAAAATTTGTCTATGATGTCACATTTTTTTTTCTGACAACCCCTATCTTCTGACTTGAGAAAAATCCTAACAATCTAGCATATTAAAACCTGCTAAAAATTTAAACAAGGTAAAGTATTTGATGCATAAATCCAGGTTAAAATCTTCAAATTAAAACTTATTAAATAACATTAAATTAAATTTAGAAATATGATCGTAAAGCATAGAAAGACATAAACTTACAATATGTGACTTTTCAAATTCGGATATAAAGGAGCTGTAACACTTAATTTGTTATGTTTTTAGTGATTAAATAACAGCAAAGATTGTGCTTCCATCATTTGGTGTGAAAGAAAAACTAACAGTTGTAAAAAGCCAATAATACAACACCAATTTGATATGACTATGTTGGCAAATGTGTGAACAACTATATACTTGATATATAGGTGCATAAATAACAAGCTCACAAAGACAATTCACATGAAGAACTAAACAATAGGTAAATAATTACAAGCTTATTAATCAGTACAAATGAAAAGAAATATTGTGGGCAGCAGTAGAGATGGTTGTCTCAGTCACCACCACAACCACCACCTCCGCCATCGCAGCAACAGCAAACTATGGTGACTTCATCACGTTTCTTGTCATCCTCCTTTTTTTCTTGATTATTTTCAGCAGCCTTGTCTTTCTCATCACTGCCATCAGCACATGAGTAGATAATGAAAGCTATGATGGAAATTGCAATGAATCCTTGACAAAGTAACAGAAATCCAATGGGAAGATGATGAACAGTAGTACTTCCATCCCCTGTACCAGTTGCACCTTCCAATGTGATCCACGCCATCGATCTATACTGTGTTTTGTGCTTTGACACTCTCCTATATATATATATATATATATATATATATATATATATATATATATATATATATGGTAGTTTCTTTGGGGCCCTCCTAACTTCTCAGTAAGTTCATAGTTTGTCTTAACATGGAAAGGCAGCAACAGCAAGGTCACGGTCTAATATTTTATTTTTATTAAGCGTGTAAGATAATTGTAGCTATTTTAATAAAGATGCATAAAACAGGATTGCGTTTTTTTTTTTTTTTTTTTTTGTCAGGGCTAAATTAGAGCTACCGATACTCCAAGAGAATACTACATATGCTGGAGAATTAATTATTCAGATAATTTTTTTTAATTTAGAGTAGAACAGATTTTTTGGAATAATTTACAATATTTGTGTTATCTGATAGCTGTTGGATGCATCCACATTATACCTCGATTAAGGGAATGATTGACACCAAATGACAATGTCTTCATTGGGATAATTGTTAAAACATAAAAAGTAGTTTAAAGGATCTAAACGTACATTTGATGAAAACAAACTTCAAGCTGGCTATGCCAAACAATGTGACATGCCACAAAACTTTGGACACCAGCACAGCACTCTGTACCCCACACACACACACACACACACACACACACACACAGATATATATGCAATACGAGTCATCCACAATATTATAGGTCCGTGATTATTTAGGCCATGTGCACATAAATTTCGAGTTTGAAAATAAAATCAAAATGCGTGGACAAATAAATTAAATTTATTAATTTCAAGAAATATAGATTATAAATCTCTGTAGATCTTTACAAAAGAAAGACAAATTTCTCTGATTCGATTTCTTTGATGATCTGGATTCAAGGGCTGCTAGAGTTTGATCTTGAATTGGATTGAAACTTTGGTAAAGAACGACACATGAATGATGTACTCGTTATTATTCTCCTTCAGGGTTTAGATATTTTGGAACTTTGGATTTAGAGTGAAGAATCTTGAGCTTTCTCTAAAAGTCTTCTGGTTATTTTTTGGTTATTTTCTTCTTTCTTTTTCTCCCTCTAGACCTTTATTTTTAGGCTTCTTGGAGGGGCAAACTAGTAACTTCTTTTACTCTTAATAATTATCTTTGATGATAATTATCTTTTGTGATAAGTATCCAATTAATATATATATATAATTATCTTTAATGATAAATATATATACATATATACCAATTATCCTTTGACCCATTTTCTAGTGGGTACGTTTGGACTTTTTGGATAATTTGAATTGGTCCATGAGCCATTTATTTGTAATGGATCTAGACTTTGAATTGCTTGACTCATTGGGCCATATTTCGAAAGTGGACCAAATTGAAAGTAAGCCCAAATTGTAATTTGGATTCACCTTACAATTTTTTAATGTCTACAAATTGCCCTCACTTTAAGTCTCGCGTTAATACCGAACTCGTCGCGTATTTAAAATGGGGCTTGAAGTAAATTTTTATTTTTATTTTTAAATGCAATTTTCCAACATCCAAATTTTGGACACTTTCCATGACATGAACTAGGATTGTTTAAATTTTCTTCTTTGAATGGAACTACGATTTCCTAGTTCTCCTTTTCCTGATTGAATTAGTCTCTTGAAAATCTTGTTCCAACTAGGATTTTTTTTTTCCTTATCCAAGTAGAATTAGAGTCTCGAGGATCCACCTACAAATAGGATTAAACTAGTGTGGGCTATATATATCCCACGAGTTAGGCTTTTGGCATCAATTTGTGTTATAATCTTAATTGCTGAACTTTGAAACGAAATCAACACCAAATTGTCAGTGACAGAAGAAGGAAGAGCTCGTAGTTGCAGTACCATTTTTTCTCTCCGAAAGCTTTATCGTGACAGTAGGTTCTTTACTTTCTTTTTATTATTTTCGCTCTCTTTCATTGCTTTAATGTCCCAAGCTCCTTCACCTTTTTTTATTATTTCCTTTATTTTTCTATCACATAGCTCACAAATATGAACTCTTATTACTGTTACGCGACCCAAGATTTTTTCTTCCAACCAATTTTTTACTCATCTCTTTCTCTTATATAGAGATCCTCTATGGTGTTCTCCAAGTAAAAGAAAATAAAAAAGTACTGAGAAGAAAATATGTCAAATTTTTTTCTCTGACTTGCAATCTAATTTTGACCTTCAAAAAGTGTGATTCACGAAATTTTCATAAAATACAAATATTTTGGACTTCAAGCTATCTTTTCACAGTCGATGAGTTAGCTCAATCCCAATATCTGAGTCGAGAGATATGGTCAAATTACCATAACTAGTGTAATATTCGCGCAAGATATTGTGACTATTTTGACACGCGATTTTTACCCCTTAAATGTCAAAATTAGGACTTCTTCGTGAAATACAAATTTATTCCCCTATGAATAAAATTTCTAAAAACTCTAGGCTTGCATTAATCCGATACTTGAGCTGAAAGTTATGTCCCAAATAGTAAGAGTGCACAGAAAAGTTATAGACTTTATATTTGTTAAATTTTGGTCTTTTACACAAATATCACCATAAACTCAGATTATCTTTATCTTCTCTACCTAGGCCTCCACTTCTTTTCTCCTCTTTTTTTCAATGATAACTCGGCAGTGAGCAAATATATATTTTTTAATCGCTATTAACCAATTTTGTTTTTTTTTTTGCAAATCAATTTCTACTTGTGAACTCTGTTCGAGTTTTGTGTTGCCTCTAAAACAACGTATAGATCCATTGAACTCATCAAAGAAGACAACTTCACGTGAGTCACTCAATCCTTTTTGTAGGATTTAATTTCTTTACAAATTTTTGTAGGTTTCCATTCCTTTTCTAGCGAGAGACAACTTTTCAAAATACTTCAAATTGTCAAATCGCTTCTTTCAGAATATGGAGTTCGAAACACCATTCATTAGTCCATTCAAGGTCACTTAGTTCTTTTGAAACACTTTTCATCCCTTCGAGGTCACTTAATTCTTTTGAAACACTTTATCGTCCCTTCGAGGTCACTTAGTTCCGTTGAAACATTTTATCGTCCATTCAAGGTCAATTAGTTTCTTTGGAATACTTTATTGTCCCTTCGGGGTCCCATAATTCTGTTGGAATGCTTTTCGCCCCTTCGGGGTCACTTAATTCCTTTAGAACACTTTTTGTTCCTTTGGGATCACTTAGTTCCATTAGAACACTTTATCGTCCATTCGGGGTTATTTAGTTCTGTTGGAACACTTTATTAGTCCTTTACGAACACTTTTTTTTTTAAAATGTTGAAATTTCTCTCATATTTTATTTTTTTCAGTCAAGTAAATAACCTTTGACTTCTGCCAATCATGATTTTCTTCAAAAGTTTCAAGGCAAACACAGTAACTATTTTAGAATGAGAGAATGATGTCGTGGAGAAAGGAACTACACTGAATATAAGAACCCCATTGGTTGATCGTTTTGCTCCACGGGCCAAATTAACATGACGCGACGGATGCTTTCAACATCTTGGCAGCAAGTCAAGTTACCACAATGCGATAAACACCTTTTAACATATTTTGGTGATGCGCCAAGTCGTCACCACAGTGCGACAAACATCGTTAATATCTTGACGGCAGGCCAAGTCACTACGGTGCGGCAGACATCGTCAATATCTTGGCAGCAAGCCAAAAGAAATATTGGGAAAGGTAAGAGCCTTTGCACCACGACTTGTTATGCTAAGCTCCATATCATAGTCACGAGTAACCGGTTCTTCAAATTTACAAGGCTCGATTCCTTGTAGAATATAAAGAAGCTCCCAATGCATGTCTTGCATACACATTTCGACTACTAAGACTTCAGAAAGATGATCTTTGCAATCAAGACTTAGAGCCCGCTAACGGTTCATATAGTCAACCACAAGCTCGTTCTTCATTTGTTTAGTGTTAATGAGTTTTAGCATGCTTACTATTCTGCGATTACTGTAGAAGTAATTGAGAAATTCTCGCTCCATCTGCCCCCTACAGTCAATACTCCCAGCTTTGAGGCCCGTGTACCAATCAAATGTATTTTCTTTGAGGGAACGAGCAAATTGCTTGACTAAGAGGTCCCCTTCGATACCAGCATTATTGCAAGTCTCTACAAAGTGTGCAACATGTTGTTTGGGATTATCATTTCTATCAAATTGTTGGAATTTTGGCGGTTGATATCCCACTGGCATTTTTAAGCTGTTAATTCTTTCAGTGTAGGGTTTTGAGTACATGAGAGTGCTTTGAGGGGTGCCGCTATACTGTGCTGGAATTGTGTTCGTTATTATGTCCTGCAATTGTTGGACAGATAACGAAACGACTTGCAAATCACCGTTAGTTTCATCAACCACATGTCCTGATGCAGATGTGTGATGACGATCTTTTGATTGAGCACCTTGAAGGATTGAATTTGAAATATTCATAGGCAATTGTGTTGACTCGTCATGATTTTGGATTTCAATCTTACTCATTAGCGCGACAATCTGCAAGTTCTTCTCTTCAACAGTTTTTGTGAGGTTTTCGATTGCTCGTGCCATCACTACTAGTTAGTCTTCCACCGAGGTTGTTCTAGTCATCATAGTTGAAACAACATTCAAATAGGAAAGACCTTAAGGGCCAACATTCTTTGAAGTGACCAATTGTTCTGAAATCTCAAGTAATAACTCTGAAAGTGAACCAACTCTAGAGTTAGCGTCAGAGACTGAGTGGGGTGAATGTGGTGGCATATAAGACTTGACTTGGACATACAAGATAGCGAAAAAATATGATATCAAATGAGCATTTCATAAAATATTCAATGTCTAAAATTGATCACAGGTTAAGTATGTCATTCTAAAAAATAAAATAAACAGTTTGTTACTGAAAAGCAAGAGCCCAACCTCGTTAATTGGGGCATATTGATGATTCTGGCCCTTCAGCTGGAAAAAAAAGATAGGCAGCATATGCCAAAAGCATAATACAGCTGCTAAACCTTGAAAGGGCTAACTCAGACTTCCCAAAATGCAACTCAGTGTGCGTAAAGTGAAAGATAGTTGGGAACAAAAGGCCCATGATTGCCATCAAAAGCAATCCTGAGTTCATAACAGCATTTCCCTGCCAAAATAGAATTGAAAGTATCCCAATATTCAGTTGAACCAAATCAACATATTTGAAAATACAAGAGAGAATGCAAATTACAACTCTAGAGTTGGCGTCAGAGACAGAGTGGGGTGAATGTGGTGGTGCCGACTTTTCTGAAACAACGTTAGAGTTCTTTGCCCTCTGAGGATCAATGGTGTTAACATGTTCAGTTTTCACATCCATTGGTTTAGTAGGATTGGTTTTCACCAAGTCTTACTGATTCTTGAGCGAAACAATTGCTTTGGTCTTGCTACACCTCATAGGGCCTGTTAAGGTGCTGCTAGTACTTGACGAGTTCCTAGTGTTCTTGTCACTACTTGCGATAACTTTGATGTTGGTCAATGTAGCAGTTGTGTCTTTTGAGACTTTCTTGTTTGTAGTCTGAACCTTGGGATGAGCCATAAATTATAATGAACGGAGTTTCGGATGTATAATGTTAGAGACAGAGATGAGAGGCAGAGATTGTCTTACTGGGCATGCCATAAATTTGTACGTACACACAAATTTTGAGTTTGAGAATAAGATCAAAACATATGGACAAATAAATCAAATTTATTAATTTCAAGAAATATGGGTTATAAATCTTTGTAGATCTGTACAAAAGAAAGATAAATTCATGTTATTCGATCTCCTTGGTGATCCGGATTCAAGGACTGCTGGAACTTAATCTTAAATTGGATTGAAACTTTGGTGAAGAACGACACATGAATGATGTGTTTGTTGTTATTCTTCTTCTTCAAGATTTAGATGCTTTGGAACATTGGATTTAAAGTAAAGAATCCTACAGAGTTTCAACTTTCTCTGACAGTCTTGTGGTTGTTTTCTTCTTCTTTTTTCTCCCCTTAGACCTTTATTTATAGGCTTCTTGGAAGGACAAACTAGTAAGTTTTTTACTCTTGATAATTATCTTTTGTGATAATTATCCAATTAATATATATATATATCTTTAATGATAAATATATATACATATATATCAATTATCCTTTGACCCATTTCCTAGTGGATTTGGACTTTTTGGATAACTTGAATTAGCCCGTGACCTATTTATTTGTAATGGACCTAGATTTTGAATTGTTAGACTTATTGGACCATATTTTCAAAGTGGACCAAATTGAAAGTAAGACCAAATTGTAATTTGGATTCACCCTACAATTTTTTAATGCCTACAAGCCCTGTTTGGTAACACTTTCGATTTCAGATTTCAGCTTTTATTTTCATTTTTTTGAAGTCACATCAGAAATCGTATTTGGTAACACAACTTTCATTTTTAAAAAAATGAAAGTGATGTCAAAATTTTGACAATCTTTAGACATAATTTGAAAGTTTCATAACGAAACTTTCAGTTTCATATTTCATTTTTCAATTCATGTTTTCATTTCTGATTTTTTTTTATAAAATACAATAAATAAAAATTTTGTTTGCTCTAAAATATAATAAATTAAAATTTTGTAAAAGAACAAGAATAACAAAAATTAGAAAATACAATAAATAAAAAATTGGTTAACTCAAAAAATATAAATATAACAAAGTAAAATACAATAAATAAAAAATATAAATATAAATAAAATACAAAAAATACAAAATTATAAGTCAATAAGAATAAAAATGTTTTATAAAATACAATAAATAAAAGAATATATAAATATAAATATATATATATATATATAAGATATATATATATATAATAAATATATAAATAAAGATATATATAAGAAGAAAATACAATAAAATAAGAGCTATATATAATACAATTATATATAACATAAAAATATAATATAATAAATACAAAATTATAAGTCAATACGAATAATTTTTTTTATAAAATACAATAAATAAAAATAAATATATATAATAAATATAAAGAGATATATAAGAAGAAAGTATAATAAAATAAGAGTTATATATAAATACAATTATATATAATATAAAAGGAAATAAAACAAGTATATATAATAATATATGACAATTACCAAAACACGCGTAAATAGTTAGAACTTATGACAATTACCAAAAAAATGAAAATGCTTAAAAATGAATTTATAATTAAAATAAATTTCTAACAAATATAATTTCGGAGGAAAGAATATATATAAAATATGTAATATCACATTTATATTGGATTAAAATTTAGGGCTGCAACTCGGGCGGGTTAGAGGTATAACTCGGGCTCAATCCTACATATGAAATGTTCAACTCTAACCCAACCCTAACCCTACTTCCAACCCTAACCACTCAACCCTAGCCCAACCCATCCTTAAATTTTTAAACTCGGGTTGAGATTCAGGTTAGAAAGTCGGGTTATCTATACCACCAATATCCATGTTGAAAATTTAAAGTGATCTTTAATAAGTTTCACATTATATTACTCCTTAACACACAAAAAATTAAAAACTTAATGCAAATTTTTAAAAAATTACAAACAAATTTTTAGAAAATTAATTATCCAAAATGTTAACATATAAATTAAGATTTAACAAAAGGAAGTTGAAAAGAAAAAGGTTATCATAATTTGAATATTATATATAATATATTTAAAATAAAAAATACGTATAAAAATAATATTACAATTCGGGTTCGGGTTGGCTCGAATTGTTGGCACCTCAACCCAAACCCAACCCTAATTAAGTTCGGATTGAGGTTTTTCAACCCAAGCTCAACCCTAATTGTAAATATTGTTGCCCAAGCCCGTAAAAAAATCGGGTTGGGCTCGGGTTAGGTTCAGGTTGCCCACCCAAGTTAAATCCTTAGATAAAATGAATTGGAATCATATTACTCCAACACAATTTTTAGTCAAAGATACTACTATTTTTTTTTTTGAAAATTAATTTTGGGTTACCAAATATATTTAATTTTAGATTTGTACTTTTAAAATTTCAACAGCATATGACATTACCAAACGTATTTTACTTTTGACAGAAATGACAACACATTAGATTTTCATATTTCATTTTTCAGAAATCAAAAAATGAAATCCGACAACGTGCTCATTTGGGCATTATATTAATTTACTTTTCCTCTAGAATTCACAGAATTATTCGGATCCCTTCTCCTACTGCCCAATTTTCATTAATTTCCCATACTTAATTTCCACATGTTTGATCCTCCAACATTGTTCGGTTCAAAATTTTCATTCCCAAACACAACATTATCCTTCGGATGGCCATTCTCAACAAGCTTCCCATCCTTGACAGACCATCCATGGTTTTCCTTCAATTCCAAACCACTGCTCCCTCTGCAATACAGCTGCTGAGTCCATCGACCACCTCTGAAAACAAGGCAGAAAAGGTTTGTGCTTCCATTATTTGGTGCGAAAGAAAAACTAGCATTGACTAAGGCCTCATTTGCCATAGCTTTTGTTTTTGCTTTTGCTTTTGCTTTTACTTTTACTTTTACACAATCCTTTTTATACAAAAAGCCAATAATACAACATCAATTTGATATGACTATCTTGGCAAATGTATATATGAACTATATATTATTACCCAAACTTCACTTCTAATATAGGTACGTGAATAACAAGCTCACAAAGACAATACATGCACGTGAATGAGATGAACACAACTACACAATAGGTGAATAATTTACACGCTTATTAATTAATCAGTACACGGACATCAAAAGAATATGGGCAGCAGTAGAGATGGTTGTCTCAGTCACCACCACATCCACCACCGCAACCACTACCTCCTCCATCTCCATCGCAGCAAACACCAGCACTGTCTGCACAGCCAAAGCAATCTATGGTGACTTCATTACGTTTCTTGTCATCATCATCCTTTTTTTCTTGATTATTTTCACCAGCCTTGTCTTTCTCATCACTGCCATCAGCACATGCAAAGATAATGAAAGCTACGATGGAAATTGCAATGCATACTTGACAAAGTAACAGAATGGCACCAATGGAGAGATGATGAACACTTCCATCCCCTGTACCAACTCCACCAGCAGCTAGACCTTCCAATGTGATCCGCGCCATCGATCTATACTGTATTTAATTTTGCTTTGATACTCTCCTAATCCAATGTTATACATATATCTATATATATATATATATATAACTTGTCAGTAACATCATAGTCTATTTTAAAAATGGCAAGGCGGTAAGACCAAGGTCAAACTAGGTATAATTCCCAACAGAATATCCTCGGATGAGTTGACTAAGTCCTGCAAGTGGAGCCCCGGCCAGAACGTACATCAGATGAGCGCTGCTACATGTCTCGAATAAATTTCGAGATATACATCACAAATCTATGTGGCATCTGACATGGCACTTAATACGTCAGCATTTAAAATCTTAAAACCCTAATTGATATTTCACGTTAGAGAGCGGTTCGTCTTCGCCACTGGTTTCTCCTTCTTCGCTCTCACGTCTTCACGGCTAGTTCGGATTCCTTCTTTGCTCCTATCCATCTTCGCTGCTGATTTCTATTCCTTCTTCGCTCTTACCTGTCTTCACGGCTGGTTTTGATTCATTCTTCGCTCCTACTGCATGCTCCCACGATCACAGTGTTCTCCACAATCACAGATGGCCCGGGATAATCATTCTTCTTTCACACAAGAGAGAGACAATGATCAAGTATGTGTGTGTATATATGTATATATATATATATATATATATATAGTTAAAACTGTTCATCTTTAATTTTTTAAATTTAGTATTTGTGTATTGTTGTTCATTGTTAGTTTAATCTAAATATCTTTCAAGTTATGGATGTCAACATCTATGTTTTGTTTACTTGTAGTGTATATATATATATTTTGGTAGTATATAATAATCATATTTGTAAGATTCAAACTCACAGAGGCTCTTACCTCCCAATATACAGAGCATCGCCTAGAAAAGAAACCCCCTTGACAACTACAATGACCATTCGAAGAGGCTTAAACATTGTAACAAAGACAGGACTCTTCTTGTGCAAAGCCCACGTGTGAGTAACATTCCTAAAAGCAATCACACCAGCCTACATATTAAGAAGCAAATCAATTTATTATTACATACAAAAAAGAAAACTAAATATCTTTATAAGAATTTATATCTATATTTGATGTGGATATGTGTCAAAAGTGTGAGATAACCTCCAATATAAAAGATTAGAATGAATTGGTGGACACCTCTTAATTAGAGTCATGTCTTCTCCTCCTGATGTAGTCGTTGAACCTGAATATCGCCCTCAAGCTGTAATGAACTATTATTCGCTTACATTATAGGATGAGAATGACCACTGGAGCAAGCGGAAAGATGCTAAAGAATTAATTTCTAAAGTAAAGTAAAATACAAGAGTCCATGTATTTGATCCTACAACTACCATATTCTGGAGACTATTATGCTTTTTTTGGTTGTGCTTTTGGCTGGACCTTTCCTCTGTTTTCCTCTGTTTATTTTGATTGTCTGTATCTCCTTTTGTCTAAAGCTGATTTTTGGCCTGAGTTGTTGATCACTCAGTTTTACTTCATGCATTACATGTATCTAGCTTTAAATTTTATTGAAATGTATTTGTAATTCAGTTTAATAGAAATCAAATTCCTCAATGCAACACATAGTAATTTTTTTTTCCATCAATTTTTGACTGAAAATGTTTTTTTTATATTGATAATAATTTTGTTTTTTGTTAGGATGTGGAAGATTTTATGGAGATAAATATGGGATCAGATATACAAAATGCTAGTGCTAAGAATATGAATGAACAAGGTCTTGAAGGAACATCAAATGGGTATGAAGAAGTTCAAGCACCTAAAACCGGTATGGTTTTTAACTCAGATAATGAAGCTTTTGATTATTACAAGAACTATGGTAGGAGTGAGGGCTTTGGTGTGATAAGGAAAAGTAGAAAGTTTGATGAAAATAAAAAGTTGAAGTATGTAACATTTTCATGTGCTAAATCTGGAAGGGTAAAAGGCATTGCAAGTAATTCTATCAAACCAAAGCCATCAACAAAAACTAATTGTAAAACCAAAATCAATATGATAGTTGATGATGATGGTCGATACACTGTGGGCTATTTTAAGATTGACCATAATCATGAACTAAGCCCAAGAAAATCACGATTTTTGAGATGTAACAAGGAACTAAGTTGTCATGCCAAAAGAAGACTTGAGTTGCATGACCAATCTGGCATTTCATTGAGTAAGACGTATAATTCTTTTGTTGTCGAAGCTAGAGGTTGTGAAAATTTAAATTTTGGTGAGAAAGAATGTAGAAACTATATTGCAAAAGTGAGACAGTTAAGACTAGGGGTTGGAGATGCTGAAGCTGTTCATGCATATTTTGTTCGAATGCAAAAAAAGAATTCAGATTTTTTCTACAAAATGGAATTTGATGATGAAAATCGTATAAAAAATGTATTTTGGGCTGATGCAAGATCTAGAGCAGCATATGAGTCATTCGGAGATGTTGTCACATTTGACACGACATACCTTACAAATAAATATGACATGCCTTTTGCTCCTTTTGTTGGAGTAAATCATCATGGACAATCAATGTTGTTTGGTTGTGGTTTGTTATCTAATGAGGATACAGTGACATATGTATGGCTATTTAGATCATGGTTAGAATGTATGAGAGGGCGTTCACCAAATGCTATTATCACTGATCAATGTATGGCCATTCAAGGAGCAGTTAAAACGGTGTTCCTAGAAGCTCGCCATCGACTTTGCTTATGGCATATAATGAAAAAGATTCCAGCCAAGTTAAGTGGATTTGCAGAGTATAAGAAAATAAGTAATACCATGATGGGTATTGTTTATGATTCCATGACCATTATGGATTTTGAAAAAAGTTGGGTCAATATGGTTGATAATTACAACCTTCATGATAATGAATGGCTAAATTCTTTGTATGTTGATCGATTTCGTTGGGTTCCAACCTTCGTGAAGGACACTTTTTGGGCAGGTATGTCGACAACTCAGCGTAGTGAAAGTATGAATTCCTTCTTCGATGGTTATGTTAATTCAAAAACTACTTTGAAACAGTTTGTGGAGCAATATGATAATGCCTTAAGAAGCAAGGTTGAGAAGGAAAATCTAGCAAATTTTGCTTCTTTTAATTCAAAGATTCCATTGATAACAAATTTTCATATTGAGAAACAATTTCAAGAAGCCTATAGCATTGAAATATTTAAATTGTTTCAAGATGAGTTGCGGGGATTATATTACTGTAATGTTAACTTTGTTAAAGTTGATGGGTCAATTGTCACTTTTCAAGTACGAGAAAATGTGACAGTGGGAGATGGGTATTCTAGAAGGCATGACATTTATAATGTTCTTTATAATAAAGTTGAATGTGAAGTGAAATGCATATGTCGTTTATTCGAGTTTAAAGGAATTTTATGTAGGCATGCAATTGCTGTTCTCACTGATCAATGGGTCAAGGAGATCCCATCACGATATATTCTAGACCGATGGAGAAAGGATATTAAGCGAAAGTACACCTTTGTAAGGAGCTCTTATGATGATTCTTCCACAAGTGAGCAAATTGAGTGGTATGACAGGGTGCATGAAAATTTTAATGAACTGGTAGAATTTGCAATGGAGTCTACTGAAAAGTGCGAGATGTTGTTAGAAATTTTAGATGCCGGAAAGGAGAAGTTTGTTTTGAATGATCAGTTGGACTGTGGGAGTATCAAATTGCATCGAGATCATTTTATATCCTCACTAGAACATGATGGTAAATGTCAAGGGATATCAGATTCAAGCAAGAAGTTTCTAAGTCCAGTAAAAGTGCGAAGTAAGGGACGCCCACCATCAAAGAGAAAAGAGTCCAGTGTAGACAAAATAATATGCAGACGCAGAAAAAAGGTAATAGATTATTTTTTCAATTAATTATACTAAATTTATTTTATTAAAATTTTAAGAATCATTTGTCATTCGTGTCTTAGCAGCTCTCTCAAAAGGAACAAGTTGATGATGGAAGAAAGAAGAAGGTACATTTATTCTAAAATTGTAATGTGGCTAAACAAAATTTTTGACCATTTATTTTATTGTTCTTTTATAGCACATATTTTAAATCTTGCATGCAGGTTTGTCGAAGTACTTCTACTATTGTAAACAGAAGTGAGGTCCCAACAAATGCATCAATTTCATCAGATATGGCTTATGAATTTGGAACACAAGAAAGTCAAGTGGTAAATCTTTTAGAGAAGTTTCAATTTATTCATTTATTCAAAAAGAGATTTAATTATGATCTTGTCAAGTTTAGACTTTGGTCTATGGGAGGCTTTCCATTGTCCCAATTAAATTACAACGGCTCTGGCTTCAAAGAGAATGGGACTGACCTTACCTTCATCTATATACATATCTTTAACTGATGTTATTTTCTGGTTTAATGTAATGTAAGTTGAGAATTCTACCTTGTAATTCTGGGATATCAGCTTTTGCTTTATCCATATCTGTTTGTTTTGATTGCTTGCTGTTTTTCGGAGTCTGGTTAGTTACTTCCAAGCTGAATGCTGGTAACCCCTTGTGCATTAATTTTCAGTCTTCACCATCACATTGGCACGCTGGAATATTTTGGAAGTCTTTAATTAATTGTATATATAGAAAACATCTATGATTTTGATCTCACTCACTGTACGTACATCAATCCTTCATAGTTGTTTATATCAACCCTATTTTCTTCTCCTGCTATTGCTAGTTTAGCCCATGGTTTGGACACCAGCACTGTATACCATGCAGTACGTACTAATCATCCACATTAAAGGTCAAGAGACCTGGCTCCCTATACATATATATATATACATATAAAATCACCCGGGCCTTCTAATCATTTAGGTGGACAATGCGCATGTGCATGTGATATGCATATGCAACACTTGGTAGATTTTACTCATGCCCCTTTGCAGAAAGGCTATGGTACGGTGCGCCTCCCATTTGATTGTAAATATTAGTTAGAACTGTTGTCTCAGTGCCTTAATGGCTTTTGATGAAACTTAATTAAGCATCCTAGGGATGGTGGTATTGCTGATGATGAATTAATTTTCTGTTAAGTATGCTGTTATGTGGAACTCATGGCTTCAGAGGATTGATGTAATTAAACTGCTTTGCATAGAAGCGCAATTACTTAGCTTGACGAGCTACTAGCTAGCTAGAATTCCCCATGTTTTACATGATTTGCTAATAAACCTTATTTTGGATTCATCATCACTTGTTGATAGGAATTGTACGTGTTAAGTCGATCTGCTAATGTTATTATTAGAAGGGTACGGTTATTGTTTCTAAGGGATTTTGGAGATCCTGCAGAGAAATCTGATG
Organism: Cornus controversa; assembly: GCA_026545225.1. Taxonomy (NCBI): domain Eukaryota; kingdom Viridiplantae; phylum Streptophyta; class Magnoliopsida; order Cornales; family Cornaceae; genus Cornus; species Cornus controversa. The sequence continues at coordinate 72,200,143 of CM048847.1, forward strand.
ATCTCTTGGGGCCAAGTCGTTAGTTTACTTGTATCTCCATGAATAAATTTTGTTTATATTGTGTTTCGGAGCATCAAAACCGCATCTTGAAATTGGAAATGAAAAAATAATAATTTCAAGAAACATTTATATATTGATGGCTGCGTAAGTATCTTAAGTAAAGCTGTGCATTAGTCAAAATCCTACCTATATATGAAAATACATGCTAAAGCAGACTTCATTTATTCTCAATTTTGTAGAATTATGCCTGCCGACTTGGGTGTCCTTTGGGAGAGCTTCCTAATATCGAAAGAACTTCATTAAGAAGACTTTTATAAAAAAAATTTTGTTAGAAAGAATATAGGAAAAAAAATTTGTTTGGCGAATGAATTTTTTAAATATACTTTTAACTTTTAAATTCTTTTTTTCTTGACAATATTATCCCTTGTCATTAATAACTATCGCAACCATGAAGTTGGTCGTTGTGTTGATGGTGGTGGAAGGCGCGCAGTAGTGGCAATGGTGGTGGAAGGTGACATTGGTGGCGATTTTGGTGGAGGTGGCGGTAGTGGTGGTGGAAAGTGGTGAAGGTGGATGTGGAGGTGGTGGTGGTGACGGAAGGAGGCGATAGTGGTGGCGGTGGAAGAACAAATGACTAAGAGAGAATATACCACAATCTTATTAATATATAAAAAGTACATTAACAAATTAGTAAAATAACAAATTTAAAAGAAATTTTAACTTTAAAGAAGATTTTAAAAGTAATATTTTTTTATTTCTTTAAAATGAACTTCTTAATCATCGACTTCCTTAAAAAGGTCTTTACATATATATATAATCATACGTTACATTTTTTTTAAACAACTTTTATACTTGAAAAGACTTCTTTTTGCCTCATTTCTCTCAACCCTTGATTTTTCAGTTCGAATTTTTCATTGCAACTCTTCTTGTTACTTTTGCATGTCTGTATTTATTGCGAAACTAGAACATTCAAGTGGTAAAAAGTCAGCCAAGTATTTAGAATCATGTAATGTGCAAGACATGTAAAAAGTCAAGCAAGTATTTGATTATTTCGTGTGGATGGCTATCATGTCCACCACATTAATTTGGATGCATCATGGGATTTATTCTTGAAACAAATGAATAAATTCTACAGCTTCTTAAGATGTTACAAAATGATACTACACATAGGAGGAAACTTATTGCTGGATGACATACACATAAATGATTGAACATGTAATTTCCAGCAAGTTCAATATATACTTAGATCTCCCAAATAGACAACGTCATGCACCAATTTACTTAACAACCCCCACCTCCGCCGCCGCCACAACCTCCGCCGCCGCCACCACCTCCGCCGCCACCGCCACCTCCGCCGTCGCAAGCAGATGCTCCACCGCCACCTCCACCACCACAAGCAGATCCTCCGCCTCCAAAGAATAATCCACCAGTACTCGTGGCTCCTCCTCCTCCTCCTCCTCCACTGAATTTTCCACCAGTCCGGTGCGGTTTGCCAGAGGAGTGACCACAAGCGAAGATGACCATGGACAGGATTGAGACAGACATAACAATCATGCACAACAAAAATGTGACCCCAGAACCTTCGTCCAATGCACTAGCACCACCCAAAGTAACAAAAATTCTTGCCATGTTTCAATGGATCTCTATGGCAAGTTTGAGTCTAGCTAGGAATTAAATTGCATGCTTATATAGGCCAATGCCGATATTATATAGTGGCTGCATTTTGTTATCATCATCCTATGGCCGGAATGGATGATTGGTTACTTGTATTGACCGTAACTAGTTCTTATATTTTGTTTTGATTTTGTCAACTTGAAATTAATTAAATTCTTTAGAAATGATTAGCAGCTTGCGAAGAAGTTCCCAGCTTAGACAATTATTGAGAAGTGTAGACTTCTCACTTATTTAGACAATTCAAGAAAGGATAAGCTAGAAATATCTATACCAATCCTAGAAGCAAAGTCAGTTAAATGGTCCGGGCATTGGTTGAACCCCCAAATCTGACTTTGATTAATATCATTGACCTACTAGATGTGAGGGCAACATATGTGTATTTCTCTCTCTCTCTCTCTATATATATATATAAATTTTTATTTTACACATTTGGTTAATATCCATCGGAACACAACCAGCTGGTCGCCAACGTGGACCGGTTGATAAAAGACTAGTCAATTCTTTTTTTAACAGCTTCGCATCTTGACCATTTACCATTGCAAAGGGTCTCTGGTAAAAATAAAAATCTATCCATCTTCCTTTTTGTGTGCAAACCTAAGTGGCTTGTCCTTACCATCTTAATTTCTTCTTTCTCACCAGCTAGCATTTGTGCTCGCGCGCAGTATCGTCCCTTTGGCCACCCTTCCATGGTTAACCTAGAGCTACCGAAACCCAAGTCCATCGCTTTCCCAATTCAGGTGGTTTTGTATAATGCAGTTGATCGATAGGATTTGATCATTGCAAACATGGGCTCTTTTAGTGTGGATGTATATATATATATATGTGTGTATATATGAACTATCACACTGAACAAATCCAAATTGCCTCTCAAAATAACAGACAGGCTTTGTCACCAACACTACTATTGTTCCTGTACTATAACCATTTCGGTAGATGTTAGGTCACCATTAATACATAGGTCAAAAGGGACAGCAATATCTAATATGCCACCATCTACTTACAGCTATCAAATACAGAGTTATATTAAACACATTCCATGCAGTAAAAAGATTACTCAAGAAATTAACATTAATTTTTTGGTTTTGCCTTTCTGAGTTAGTCTCCAACAGGAATCATTTGCTTGTTAAAACATGCGAAACGCACCAGAAAGATTCAAGAATCATTATATATATATATTGTCTACTTGTATAACAAGCTTATTAATCAGTACACGTACATCAAAAGAAATATGGGCAACACTAGAGATGGTTGTCTCAGTCACCACCACATCCTTCCAAGCATGAACCATCACAGCCAAAGCAATCTATGATGGGCTCCTTAGGTTTCTTTTCTGCACATGAAAAGATAATGAAAGCTATGATGGAAATTGCAATGAATACTTGACAAAGTAACAGAATGCCAATGGAGAGATGATGAACACTTCCATCCCCTGTACCAATTCCACCCGCAGATAGACCTTCCAATGTGATCCGCCCCATCGATCTATACTGTGTTTAATTTTGCTTTGATACTCTCCTAATCCAATGTTATATATATATATAGTATTCTATTGGAGATTAGTAGCTCTAATTTATGCATCTTCATTGAAATAGCTACGATTATCTTACGCGCTTAATAAAAATTAAAATATTAAAGGTGACAGGTCGATCTGATGTTCTGGCGCTTCACTTGCAGGCCTTGATCATCTCATCGTAGGATATTCCATCTGTTAGGAATTATGCCTAGTATTTATTATGTATGTATCTATGAATTAACTCTTGACCTTGGTGTTACCGCCTTGCCATTTTAAAACAGACTATGAAGTTACTGATGAGAAGTTATGAAGACATCCATATATTTATATACATATATATGTTAAGTTGGCTCAAATTCTTGTGATTAGGTTTTCATTATTGAGTTGTGCCTTGTTAAGTAATTTCTTAGTAAGCAAATCTTAATCTTATGGAAGGAAAGTTCTTGTTACGCTTTGGGCTCTAAGAAATTGTAATCCTTGTCCACCAAGGAATTAAGTTTTGAACTTTATAAATAGTTACCTATGTTATAGGTTGAGATAAGCGAGAATAAAAGGGCAATACTCCCATGTATTTGTGAGGACAACTCTTGCGTAGATTAATACTCTCATTGTTATTGAGATGACACTTTTTAGAATTTGTGATTTCCTTTTGAGTGAAATTAGGTGTATAAGGGTTAAAGGTTGAGAGTTGAGTGTACTCTTGATACAATATTTCTACTTGTATTGTTACAATCTATATAGTGAAATCAGGCTCTGTGGATGTAGGCTTGTTTAATCGAACCACGTATAATTCTTGGTGTATTTTATAAATTGTTTCGTACTTATTTACTTATCATCACATCATAATATTTGGTGATTCGTGATTGGAGGTTTGTTTCTCAACAAATTGGTATCAGAGCTTCAAGGTACACACAATGTGTTTGATAAAAGTATTGTTTAAATTTTTCTTCATAATACAGGTATTGTTCGTTTTGGGTACTTGTGACAATTATGGCCGGTAATATTGCTACACAATACAAGGTGGAGAGATTTGATGATAAGGTTAACTTCATCCTATGGCAAAGGAGAGTGAAGGACATCCTGTTCAACAAGGCTTAACGTGGGCATTGAAAGGGAAAGATGGAAAGCCGAAAAAAATGTCAGTTGATGATTGACAAGATACAAAGCCAAGGTGTTAGCACTATTCAACTCTATATTGGGGATATTCTCACAATTTACAAAGGTAATACTCTTACTCAACATGAGTGGTTTTTAGATTCACCCAAGTTGAGGTGTAATTTAATTTCCTTGAACCGGTTGGATTCCATGGGCTACAAGTGCTCTATTGCAAAGAGAGTCATGAAGATCACCAAGGGCTGCATGGTATTAATGCGAGGAGAATAGAATGGAGGTTTGTATCGTCTGGTGGGGAGTACCAACGGCACTCAGACTTTGATTGTGGATAAGAAACGGGGTGCAATTGGCAACAAGATCATGAGACGTGTTTCGTTTGATTTATCGAAGACACAGGTTGCACATTTTCGGACAGATGTAGGTGAGATGAGAGTTCTTGCTTGGAGAAGGATTGCGTTGAAGCCTCCTTCTAAAGTCACTTGATACTTGATAATATTGACTTGATACAGCTGCATATATACATTGGTCGTGTGGATCAAGGAGAGTATTGTTTTATACTTGATTCGGGTTATTTAGCTGGAGTTTGAAAGGCCGATGGATCGTTTATGGATTTATAGACAAAAGTCTCGTGTATTGAAGACTTGTCAAAAGTTTTGCCAATGGGGAGATTTGTTAGGTTGGCTCAAATTTTTATTGTGATTAGGTTTCTATTATAGAGTTATATCTTGTTAGGTAATTTCTTAGTAGGCAAGTCTTGATCTCAAGAAAAGAAAGTACTTGTTAGGCAAGTTTTGGATTGTAAGGAATTGTAATCATTGCCCACCAATGAATTGGATTTTGAGCACTATAAATAGTTACCTATGTTATCAATTGAGATAAGCGAGAAGAAGATGGCAATACTCTCATTGTATTTGAGAGGTTACTTTCATTGTTTTGAGAGAGCAACTTTTGCGTAGAACTAATATTTTCATTGTTATTGAGAAGACACTTAGATTGCGTAGAACTAATACTTTCATTGTTATTGAGAAGACACTTAGAAAGAGAATTCTTGTTTAGAATTTGTGATTTTTTTTTTAGTGAGAATGGGTGTATAAAGGTTAAGGGTTGAGATTACTCTTAATACAATCTTTCTACTTATACTGTTACAATCTACATACTGAAATCAAGCTCTCCGTGGACGTAGAATTGTTTAGCTGAACCACGTATAATTCTTGGTGTGTTTTTGCAAAAAATTTCGTGTTTGTTTACTTATCATCACATCGTAATATTTGATAATTCATGATTGGAGACTTGTTTCTCAACAATGTATATATATATATATATATAAGCTTGACAAATATGTCAAGTTATCAACGGCTCACAATTATTTCATCTAACGGTCACGGTGGCGAGTGCACGATAGTGCCGTAGGCATAGATATACACTAGTATATATATATATATGTGCTTGTGTTGTAGAATTAGTTATTCGGATATATAATTTTATTTTATTTAGGCTCCAACAGTTACTTTGGATAATTTTACAATATTTAATTGTGTATCTGATAGTTGGATGCATCCACATTATACCTCAATTAATGGGATGATTGACACCAAATGGCAATCTCCTAATTGGGATCGATAATTGTTAAAACATAAAAGTATTAAATGGATCTAAACATTTGATGAAAACAAAATTCAAGCTATGGCAAACAATACATGCCACAAAACTTTGGACACCAGCACAGTATATATATACCAGTATTAATCATCCACGTTATAGGTCAAGAGACCTGGCTCCCTTGTAATTATGTTAACTATAAAAGCTAAGATCACTAAGATTCCTCTGGGAGGTTATATGACAGAGGATGATTTTATATATATATATATATATATATATATATATATATATATAACTCATTCAGGCCTTCTAATCATTGAGGGCTATTGTTACCAAGGGCTTTTGGAGATCCTGCAGAGAAATCTGAGGATCTCTTGGGGCCAAATAGTTAGTTTCCTAAAAAACAATCACAAATATGATCGACAATATTCATTGCAGTAAACACTCGACAAAGTAACAGAATTAATGCCTAATGGAGAGATGGATGATTAAAACTTCCATCGATTCCCTGTGCAAACTACACCATCAGCTAGACCTTCAAATGTCCGCACCATCTTTATAATCACGCTTTCATGCTTCAACAATGCACCTAATTCAGTGTGTGTGTGTCTCTCTCTCACACACACACATATATGTGAAAAATATACTGTAGATGTTAGATCACCATTAGTACATAGGTCAAAAGGGTTAACACGTAAACTTAAATCATTTGCTTGTAAAAACATGTGAAATGCACCAGAAAGATTCAACAATAATTACATATTTATCCTACCCGAAATGGAAAATGAATAATTTCATAACCCAAATATAACTCTATGAGAAAGGAGCACCAAGGCATGATGGTATTTATGGGGTAGAGAATCCAAAAGTTATGGTACACAATCTATGCAATTTTTATTCTTTTTTACAGTTCACCAATCTATGCCACTAATACCTAAAATCTAACATGAAAGCTATAGCACCCATTTATCTTTCCAAGGGGCAAGAAACTAAAAACCAGCTATTACATAGTGACAACATCGTGGAAGCCAATTTGGTATGCACCAATTTCTGAAACTATACAGGGAAAGGAAGACCTTCAGCTTTAGCAGAACAACCTCTAGAATCCTGGCTTTTAACAGAACAAGTTTTTGGAGGGCTGATCCTCAGCAAGAAGACATCCACCAAATGGACCTTGAGCTTCAGCAGGTTTACATCATGAATCCATTGTACTAAACTAATCTAAGTTTTCGAGGGCTTATCCCCTGCAAAACCACATTTCCAGCACGTCATATTACAAGCATAAAAGACAAAAAATGGTGGAAGCCTAAAAAAAAAAAGGTATAAAATGTGAATGAGAAAAATGAACTTGAAAAAGATTGCAAAGAAGAGAAGATTTCAATTGTTGAACATCCCGCAGTATAGATATCATTATATTCTATTATCACTACTGTGCAGTCATTGCAAACAAAATTGGATAGATTCCAGACATCAGAAAGCATGATCTCAAAATTATCATGATGTAAATCAAAACAATACTGAAAGTAATCATCACTGAAATCACTCAAATGCAACAAAATTAAAATTAAAATTAAAAAAGGCAAGATGACCTCATTTCAAAATGGCATGAAATACAACATGGATGACTATTTCTAGATGGCGTGAAATGTATATTTCCCTATCAGAAAGCAAATTGACTTACTGATGAACTTTAATGTTCAAGCATAATAGGAAAATTATAAAAATATAGGTCAATACCATAATCACGATTCATCAAACAAAATTATAATAGCTTTCATTTAACCACTGGATTCAGAGAGGGAGTATTAACTCACGTATAGAATTAGGATCTCTATGTACAAAGAAACTTGCAGCTACTATCAGGTAGCAAAAAAGGAGCATTAGCCCTTTAAAGTAATTCGAAGTTCCCTCCTGCATGAGAAAATGAGATCTTCAGATTCTCCACATACTAAAAAAAAAAAAGTACAAATCTTTAAGAAAATAAATAAAATAGAAACTTCTTGTATATATAGGGTAATACGAACTTCAACACAATTAGCATGTGAAAAGTATTAGTAGACTTTCCATTTTTTGTTTATTCACAGCTTGAAACATTCTAGCACTCAAACTTCTTAAGAAAAAGAGAAAAATATAAATATTATAGAAGATTTTTCTCCCATAAAAGCAATGCAAAAAAAAAAAAACTTGAAAAAAAAACGCTATTTTTCCCAATGGACAAACCTGCAACATGAAAGCTACAACTAGAACAGTCATGAAAAGAGTGGCTGTCTCAAAAAGTTGAAAATTCAAGTCCATAGGAACCCCAAAGATCCAACCAACAACCACACAAAATGGAATCTGCAGTCGTAGCAACAAAAGACAGGTGTTAGAAGGTAAATCAATCAAAGAGAGAACAAAAAAAACATAAGACAAAAGAACAACTTTTGAAAATAGAATCAATCAGAGAATATGCCAAATAATATACATTAACAAGTTAATAATGATTTCTTTACTTAACGAATGCATAATCCTTTAAAGCACAGCCCACAACATGGCATTAATAAAGCACCAATGACAGATGATAACGATAAGCGCATAAATAATTTTAAAAAAAGATTGACCACCCACAAAATTGCTATGAACTACAAAGCTATGCAAATTAAGAAGAAAATCGAGATACAAGTATGGAACCACTTCTGGATGCTTTGGTCCTGCTCGGATCAATTTTCAACTTTTAGTTTTCGAAAACAGTTTATTGAAAATCAGAACAGAGAATAGTTTTTAGTTTTTTGAGTTAGAAAATCTACTTGGATGGAAAAACTGCAAAACAGTTTTTAGAAAATAAAAACTCATAAATTCATTTGGTATCAAGTTCTCCAAGAGTTCTCTGTTCACAAGCAAGAAGCGTCCAATATATATATATATATATATATATATATATATATATATATATTACATGAGTACAAATAAACATAGAAAGCCAGTGAATACAGAAATGAAAAACAAGAAAACTCAAATCCGGCAAATCCAACCAATCAAAGCAAACCCAGTCAACATAATCAACAATAAAATAAGAGAAGAAAAAGGAAATCAGAGCTCTTTTTATTTTATTTTTTACGAGTAAACAAGATATGATAAGAGAAGCAAAAAGTGTACACCATCTATGAATCCCAGTGACTACATCATGAATCCCCAATATCACAAAGCAAAAACCGTACAGATTAGAACAGGAACACAAGAACATCCATACCCAGCAGCACAAAGATTCCAGAGGGCAAGAGTGATGAAGCGATCATGATAAAAATTCTGTAGTCCCGATAGTAATGCTCCCCAAAAGAGAAATCCGCAAGATAACCAACAATTTGAGAGATAAGTGGGTGAAACAAGACTTTTCACGAACAGGGAATTAAGCAGAAAAATCATCAAGACTTGAAAGGTTTTTTGCATTTTCAAAAAACGCCCGAAAAATCTTTGAGAGAAGACTGATTGATGATTTCCATAAGTGCTTCTTGACCAACTGGCAGTGAGAGAGATAGGAATAGAGGGGATTTGCAAGGGGAGGGAGACAGAGAGAGAGGAATGTACGGCTTAGGGTTTTAAACGAGCAGAAGAGTTCCGTCCTTTTTTTAGTGAGTAGTAGTTCTCCTTGTTTTCTAACAAATGGCAACTGTGTTCCCAAAACTCTCAAAACATCTTTTAGTGGTTCTCTGAAAACCATCACTCTTGTATCTCAGTTTTCTAGAAACTGTTTTCCAAAACAGATCCAAATAATGTTAATATCAGTTTTCACCTTTTTTGTGACTCCCAAAACAAAACTGTTTCAGGAGTGGCAAACCAAGCAAGGCCTCTACCTCTCCCAAGTTCTTCCATAATAAAAATCAATTCAAAAAGTTCCAACTGCATCTTCAGTGTTAAAAAAAAAATTACAAAAAGTAAACATTTTCAGAACCGATCTCACAAATAGTGCGTTTTGTCCTCTTTTTACAGTCCAAAGGTGATTGTAGACTCCATAGCAGGGGGAAACTTATTCACCATATACTGATAAACATCCGAAAACCTTACTGTCGGTCTTCTATCTCTTGTACAACTTACTAAGATAGTATACCTGCTAAGCTAGTTACAACCTTCAATAGAACATTTTATTCCAAGTGCACTATTTTTCTCTCTCTTATAATTATTCATTTCATTATTTTTGTGGAATATTTCAATAGTTATCCCCTCCAAGCTGGAGATTATGTATTATGTAATTGATGGCACTGAGAAAAAAGAATTTCTAGTTGTTCAGTCAGATGCAGAACTGAACCGATACGATATACATGGATTCTCTTATAACTAATCATGGGAGACCAAAATTCTTGTTTAATAGATTTAGGAGTATTTAATTTCTCTCTTTTGACTTTTATTAACTATATAAATTTTTAACTAGCATATATAAAAATAAAGGGGACGTACAAAGTTGTAATAATTATCATAGTATTAAATTAATGAGTCACACTATGAAACTCTGGGAGAGAGTGATTGAACAACGCCTAAGACGAGAGATAGAAGTGTCGGAGAATCAATTTGGATTCATGCCGAGTAGGTCAATAATAGAGGCTATTCACTTGTTGAGGAGACTAATGGAAAGATATAGAAAGAAGAAGAGAGATCTCCATATTATTTTTATTGATTTGGAGAAAGCCTATGATAGGGTACCTAGAGACCTAATATGGAGGGTTTTAGAAAAGAAATGAGTCACAAAGGGATACATCGACACAATTAAGGACATGTATGATGGGTGTGTAACTATAGTGAGAACGTCTATAGGGGAAACAAGCGAATTCCCAATCACTATAAGCTTACACCAAGGATCAGCATTAAGTCCATACCTCTTTGCTTTAATGATGGATGAGCTGACAAGACACATCGAAGATGATATTCTGTGGTGTATGTTGTTTGCCGATGATATTGTTTTAGTTGATGAGGCTAGAGAAAGAGTTAATGCCAAATTGGAGGTTTGAAGAGAAGCTTTAGAACTAAAAGGGTTTAAGATAAGTCAAAATAAAATTGAATACATAGAGTGTAACTTCAGTGAATCTAGAAGGACAAATGAGAATGTAGTGAGGATTGAGAATCAAGAGGTACAAAAAAGTGAACATTTTCGCTATTTAGGCTCAATTATTCAAAATGAAGGAGAAATTGGAGATGACGTTAATCATAGAATCAAGGCAGGATGGGTTAAATGAAGGGGTGCATCTAGTATATTGTGTGATAGGCGTATCCCCTTACGATTGAAATGAGAGTTTTATCGAACAGCTATTAGACCAGCTCTACTTTATGTTACCGAATGTTGGGCAGCTAGGCAACAACATTTGCATAAAGTGACCTTTAACTGCGCCAGTCAGGAAAAGTGACATAATCCAAATTGAGGGCAATGCTAGGGGAAGAGGAAGACCACAGCTAACATGGGTAGAGGTAGTAAAGAAAGATATGATAGCATATGGATTAACTGAGGAGATGACCTTAAATAGAGCGGAATAGAAACATCAGATTCATGTAGCCGACCCCAAGTAATTGGAAAAAGGCTTAGTTGTTGTTTTTGTTGTTGAAATTTCTAACTAGTATACAACTTCCTGCACTAAATACCTTATATGCATGTTTTAGTGATATTCTGACTTCTAACTACTTGATCTTGATTAGATAGAAGCCTCTGCCACTTTTCTTTCTAAGAAAGTGAAACAAGAAGTTCACTTAATGAATTAAATTGGCTGATGATTTCATTTACCAAGACAGTTAATTGTGAAATATTATTTTTATTAGCAAATTTTTTACAACTGGTGTGTTTGTGTGTACTTTCATCCTAAACCTACAATTATAAAGGAGAACAAGGGAATTGGGAATCTACATGATGGCTAATCAGTACATCATAGAAGTAAACCTTTGTAGATCTTAACAAAATTTTACTGTCTCATATAAAGAACTAGTTATAAAGGAAAATCAAACTATTTACATGATGACATGAATTAGTCATAACTCATAAGGACTGATTGCAAAATTTAAGTATGCAACTGTAACTATATGAAAGTACTGTACATCCTATTTGATACATGGTTGCACTAACAATATTTCATGAGGTTTACAATATATTCTCCTCAAGTAATTATGTAAGAAACTGCCAAATCACTTTCTTAGTTTCAAGAACTAAATTTTTTTCTTTATAGATTCTCTAAGCTAAAGAAAAGCAAGTAGGCCACTTGTACATGCATACTATTTACTGAATCCTGTCATCTATTACTAAAAAAATCAAACACAGTCAATATAGCAGGGAAACATCAAAGCATATCCCTGGGATGGTTTAGTGAAAGAGGTAAACACATAGGACAGAGAATTAACTAATTAATCAACTAACACGTGTAACACACATGGACACCAAGAACTGTTGGAGGCTACGGGGAAATCAAAAAGAACTGTTGGAGGGACTTCAAAATAGATTTGATGCAAAGATCTGCGAGCTTAAAAAGTAAACAAAATATACTAATAAAGCATCTCTAGCACATGCATACTAAGAGAGCGTCTCTAAAGAAGTACATGAATACACAGTGCAACGGTAGCTAGAAGTCAGTAAGAATCCATAATTCTATATAATTTCCAATGCCTACCAAAAACATGGATATCTGGGTCGATGAGCCTATTGCAACTCCCAAAGAAATGTCCTACATGAAAAATGAGATTTGGTTGTTATAATAAGTCAGCAAAAGAAAACTTACAAGCTTTTATTTTTTTATTTTTTTTTGGTGGGGTACAACAAAAACTTACAAGCTTGTCTTTCATGGCAAACAAAATAGCACCTGCATGCTCTGCTGCATTCCCAACAATTGGGAGCAGGATGACACTTATAAATGCTATTGGAATGTTTAATGCAACAGAGGCACCCTGAAAAAAAAAAAGACAATGTTTACCATAAGAAAAGCTTACAGATATACAAATACAACGCAGGTATTCTCTCTGTCGTGTAAATCCTTGTCATATTTCAATATATGGAAAGAAAGACACATGAGAGAGAGAGAGATGTGAGTTAAATGACGTGAAAAGGGCCGAAAGGCATCATTATTTGAAGGGATTGTAATAAAGCCACTTTTTTTAGCCAAAAAAAAACTACAATCACTGGCCAATAATTAGAATGCATGACATTGATTATGTTGACAAAATAGAAAAAGAGGTCTTCACCAAGCAAAAGACAAGAAAAGTAATATGCTTTCTTCTTCAGATTCCTTTGGAATAATTGCCAGCAAAAATAAATTAAAACATGCAAAGAAATGGTACAAAATAAACTACAGGAATACATTAAGATGACAAAGCTACCTCTATGGCATTAACTAAGTATTCTGAGAGGAATGAAATCCATGCGGTTATAATAGAGAGCCATATTATTGATTCCCATATGGAGATCTCAGGAGCTTCTTCATCATCTGAATTCCCATCAATCTGACCCCCTTCCTGATTTTATACCATTGATCAGACAAAATCATTCATACCAAGACAGAATAAAACGAGTAAATTACAAGGATATTTTTTATATCAATACAATAAAAGAATATCAGAATTGGCATACTGCTAATGAAAAGCATAGTTGCAAAAAAAAAAGAAAAAAAGCATATAAATTAATCATATGAAAGTTACAGAGCATATTGATAATGAAAATTAGTTACTTTGGTACTTCACATTTAAATGGTTACAAATGCATGCACCAAAATGTGTGTAGGGAATGAAAAATGTGGTACGTGAGGTTTGAGATTTTGGAGAGGAATGCTTGGAAGTAAAAGCAAAAAAATGAAATCTATCAAAAAACATTATGATAACATAATAAATAATTGAAACTATAAAAGGTCATTCTCCCTCTACAAAATAAGAGATATGGTCTCTGTATATAAGATTTTAGGATTATAAGACTTAAAAATTATTACAAATCAACCAAACTCAACTTGGACATACAAGATAGCGAAAAGATATGATATCAAAGGAGCATTTCATAAAATATTCAATGCCTAAAATTGATCACAGGCTAAGTATGTCATTCTAAAAAATAAAATAAACAGTTTGTTTCTGAAAAGCAAGAGCCCAACCTCGTTAATTGGGGCATATTGATGATTCTGGCCCTTCAGCTGGAAAAAAAGATAGGCAGCATATGCCAAAAGCATAATACAGCTGCTAAACCTTGAAAGGGCCAACTCAGACTTCCCAAAATGCAACTCAGTGCGTGTGAAGTGAAGGACAGTTGGGAACAAAAGGCCCATGACTGCCATCAAAAGCAATCCTGAGTTCATAACAGCATTTCCCTGCCAAAATAGAATTGAAAGTATCCCACTATTCAGTTGAACCAAATCAACATATTTGAAAATACAAGAGAGAATGCAAATTACAAAAAAAAATACTGACCATAATGAAAATGGGAATTAATCTACCTTGTCAAACACCTGTTCCTTGTTAGAATGAACAATTCCACCACTAAAAAATGCACATCCAAGTACTAGCAACATGTTGGACAGAATTGACCCCAGTAATGACTGCTGGATAACACGTATCATACCACTTCTCATTGCATGAATTGATATTATCAGTTCTGTCGCATTTCCAAAAGTAGCATTTAGTAGACCCCCGACTGCAAAGTTCAAACCAGGGGCACTGTAAATTACCCATAGGGAAGAATGATCAACATAAAACTGTGAAATGAACAAACTGATACTGCAGCTGCTACTACTAAAACCTACTACCATTATTGCTGCTGTTACCACTACCACCACCATTGGTGGCTTTAAATTTCTGTAAGCCAAGCTAGATCTGGTCACAAAAAGCAAAGAAAGCCTAAAGATTGTTCTAAACCTCATGGTTTAGAATTGACCAAGCAATTCCTAAAATGGACCTCATGGTTCAAAGGACACTGTTTAGACTTAGCGTTACCTGCATGTACTTTTAGCATGGAATCAACCATACCAACTAAATTTGCATGCATTATGCCAATGACATAATAGACTGACATCTGATGTGACAGTGCATGAAATTCACCTTCATATTATATGTATCAAAGTGTATAGTTTATTCCCTTCATTCTAAACAAAGAGCATTTCGTTTTTATTTTTTGTTTTTTTTATTTTTTATTGGTATCAATTAATACTGTAAAACTAAAACCAATTAGCAAAACCATGAATATAAGTAAACAGAAGAAGCAGGCGATAAGTATGCGAAAATAAAGGGTGAACAGCAGCTCTTATATACTATGGAATCAAATACTGTATTAATAACAAAATTAATGGTCTAGAAAAAAAAACAACAGAGAAAATAGAAAAACAACAGAGAAAAATCAAAATTAGTAAAATATATATATACCTGTAGCACCAGTGTAGAAAGCCAGCTGCCTGCATTGAAAGGAAGCCAACTATATTAGGTACTCATCAATCTATTTTACTGCAAAATTTAATAGCAATCTCTGTTACATGGACTTGGTAGCATGTCAAATGTGGGTCTGTTTTTGGTGATCAAATCTTGTGATTTCATTTACTAGGACATGATAACAGAACTGAATTGTCAACCGTCCAATTCCTCCTTCTATACACTACTATAAGAAAATGAAATGCCAGACACCACTTTTTTCTTTTTTCTTTTCTTTTTTTATCAAGATTCAATGTAATAGGAAGACCAAATTAAAGAAGGATCCTATGGACATCCTGGTCAACTAGAATTGTGTTCTTTCCTTCCCTCATCAGACAAACCAGTTGAGCCTTTTTGAAAAGTAGATACATTAGACATGTATCTAATTTTCATATCCATATTGTCCATACAAAGGAATAGATGAAATGCATAAAGCATTACTCTGTAGCCCAACCCAAACGCTCTGCCAAAGGTATGATGCCCAGTAAGGTTAGCAAGAAGACCCAACCCTGAAATCAAAATGACAATACAAATGAGAACAAGAACATTATTATACAATGATCCAAAGAGGTTAAAGGGTCAAGACAAGTGAAACTCACTTGCTGGCTGGCCAATTCATCAACCAGTATTGCCAAAAAGCCACAAGGTACAAGTAAGTTGATCTTGTCGCAGAAGAATACTATCTTAATACTGTTTAACACACTTTTTAATACACATTTACAACCAATCTTTTCTGAACCAGCAATAGAGAACGGTCTGTGTGAAACTGCATCAAAAGAATGGATCATTCTATCAATTGACCCATGGTTGACAATGGTCTTGTCCTCGAGCTCCAGTGCGGACCTCCCCTCTAATGATCCCATCTATCAAAAAAATGTCATTGTCACAAAAGGCCCGGTGCAATTCATATAACATATATGATCTCATAAACATATTAATGGCTGTATCTAGGTTCCTGCCATCTCTGTCTTTTAACAATAAAACTTTATGGATCCTTGAGGAGAATTGGCAATCTAAACTACTAGTGGGATGATGGACGGAATGCTGTCATAAGGCTTGACAAATTGAAGATCATTACACATATACAAGACTGTGATGTGCGATGCATGTTCTGAACTTGCAATAACCTCTCTCTATTCCTTAGTTATGCAAGAATTTTAGAGTAGAGGAAATTATTCAAAGGTAGTAGTCGATGACTCACAAAGCTTGTATTGTCGGAATTATTTTCCACCTTTTTTCCTTCCAACAATAAAAAAATTTGATGCAAGTGATACAATATTCACATGAGGTTGGTTGGCTTCATAGATAGTATCATTCCAGGGCCGGCTCTATACATATTGAGGCATAAGGCCAAAAATTTAAAGAAAACATTTTGTTTTTATTTTAAATATATTACTATAAATAATATTAATTCGCTTTATTTTTTTTAGAAACTTTACAAATTAACCAATTGAAAATAGTCTAGAAAAAGAAGAAAATAGATTATAAATAGTGAGAAGAACTATAGAAAAACAAGAAAAGATTTGAAAAAGAAATATAGTTGAATTATAAGTTTTAGAGATAAATTACCTAGTACTTCAATCCAATCTAAAAATTAAAAGATAATGTATACCTTGAATACACCCTATTTATATCACTAAGAAAGGAAACCATTAACGAAAATTAAATTTAGTTAGAATCTAATTAATCATATTTATATAGTCTTTCTATTAAACCTTTACCTAAATGAGCTTTTTATTATTAAAGGGTAGTCTTTATATTTAACCCTTCTATTTATAAGTGAGGCCTAAGGCAACCGCCCCAATCTCATCTCCTAGTGATTGAACCGGCCCTATATCATTCCTGCACCTCATATGCGTGCGCATAATGAGATATATACATTTGTGTGTGCGTGTGTGTATACAGTATAATAGAGTAAAATGATCACTTCAAGATGGGTGTTGATTAATAAGTTGTTGTTAGCCATATATTTGGGCGGTAGCTAGGCCGGAAAAGCAAAACAGATCATATGTAAAGTTCTAAACACGGGTATAACTTTTTTTATCTCTAAGTTCACAAAAGCATGAATTAAATAATCATCAATAAAAAGCAATAATATCAGAATTGCAGAGAAATCACAAAGAGTCTAGAAGAAACCCATGAGAAACAGAAAATATTGCAATAGATAACTGTGCAAAAACTACAAAAAGAATCACAACTTACAAAAGCAAGTCCTAAACGAATACCCTTAACATAATTCTCTGAACAGTTCTCCACAGAGAGGGAGAGGGAGAGAGAGAAATTAATAACCTGCTTAGTTAATAACTTGATAAAACTCCAAGTCTTTCTTCCAACCATCCAAACCCTTTTCTCTTGGTGCTTGTCACGTCGTTGTCAGATGAATTGTATAAAAGGTGTATAGTAGTTAAAGTTATTGCTATCAAGGGAGAAATCGAAAGCAGCATACAACCGCCATTGGACCACAAATACTAAGTAGAGAGAGAGATATATATATATATATATATGCAGCAGTAATTGTCGGAGGGACACGAGATGAAGAACCGTCTTTGCTCCTATATTTGACATTTCTCTCCGCTTCGGTCGGAGAGACCAAAGGTGATGAACCGTTTTGGCTTTGGAGAGTGGGAGACCTTGGTATTGTAATTGCATCTGAAATTACCCATCTCACCCTGTCGGCTATTGCTCAATATCGCGTTCGGACTGTCAAACCGTCTATCACCAAATTTATTTAAATTTTCAGATAAAATGGTTTTATGGTAATAGCTAAACTCTAACGTAAAAGTCTACTAGCAGAATTAGAAAGATTTTTTATTTTCAAAAAATAAGAATCAAAAATATTCTCCAAGTAGTCCTTTTGTGCAAATATTGTAAAATGCTTGACATTAAATATTGTTCCTCTCAACCGTCTCGATGAAATGGTGACCTTGTCAGAAAATGAATTGAAAGACTTCGAAAAATATAAAAGTAGGTGACTATAATTCAGGTGAGAGGTTAATTATTAAATCTTTTAACAAGTATGTTTTAACACGCCATTCGCTAGAGGGAAGCATGTCATATCTTTAAAAAAAAATGAAGTTTGACTTGGTAGAATTTTTATAAGCAAAAGTAGGAAATATAAGTTCTTAATCCATTGGTGTAAACCACCCTTGATGATTGTATGATTTTGAATCTTCAGGTTCATTTTGTTGATATGAAAAATATACTAATCTTTTTTTTAACTAATTTACTTATACTAGAAACTAACAAAAAGTATTTAAATTTATCATTTCATTTTGTTATTATATCTTTAAATTATATCGTTTTTTTTTTCTCTCTCTCTCATTTTACTTTTCTGAAGTATGATTTTGGTTTTTTTTTTTCCTTAGAATTCTACTATAGTTGGATTTTGTTTTTAATGGGTAGAAATAATTAACATTCCATTTGTTCTGACATTTTACTTTTACTGGTGCTTAGTTGACCAAAAATTATTTGTGCAATTTTTGGGGAAAAAAAAAACAAGAAAGAAAAATACTTTTTCTCATGTAAAAAGTTTACGTCTGATATTATAATCATATAGAAAAAAACTATCAAAATCTCAGTTAAGATTTTATCAATGTCAAGCTAGGTTCTTAACCTTAGATAAAGAAATAATTCAACACAACAATAAATACCATATTATTTTCTCGGTATGGATGATACAATGTGAATCCCTGACTAATTTGATTCATCCACTCTAACCATAAAAATAAATTTTGTTTGTTGGGAATGTCTTCCAAACATTAATTCGTGAGATGTAAAAGTGATGCGATATTTGTTACTCCAAAAAATATACAAAACTTCAGAGATATTTATGATAGAGAAATGCTAAACGTCACAATTTTATTTCACGAATTTTAACTCTAATCTATATGGCAAGTGATAAGATAATACCATAGGGACTCTGTGTATGGGGGAAATCCTATCAATAATAACTTACCATTTAATTTTATCTCCTAAAATAATAGACTATATCACCTGCCACATAGATTTGAGTTAAAATTTGTAATATTTATTCGAGACGTGTAGCATTACTCTTTATGATATGGTATTTTTAGAAAGTACAAGTCTTCAATTTTTCAGAAGTAAAATTGGTAATTTTCAAAAGATATGAAGAATATATACTTGTTGAATATGCCACATCATCAATACTCCTGAGATATTATATAATTTCTCCTATCAGACTTCGTTGAATTCATAACGTACTACTTATTAATTTGTAACTTAGCCCTTTCAACTAACCAAATACAACTACTATTAGATGAGTGGGTCCCACTCATTTGTTTTAAGATTGATCAACAAATCTTTTAATATGAAAAATTAAAAGCTATATTAGGTGTTATTTGATAACTTAATTCAACGTTTATCCAATTAAGTGCATTTGATAACGTAATTTGAATCTCACTGAAAACGATAAGCGCCACTTAAAATGAGGTAAATTTTGAAATGATAGAGATATTACTTATTACTGAATGCTGAAAATTAAAAAAGAAATAAAAAAATATTTAATTTTTTATCAAACTGATACTCAGCCCTCTTATAAATAGACTAAATAACAGAGACTTCCTCTGTGTTTTAAAAAAATAACACTCACTTCCTATATACAATTGTTTGACAATTATACCCCTATACAATTTTTTATTTATTAAGAAGGGTGTATTTTAAAAGATTTTAAAAGACTTTAAAAATCTGGATGTATTTAATCTGGACTTTTATAGACTTTTAAAAAGTTCATACAAATCTGGCAGTATTCAATTAGGATTTTAAAAAAGTCTACAAAAGTCTAGGTGTATTCAAAAAATCATAAATTTTGAAGGATTTCATTAAGTGGTGGATTTTTGTGAATTTGAGGGTGGAAGTTATAAATACCGAAGTCCATAACAAATCCAACAATTTTTTCACAGATTTTGATGGACTTTTTTTTTTCTGCATAATACGAACAACCTTTCTCTATCTTAAAGTACAATATTTTTTCTCTCTTGGTTTTTCTCTCTCTTCTCAGATTCTCTATTTTTCTATTCAATTATGATTTTAAAAAAGTCATAGAATAAACAAAACCAAATGAATTGCACAAACAAAACAATTAATATATCAAAGATCATCAATGCCAAAACCTAGTTTGGTGCATAGTCCAATTTGTACCGTAACACCGAAACCAATAACCGAATTTGAGAGTGTGTAGTAGATTTTTGATCTATAAACAAATATATCAATTCTTATATATATATATATATATATATATATATATAGACACACACACACACACACAAAATAGGGTTCGTGAAGGTGGTATTATCTTGTCATTGAAAATAATGGTCCACTGAGGGTATGCACTTTCCATACCCATAGTTCACAGTGTTTTTAATATAAAAACAGTTTACTTAAAAGTTGTACGAATTTACAGTTGATTATATATCAATGCATATACACTTGTATGGATTTACTCTCATATAGATACTAATTTAACATGCTACAATGTTTATATACACTTGTACATATTTATACTCATATGTATACTCATTTAACAAGTCATACATACAATAAAACAAATGTCTATATACCTTTTAAATATACAAAATAAAAAAGAAAAATGATTTTTTATAAAGAATTTCATATGAAAAATATTTTATGGGGCATCAAAAGTAGATATTTAGAATCTGTTTGGTTTAATTTTTTAAAAACAGTTTTATGTTTTAAATAAATGAAAACTCAGAAAATTGTAAAAAAAAAAATTGTTTTGTTGTAAGTTTTATGAAAATTGTTTTCTAAAAATTCAGTTACAAAAAAAATTATTTGTATAGACTTATTTTTTATAATTTTTTGAAAATAATTTTTTTAAACAGAAGAGCAACAACGAGATAATGCTAATGAATTGAGAGTTAGTATAACTTTGAATATGTGAAGAGATGTCGGCCACCATGATAACAATGAGAACTAAGGATATTGAGTAATGAATGTTAAATAATTTTATTTAAATTTTGCTTTCAAACTTGTTATAAACTTGTCACTATACTTTTGTGAATGTAAGTTGTTTTGCTTTTGTTATAAATTTTGCTTTTCGTGAAAATTATAGTGTGTACCGTAGTAGTATAATCTTTTTTATAAAAAAAATAATATGTCTATGTATCCTATCTATCTAATACAATGAGGCAAAAATTATAAAATATGAAAATATTCCATTTATCATAAGCATATCTTTTTTGTCATTAGCTTAACAAATAATATAAATAAAACAACAAAAGAAAAAACATAGTTCAACCCAATCCAAATCATACGTTCAACTTTCATTTTGACATATATTGCTTAATAATTCTTCCCACTGTTATGAGGAGGGATATATGTAATTTTGTATAGGTTCTTAATAATTCTATTCTATAATTCCAAATAACAGAAATCATAAATGACAGCTTATCTATTTTACATTATATTTGCCCCTTGAACCATTGATTTACTTGTACGAAAAAATATAATTCAATGATACAAATAAATAAAATATATTGAAGAAATCATTACAAGTCTATAAAAAACTATCAAAGTGTCTAATAGAAGTCTATAGAAATCCATGAAAGTCTATAATAAAAGTCTATAAAAATTCATGAATTCTACTTAAACTTTGCTTAGATAAATAAGAGAGAAAAGAAAAGAATGAATAATATTAGTTATGAGAGAAAATAAAAGAAATAAGAGGATAACATGTATTCATGTTTGGATAAATTACGAAGTAAAAGAAATGAAATGATTGTATTCTTATTTGGAAAAAGGTAAAAGAGAAAAAATAAAAAAAACCATTTTAATCAATTTACTATCATGCCCTATTGTGTTTATATTACAAGATATACTCAAATGTTTTTTAAATTGTGTTCTTTAAAACGTTAGGGTTATTTTTGGTATTATGAAAGATTTATTTATTCTTATCATTTCTCTCAAAATATTTTCACTTTTGGGAGGATAACATAGAAGAGATTTGGAGGGATAAACTACCCTTCAAAATCACTCATAATAATTTATTTTCTCTTACTAATGACAATCCAAACACAAAAAATATTATCCTTTCATTTCTTTTATTTTCGTTCCAATTCCATCAATCCAAACGAGCCCTTAAATCCATAAAAATTCATGAAAGTCTGTCACTTAAAAAATGTCTTTCAAAATCCTAATTGAATACACCATCCTAATTTTTATTTTTTTGGTAAGTAGGATTAGAATAGATTAAAGAAACAGAGTAATATGATTATAAGAGGTATACCCCATGTGAAAATATGATTATGTAAAAATTCTAGGTGGTATTTTTGAAATTTTTAGGTAATTTTTTGTACATGAAAAGTTGACCGGGAAGGTTAGCGTTACAAAAACTTGCTAACAGAGAGATCAGTGTTATTTTTAAAAATATATGAGAGGTCTTTGTTATTTTACTTATTTACAGGTGAGGTGAGTGTAATTTACCTAAAATTATATTTGTATATTCAAGTCTTGTTAACTTGAGTGCTCCAAATGTGCTAATTAAGTGGTGAAAAAAATATAAAAATTCAGCACACAACAGAGGATGTGATATTGGAGCTTTAAAAAAATTGGCATTACACTTCTTAATTCTAAATATTAAAAAGAATTGGAGTGAAACAAGTTAGTTTTAGACTTTCAGTACAAATATTATTTCTCCACTCTATATATATATTAGTCCGAAAACAACATCACGTGGAAAAAGAAAATTACTCCATTGCCCTTTATGGAAAAAAAAATTCATAAGAGTAAAATTACTAGAATGACATTAAAACACCTGGGAACAACTTGCTATCACAGATCTCTCTCTCATCTCACGCGAAATCAAAGAATATTGGCAATCTCCCCAACTCGCCGGAATCAAAAGAGTTTCATCGTCGGAATGGTCGACGGTGAGGTAAGAGGTTCCTTTTGTTTTTAGGTTTAAGAGAATGTATTGTCACTTGGAACCCTAGATCTTCGTATTCGTGATTTGGGTATATATAGGTGTGTGTCATACTGTCATGTATATTCGTGTGTATATGTAATTATATATAATATTAGTAATACAAGGGAAAAGAGTGACGATTTTACCTGGTTTTGGGTCCCAAAGTTTTTAACGTGATATTACTGTGGAAATATTATTAGATACTTCTGCACCATGCGATCCAATAACGTGGGAGAGAAAACTATTTACCATTTGAAAAAAATAAAAAATAAAAAAAATAACATTGGAGAGGAAAAAACAGTTCCTTCGTTTCAATTCGATCGTTGGAGTAAAAACCCTAATTTCCATGCACTCGTTCTCGAACTCAATCAATCAATCGATCGATCAAAGATTCAAAATGGTGGGTAAAGGGGAATTGAAAATCTAAAGTAGAGGAACAGGTGGATCATCTGCCACGGCTTTTAGTTTCAATGGTACCACACTAAATGTTTCGTTGTTCTTGGTTCCAATTTAGTCATTCTTTAACTCGATTTGCTACAATACACATGGTCTATATGGCCCTTTAGGTTTTGATATTTCTCGTTTTGAATGAATAAGTATCATAGTTTATCTTTTTGAACCGATTCGATGACAACTACGACCATCACGTCTCTGCTTGAAAGCTTTTAGCTTTGATACTTACAAATTTATAATTGAGTTAATCTCTCATTTCACATATTTTTTTGATTGAAATATTTAGGTACTACATATTCTTATCATATCACAGTTTTAAGTATTGTTCAGTTTGCACTTTTAATGCTTTTCTAAGCAGAATTCAAAGCCACTTATGTTCTCAGAAGCAATTTAGATTTTTTTTTAAGTCCAAGGTACCGTCTGTTGGCGCGCTTTATGTACTTCTCATGCTTTTGAAGTAAAGTTCAAGGCAAATTTTGCTTTCAAAAGCATAGTAACTGCTTTGGAAAAGCAAGCCAGAGAATGCCGAAATGAAAAATTAGTGTTGCTTCACAAATCTTTTATGCCTGAGGTTGCGTATATTGCCTACGTTATTCGTTGTTTTACTGATTTGCTTCAGAGTATTCCTCATGCACTTTTGTCCTCTATTCCTAAAGAATTTCTGATTGTTTTCACAATGATATTTCAGTAATGAGACTAATAATGATAGCTGTAAAGTACCAGGAACTTCCAGTGATGGCGATGATGATGGATGATGCATGACTTATCTCATACTATAAGTGACCAGAGAGTTGTTCTTGCAGAAAATTTAGGAGCCTTGGACCCTCAAGACAGTTGAGAAAGGTTATCTGGAAATGGGTTGGACTGGAAAAGAGACTTGTATAAAATGCGATCAAGGTGGGAAGGTGTTGGTTTGCAGTGAAAGTGGCTGTCCTTTAGCTGTTCATGAGGAGTGCATGCCCTGTTCAGCTCGATTTGATGACCTGGGAAACTTCTATTGCCCCTATTGTATATACAAACGTGCAATACTTGAATCATGTAAAGCAAAGAAGAAGGCTATGTTGGCGAAGAAAGCTTTATCAGGTTTTCTAGATAAAGGAATGATCGATAGTGAGCAACAAAACCAAAAAGCTGAGAATGTTAAGGGGAAAGAGCCAAAATTATCAACAGTTGTGGAAGAGACAGACTATTTTGTTCAATCTGAGGAAGATCAACAACAAGGGAATTTTGATCCTGAATGTACGAAAAGGGCTATGTTGGCGAAGAAAGCTTTATCAGGTTTTCTAGATAAAGAAATGATCGACAGTGAGCAACAAAAGCAAAAGACTGAGAATGTTAAGGGGAAAGAGCCAAAATTACCAACAGTCGTGGGAGAGACAGACCATTTTGTTCAAATAGAGGAAGATCAACAAGAAGGGAATTTTGATCCCGAATGTACGACAAGCATTTTGCCTTGTAAAGGAGTTGAGATATCATCAGTGAATGATGGGAATAATGTTGGGCTGCTCAGGGATGGGGACAATGCAGGACTAGATGATCGTGCTCAGAATGAGATAGTGGTTGAACAACAAATACACCCCAATTCTATTATTGCTTCTGGTAGTGATGGTAAACATTGTAGAGAAGAAGAGTTGGGACATCAATTTAAAATGGTACATGCTGCGGAAAGGTTTCAAGTGGAGCATCAGAGACATAATGATGACAAAGTAGTTGAAGATGAAGAGCAAGCAGAGCCTTTTAGTGCTTCTCCTGTGGAAGAAGACATAGATGTTGCACTTCACATACCAACCAAAGGGAAAGGGAAAAGTGCAGAGATATTGGGGAAGAATGAAGGCAGAACAGTAGAAGAAGAAGATATTCAGGAAAGAGTACAGGACACCATTGCATCCTCTAGTGGAAGAAATCCTGCACCACAGGTGCATGCAAAATCTAGTCATTCATTATCCCAAAAGAGACACCAAAAGAGAAGTTCTGTCTCAACACGTTCGAGGCATGTTAAAAAGAAAAATCAAAGTGTAGTATGTCATCCTCAGAATGTTGCTACTCCGAGGAGATCATCAAGGAAGTTATCTTTTGAATCAGATACCACTTCAGAGCAGAATGAAAAAAATACTAAAACCAAGAAGCCTAGGCAACTCCAAAAGCCTTCTACACGACAGTGAGTAATTACTAAAGATTCATGACAAAAATGATACATTTTTGTTGCAAAGCAGCACTGATGTAGTACTAATCTGTGTTTCTAATTACTGTTTTATTTGTAAATTCACTTTTCCCCTTTTCTGATCTGCAGGGAAAACCCAACTTTTCCTAAAGTAAGGCGTAAGAAACGACTATGGACAGAGGAGGAGGAAGAAATGTTGAAGGTATGAGTTTCTGGACATCCCCTTCATTTTTGTGTATTAACACCGAGAAGGTTAACAATAATGCTATTTTTCATCTTAAGGGAAGTAATGATGTTAAAAAAAAGAAACTAGGAAGGTATCCAAATTTATCTAATTGCTTTCTGACTTTTTTTTTATTATTTTTTTATTTTATCTTTTTCTATCTTTTCTTCTTCTTTTAGCTGTAAGGCAATGAGACAACCTGCTCCATCAAATCAACTTCCCCATCTTGTAACCTTCTAGGAAAAATTGGACTGCACAATGATAGGTCATGAACCCAAGACAAGTGGTTGGTCACCATTGCTCAATGGCTAGGCTCTAAGCTAAGAGTTCACTAGAACTGCACTGTATTATTTTGTGAAAAATCTAACTCCTTTCTCTATGAGGAATCTCACTCTAGTGATAATTTTCTGTAAGCTGCAGGAGTTAGAGCTTTTTACCTCATTGGTTGATTAACACGCTGAAGAAGGACTGTTCCCCTGAGAACTTGACAAAGCATGTCAGAGGATATTTCATTAATTCTAGACGCAATATTTAAGCTATAAATGCATTAATTAAAAACCGTACGGGATCCAGAAATCAAGGTTTCTATAAAAGCTAAGAGTAATATATGTAAAATCTTACTTTAGAAAGAAATCCTTAATCTAATCCTAAATAAGGATTTTAATCCTAAACAGGGAAATTGTATTATTGACTTTGTCATATGAATATCTATAGTTATGCAAAGTAGTTGCAGAAAAATTAATGATCAAGCATCAAAATTTTCTTATCTATCAATAATCACTCTAAAAGATCATGATAAGATAACAAGTAGTATAAATACTGACTTTGTCATATGAATACCTATAGTTATGCAAAGTAGTTGCAGAAAAATTAATGATCAAGCATCAAAGTTTTCTTATCTATCAATAATCACTCTAAAAGATCATGATAAGATAACAAGTAGTATAAATACTGATGATGTATTTTTCGTCGGCCCGGCTCAAAAGAATCTTTGGGAAAGGTACACGGCAGTCCTTTGGGCACTGGTGTGGTACCGGCCTAAAAAGCTCCAACGCTCAAGTTAGTAACACACAAGGGAGAGAACAAAAGGACGGTAATCAAAATTATAGTAGGGATCAATTTATTTTTTCGTACCTTCCTGGAGAGACGAGAGGTTGCATCTATAATTTGACCGGTCTTCGTGTTGTAATGGGAGACTAGCCGCTTATCATTGAATCAGATAATGATAAGCTTTCACTCACAGCAAGACTCCTTGTTGACTATTACCTTCGCGGTATCTAAGGTGACTTTTACCACATCACTCTTCCTTTAACGTATCCGGCTAAAATTGCTCCATCAGTTGCCCCTCGGTTCCCAGCGCAGAAACACGTGACTGGAATAAGAAAATCATCAAGCATATCTCTTGTAAAACTTTCAGTCAAGTCAAAAAGCTACATAAAGCTGTCTTCTTTGGCCTCACTTCAACTGCAACAATTTAAACTTAGTGCACAGACACAATCATGCTCTTAATATTCCATGGGTTTAGCTAACATGCACCATTGATGGGTTTTGCGAACTTAAACCACTATGACATTGCAATGCATGTTTCTTATGTATATCTATAGGCTGGCACACCTTCTAACTAGTTGGATCACTAAGGTTATGCATATAGAGAGGCTTGAAAGCAAAGGTAAAAGAAACACTTGGCCCGACCATTTCTCCTCTTCTTCTTCTTTTTTTTTTTTTTTTTTCACATGGCTGGCCAGTCCGACCAGCCTGCTCATGCCGGCCGGTCCAGCCAGCCTGCTCTCACCTATGCCATCCCTTGTAGCCCATGAGCATTAGAATCCATCCATGGCCAGGAGATAACCACGTCTAGGTCCTCCTCCATCACCATGTCACGCATGCTATTGTATGCGGTCGAGATGTTTGTCAGATTGGTCATGTTGGTGGGGAAGGGAGCCCGCTCGCATCCACCTGGAACATTGGATGACCCGGGTAAGGTAGAAGGTCCACCTCGAGAAGGAAGCCCCACAGTTTGAGGTGCATAAAAATGCTCGCCTGCTGACCCTTGGAATAGCTGACGGGGCTGGACACCTGGCATGGAACATTGTTCATTAGCCACTGCGTTAAAGAGCTGCTGTGATGATATGTCCGGAGCAACGTCCAGGGTGACATTCGGAGCTATGGGGCTCAGAGGTCGTGATAACGAAGGGGTTTCGCTCAGTTGGATAGACGAGGGTGACATATCCTGTGACGATGCAGGATCGGGCTTGTCGGATTTCCTTTTCCGAGATGCTTTCCCTCACTTGAGTGTATGGAGGGCAACGGGGCGAGTATGCCAAAACCCTACCTCTTCCTGTCAAGGAAATACTCAATCCATCTCCCATTAAGAACCCTAACGGGTTTGTGGTAAGAATACCACCACCACTCCGTTTAGAGAAAGAGAGGAATAGCAGAATCCTTAAAATCCTTTGCTTTATTTGTTTGAATTCGATGTTTGGGCTAAATGTACCCAAACATGATACAACAATCCTATAGTCAAAACCCCAATATATAAGACCAAATAAAATGACATAAACATACATATGTAGATGGAGATAGAAACAATTTTGGTCTTCAATAATTTTTTTATTATAGATCTATTATGTACACAAGATAGAGAGAGTTCTCTTTTAGCCACAAGATAAAGAGAGGTATAGAACAGAACAAGATAAAGAGAGAGTGAGAGAAAGAGAGATTACCTTCATGGTTTTTCCAGGATAAAATTGTTGCCGAGAGATCTCTAGAGTTTCAAATAACTTCTAAGTTCTCTCTTTCTCGTTTTGTTGTTCAGTTAGACCCATGAATGAAATTTGAAATTTATTTTTTACTGAAGAGAATAAACCCTAGTGGTTGCCATATATCTAGTATACTATATTTATATAAGTAATATAATAATAAAAGAAATGACACACTCTATACAATTATTTCACTATATATATATATATAATCAGGGTGGGGCGGGTACTAGGTGGGTTTTCTTAAAAAAATCATACTCGCTCCTACTCCTATTAGGGGCATACCAAATCCCCCCCATTAGGGGCGAAGGAAATTGCCACCCCTACTTGAGTGAAAGCATTTATGCCGTAAAAACTTGGACCAAGGTAATTAGAAAGCAGTTGGAGTATGGAGGCTGAAACAATTAAGATAATATAAATCACCTTTTTTCGTGGGAGTAGGTTGTTTCTCCACAACGTTAAACTCAGCAGTTCAACCAGCTTGTCCTAGCTCTTTGTGGGAAAATCAGAAGCATTCGGTAAATGTTTACTCTCTTCGGCTGTAAGAGGCTAATCATTCCTAAAGGCTGCAAGAACAGAATAATATGAGCTGTAAGTACGCTGTGAGAACGAGATGGAAATGAAGATGGCAATAGATTGTTACCGGCGGTATGTGGTTCACCCCATACCCGTGGGACTGGAAGTCTCCGCTCGGTATCACTGGCACCTGGGGGGAATTCCCATTTTTTAGACATGAAGAAAAGTTTTCTTTTCCAACCTTTCGGATAAATGGGGGGATACGACACAAGAGCAATGCCACTGTGATTAGAAAGTGATAAGAGTCATTGCCGCTTCTATGTTGAAAGCAGCTGATAAATTCTTTCAGCGTAATCGGCAGGTTCTCGCACATGTGCCAGATAACCATGCAGCCGGTCAGTATTCGCCAGACATTGGGTGTTAACTGTGAAGGAGCGAGCCCGCTGATTATGAGAACGTTTCTCATCAATTTGGGTAGCCAAAAAATAATACCGGAAGCGAGGGCTCCTTTGTAGAAATTAATTTCGCCATAATTGGGAGTCGAGTTGGCCCTCCCACCTGGTTTTGGAAGGCGAAGCAGAACATAGTTAGGGATTGAGTACATTGTCCTCACTTTCTCAAGATTTGAGAGGGTTATGCTTTAGGAAATCTCATCAACGCTGGTCTCTTGGATATTTTTTCTTTTTCCATGACAGCCTGGGAATGACATCCAACAGTCACCTGCCAAAGCACAAGCATGGTGAGCATATATTTTATAAGCTACCATATGAACGTTGGCAAATAGACGTTACAAATTAGCTGTTGGTATGTAAAAAAAAATAGAAGGGCGTAGAATGGCAGCTTCTCGAGTAGCCTGTCATCCCTGACAACCATGGAAGGACAGGCCAACCATGTGAAAAAAGAAAAAAGAAAAAAACGAAGGGCGGGCCGGCCGGCCGTGTGAAGGAAAGACAAAAAAAAAAAGGGAGAAGGTAAGCCAGCTGGATTGGCCGGCATGAGTAGGCCGGTCGGACTGGCCAACCAAAAAAAAAGGGGGGGAGGAGGGCAGGCTGGCTAGACCGGCTGGCCGGCCGGCATGAGCATGCCGGTCGGATAACTAGCCATGTAAAAAAATAAAATAAATCCAAGAGACCAACATTGATGACATTTCCTTAAGCATGACCTTCTCAAATCTTGAGAAAGTGAGGACCACGTACTCAATCCCTAACTCTGTTCAACTTCGCCTTCCAAAACCAGGTGAGAGGGCCAACTTGACTCCTAGTTATGGAGAAATCAGTTTCTACGAAGGAGCCCTTGCTTCCAGTATTATTTTTCTTCTACCCAAATTGGTGAGAGATGTTCTCATAATCAACGGGCTCACTCCTTCACAGTTAACACTCAATGCCTGGCGAATACCGACCGGCTGCATGGTTATCTGGCACATATGTGGGAACCCGCTGATTACGCCGAAAGAGTTTATCAATTACTTTCAACTTGGAAGCGACAATGACTTATCAATTTTCTAATCGCAGTGGCATTGCTCGTGTTGTATCTCCCCATTAATCCGAAAGGTTAGAAAAAAAGATTTTTTTTCTTGTCTGGAGAATGGGAATTCCCCCCCAGGTGCCAGTGATACCGAGTGAAGACTCCGTCCCACGAGTATGGGGTGAACCACATACTGCCGGTAACGATCTATTGCCATCTTTATTTCCATCTCGCTCTCACAGCTCATATTATTCTCTTCTTGCAGCTTTTAGGGATGATCGACCTCTTACAGCCAAAGAGAGTAAACATTTACCGAATGCTTCTGACTTTCTCACAAAGAGCTGGGACAAGCTGGTTTAACACTGTGGAGAAACAACCTACTTCCAAGAAAAAAAGTGATTTATATTATCTTAATTGATTCAGCCTCCATACTTTGACTGCTTTCTAATTACCTTGGTACAAGTTTTTTTGGGCATAAATGCTTTTGCTCGAGTGAGGAGAAAACATCTCAGAAAAGGAAATCCGATCAGCCCGAGATTGCATCGTCACAAGATATGTCACTCTCGTCTATCCAACTGAGCGAAACCCCTTTGTCATCACGCCCTTTGAGCCCCATAGCTCCGGATTCACCCCGGACTTCGCTCCGGACATATCATCATAGTAGCTCTTTAACGCAGTGGCTAATGAGCAATGTTCCATGCCAGGTGTCTAGCCTTGTTAGCTGTTCCAAGGGTTAGCAGGCTAGCATTTTTATGCACCTCAAACTGTGGGGCTTCCTTCTCAAGGTGGACTTTCTACCTTACTCGGGTCATCCAATGTTCCAGGTGGATGCGAGCGGGCTCCATTCCTTACCAACATGACCAATCTGATAAACACCTCCACCGCATTATGTAGGATGCGTGACATGGTGATGGAGGAGGACCTAGACATGGTTATCTCTGGCTATGGGTGGATTCTTACGCTCATGGGTTGCAAGGAATGGCATAGGTGAGAGAAAAAAAACTTGTTTGTTTCCTCACTACCTTGTGTTTTTGAATTTTTGAGACTTGCATTCTCCTCGGTCAAGAGAGGAGCCAACACCACTTCACGCGAACATTGAGCGAGAAGAAAACAAATTCAGAGAAAAGACGTCTCGTCGAGACAAAATTGAGGTCGAGTTAAAGGCTAGCATCGAATCATCCCAAGCTAATTTCCAATCTCGAATGGAGGAGTTATCCAGCGAGATGTCCAAGAAGCTAGAAGTAGCGAGATCAGATTCTGTTCAGGAATTTAAAAACTCAGAAGAATTCCAGAACTCTTGTGCCAAGGCTTATTACAGAGGCTTTTGAGGTTTCCGAAGGAGTGGCGCCGCTTATTACCCAAAGGTTGAGCTTTCCCTGATCGAAATGACCTAAGATGATGGAGACTCCAGTTCTGAGGATTATGATCAGTCTTCTTCTTGTTTTTTGCTTTGAACTTGTGCTTGGCTAATGCTTGTAATATGTATTTTTGCGGACTTTAATGGAAATATACAAGCATCTGAATTGCCTTCTTTATAGGAACGTGCGTTTTGCCGCAACAAATAGGTTTTTTTTTTGAATTACTATATTGTTTGCTCAATTTATGCGGATCGTACAAAATCAAGATTTCTTGATAATAAAAAATTGAACTATAAGGCGACGATACTCAACTGAAATCCGATAGCAATGCTATGGTTCTAACGTTATTCAAATTGAAGGAGGAAGATGCATAAAGAAAAAGAAATAATCTAACGTCCAACTTGTTATTGGTAATACTTCTTCAAATGCTCAGCGTTCTAGGGATGGGCGAGCTTTTGCCTTCCAGTGTCTCCAACTAGTAGGGTCTGGGTCGCCGAGTACGGATGACCTTATAAGGTCCTTCCCAATTTGAAGTGAACCTATGACTAAGCTTCTTGTGGCTTGGGTGACTTTGCGTAGTACTAAGTCCCCTGGTTGGAACCTTCTTTGTCTCACTCGAGAGTTGTAGTAGCGTGCCATGGCTTGCTGATATGCGACTACCCTTATCCGGGCTCGCTCCCTCGTCTCCTCCATAAGTCAAAGTTTACCATGAGCTCACGTTTGTTCGGATTTGGCTCATAGTGCTCCATCCTGAAACTCGTTAGGCTTCTCTCCACTGGGATCACTGACTCGCTCCCAAAGCTAAAAGGTAAGGAGTTTGACTAGTGAGGGCTTTAGCGGTAGTCCTGTATGACCATAACACACTCGGAAGTATTTCGGGTCATAGGAAGTATTTCGGGTCATAGCTCCTTTGCCGCCTCGAGTCGGGTCTTAGTCATCTTGAATATGGTTCTATTAGCCACTTCTGCTTGGCCATTTTCTTGTGGGTGTCCTGGCGAGGAGTAGTGATTCTTTATACCCAGCCCTGTGCAAATTTTTTGAAGAAGACACTTTCAAACTGCTTTCCGTTGTCCACCACTATGACTCTGCGGATTCCAAACTTGCATATTATCGACTTCTAGACAAAGTCTTTAACATTCTTTTCCCCAATCTTAGCTAGCGGCTCAGCCTCCACCCACTTGGTGAAGTAGTCAACAACTACAATTGCAAACTTTATCTACCCCTTTCCCATGGGCAGGGGCCCCACCAAGTTGATTCCCCACTGAGCAAAAGGCCACGGTGTTGACATAGGCGTCAACTTTTCTGGTGGTTTCCTTGGGACATTGGCAAACCGTTGACATTTGTCACACTTCCTCACATAATCTGACGCATCTTTTTGTATCGTTGGCCAATAGTAGCCCTGACAAATGATCTTGTATGCCAAAGACCTTCCTCTTTGCGTGATTTCCACATACCCCGTCTTTCATGATCTGGGCGGCTTCACCTGTCGAAAACGCAAATAAGGTAACGAAATTTCCCTTTTGTAGAGGATCCCTCTAATGAGGATGTACCTTGGTACTCGAACACGTACCCTTCGGGCTTCTTCCTTGTCCAAAGGCAGCTCTCCATCTCTGGTGTATCTGACAATAGGATCTGCCCACTCTATGCTTTGGGTGATTTGATTCACCTTTTCCTGCGCATTGTGCGCTATGCTAGGCTCTTCAAGGTATTCTAAAGGTATGACCTCATTATCGTCTGGATCTATCGCAGTAGCTAGTCGAGCAAGGGCATCTGCATTTACGTTCTCTCCTCGCGAAATTTGACATATCACAATTTTTCAAACTGGGCGGCTAACCCTTGCACCTTGTGCAGGTAAGACTTCATTCTGTCCTCCTTGGCATCATATTCAACTAGAAACTGTATTTGTTCCGCAGCTAGAAACTGTACCTGTTCCACTACTAACCGGGAGTCAATACGAACTTTCAGTTGTTGTACCCCAAGGGATATTGCTACCGTTAATCCTGCTATCAAGGCCTCGTACTCAGCTTCATTATTAGTTGCTTTAAAACCGAACCGTAGTGCGTGTTTAAAACTTTCTCCCTCGGGGGAGGTGATTATTAACCCTGCTCCACAAGCCTGAGAGCTAGATGATCCCCGACGAATAGAATCCACGTTCAATTTGGTTCCATATGTCCCTCTTTCTCTAGCTGAGCTGATCCTTCCTTATCTTCAAGAGGGGCTGTTAATTCGACTATAAAGTTGGCCACAACTTGGCCTTTCATTGATACTCTCGGCTTATAACGGATGTCAAACTCTCTGAGCTCCACCGACCACTTTATGAGCCTTCCTGAAGTTTCTGGCTTGAAAAGAACCTGTCTTAATGGTTGGTTTGTCAGAACAATGATGGTGTGAGCTTGGAAGTAAGGCCTGAGCTTCCTCGCAGATATCACAAGTGCAAAGGCCAACTTCTCCGGTAACGGATACCTTTGCTCTGCCCCCCCGAGCATTCGGCTTGTGTAGTACATAGGTTCTAAACTTTCTCTTCCTCTCGTATCAAGGCGGAACTCACTGCGGAGGCAGACACTGCCAAGTACAGAAATAACTCTTCTCTCGGGATGGCTCGAGAGAGCAATGGAAGGGAGCTAAGGTATTTTTTTAGATCAACGAAGGTCTGTTCGCATTCTGGTGTCCAGTCAAATGCTTTCTTGAGGACTCGAAAGAAGGGGAGACACTTATTGGTGGCCCACGAGATGAGCCTAGCTAACGTGGCTATTCTCCTTGTCAAGCGTTGAACGTCTTTGGTCGATCTAGGAGACTTTATGTCTTGAATGGCTTGAATTTTCTTGGGGTTGGTCTCTGTTCCCCTTAGGTATCCTAGAAACTTGCCTGAAGAAACCCCTAAAGCGCATTTACTCGGATTAAGTCTCATGTTGTATTTCCTTAACATGCTAAAGGCCTCTTGCAGGTCGGATAAGTGATCGTCAGCTCTCAAGCTCTTAATAAGCATATCATCGACGTACACCTCCATGTCTCGACCAATCTGTTTCATAAACATCATATTCACCAACCTCTAATAAGTCGCGCCCGTATTCTTTAAGCCAAATGACATGACTTTGTAGTAGTAGATCCCTGTATCTGTAACAAATGAGGTTTTTTCAATATCTGGAGTATACATGGGAATTTGGTTATACCCGGAGTAACCATCCATGAAACTGAGGAGTTCGTGACCGGCTGTTCCTTCAACTAGCATGTCAATCCTTGGAAGCGGGAAGCTATCCTTTGGACAAGCTTTGTTTAGATCTGTGAAATCCACAGTCTCCATTTCCCATTTGACTTCTTTGCCAGAACCACATTCGCCAACCAGCCAGGGTAGTGGACCTCTTGGATAAAACCTGCTTCTAGGAGCTTGTTCACTTCCTGTGCGATCGCCTTGTTCCTTTCTGGGCCAAAAGTTCTCTTTTTTTGTTTAATCGACTTGGTTCGCGGATCAACATGTAGTTGGTGCTGTATGATCTCTGGGTGAATCTCGGGCATATCTTCGTGTGACCAGGCAAAGACATCTTCGTTTTGTTTCAGAAATTGGATAAGCCGGTCTCGGGTATTCACGGGAAGCAGTG
The DNA here is from genome assembly GCA_026545225.1 of Cornus controversa. Taxonomy (NCBI): domain Eukaryota; kingdom Viridiplantae; phylum Streptophyta; class Magnoliopsida; order Cornales; family Cornaceae; genus Cornus; species Cornus controversa. The sequence goes on from CM048847.1 coordinate 72,235,895, forward strand.
CCCCCACTTTTATCTTTCAATCTGTGCCTCTGTTATTCAAACTGGCTTTGAAAAGTTCTTCAATCGGTTCTGGACGGTGGACGTTTTCCTTTATTTTTGCCTCGGTGCCCTCTATAGTTAATGTTTCTCATGGTTTCTTTTCTTTCAAGGAAGTAAAATCACATTCTTGGGCAACAGCTTGGTCACCTCTCATTTCCCCAATGCCATGATATGTGGGGAAGCCATACCAGAGGATGATATGTTGAAGTCACAGCCTTCATGGCATTAAGAGTTGCCCTTCCCAGGATAACATTGTACGAGGTCGACCATTACCGTAGTTTGTTTAGGACTTGCCCCCGCTGTGACGAGGAGTGTAAACACACCAGAAGGGAAAACTTTTTCTCTAGAAAAACCTACTAGGGGCATTTGTGTTGGCTTGAGTTTTTCTCTACCGACATTCATTTTATCAGGAATAGGATATTTGCTGAGCTTCCGTTATCAATTAACACCTGTCGGGTGGTGAAGTTGACAATAACCACTGTCACCGCTATTAGATCATCGTGAGGCTGTAAGAGGTCCTTTGCATCGTCTTTCGAGAAAGTGATGAGTCGGTCATCAAGGCGAGGGGACTTCATCGGAGGGGATGTTTCACCCACCCCAACTACTTCGAACATACTCCTGGCCCTTCGAGCATAGGCTTTTCCAGCTGAGTGGGATTCTCCTCCCCTTGACAAATATTACCCTAATTTTCCCCAGAGGTGGAGGTTCTTGCGGGCGGTTATCTCTATTTGATTGTGATGGCTCTAGTGCGCCACGCTCTCCCCTTGTCGTGAACTTGCGCAACTGCCCCCGTCAGATCATACTTTTGATTTGATTCCTCAAGTCGATGCACTTGTTTGTGGTATGCCCATGATCACGATGAAAATGACAATACTTGTCCCTGGACCTTTTCGTCGGATCGGTCTTGAGCGTTAGTGGCCATGCAAGAGCAGGGTCATCCTCAATTTGGTTAAGGATTTGGCTGATGGGTGTATTTAGTGGGGTGAAGTTGTTATATCGACCAGAGCCCTCACGACACTGAGACAATTTACTTCCTGGCCACTGGAGGATTTGCCCTGCTTTGGATCCCTTTCATTCTTAAGGCTCGAACTAGCCAACCTCTTATTTTCCGTTTTCTTGACGCTTGGGCCTTCCTTCTCTCTGTGTGAACTTAGGACATCTTCACCTTCATATACTTTTGCGCTTTGACCAGGAGTGTCGCCATACTTTCAGGAGGATCCTTTGACAGGGAGAAGAAGAATTTGGAGGGTTGAAGACCTCCCATAAGAGCCGTGATGTCTACCTTGTCGTCGGCTCCGTCCACTTGTAACATTGTTGAAACGGCTAATGTCGTTGCACAGCGATTCTCCCTTATTTTGCTTCACGTTCAGCAAATACGTCAGGGGTTTTCTGAGCTGTCGGCTTGCTATGAAGTGAGAAACAAACTGACGACTCAATTCCCTGAAGTTGTGGATGGACCCTGGCTTTAAATTATTGAACCAGGAGCGGGCTGATCTCTTTAAAGTGGTAGGAAAGACTCTACACAGTATCTCATCTGACGCCCCTTGCAAAAGCATGAGTGACTTAAATGTTTTGAGATGATTGAGGGGGTCCTGAGTACCATCAAAACTTTCAACGTTAGGCATCTTAAACCTTCTGGGGAAAGGGTAACCCATGATGGCCAGAATGAAAGGTAAATTGGTCTTTCGCACTAGATCATCTACGGAGGCAGGACCTTCCGTAGCTCGCACCATTCCTTCCACTTTTGCTCTTAGATCTTGCATCTGTGCATCAAGATGAACACCTCCACTAATCACAATCGTACGCTGTCCCTCTTGCATCTATGCATCAAGATGAACACCCCCACCGATCACAATTGTACGCTGTCCCGTATGTCCAACATGACTCTGTTCGCCATCCTTTCTAGGCGGGAGGTTGTTGTCGTTCGTGTTGGCGATCGCTCCCACGTTGAGAGGACCGTCGTGATTTTGATCTATAGGAGCAGAAGGGTTCCGGCGTGGGGGGAGCGGATTTTGTTGAACGGGCAGACGTCCAGGATTCTGTCCAGGAGGGTTGTGCGGCGGGTACACCCGCACCGGAGGGTCACCCTCTTGTGGAGGCAAGGGATCGACAGGGGGAGGAGGTAGGTGTTGCAGTATAGTTGCATTTTGTTGAATCAGTGTGTTTATGTTTTGACTAGAGTCTGAACTTGCTGTTCCAACGCTACAACACGTTCACAATCAATTGGGATGGCCTGCCCCCCATCGTTTGGGGCGACGGGGTGTCAGCTAGGCCTATCCTCGTGACCGTGAGTCTACGATGCCACACCTTCCCCTCCCTCAACTTTCAAACCAGATTGCAACATCATGTTTCTTTCGATTTCCCATAGACGGCGCCAACGGATGATGTATTTTTCTTCGGCCCGACTCAAAAGAATCTTTGGGAAAGGTACATGGCAATTCTCCAGGCACCGGCATGGTGCTAGCCTAAAAAGCTCCGACTCTCAAGTCAATAACACATAAGGGAGAGAACGAAAGGATGGTAATCAAAATTATAGAAGGGATCAATTTGTTTTTTTGTACCTTCCTGGAGAGACGAGAAGTTGCATTTATAGTTTGACCGCTCTTCGTCTTGTATTGGGAGACTAGCCGCTTATCATTGAATCAAATAATGATGAGCTTTCACTCATAGCAAGACTCCTTGTTGACTAAACCTTTGCGGTATTCAAGGTGACTTTTACCACATCACTCTTCCTTTAATGTATCCGGCTAAAATTGCTCCATCAAATACTATTTGTATTTCTTATTTATAACAATGGTAATATAAAGATTCTATTCTAATGTACATATCAAGTTTTTAAATGCATCTTTAGGTTTCTTAAATAAACTAATTCACTCAAGGCCTTTTTCGAAAGACATAGTAGAGCAGTATTTATCCATGAGTATCTGCAACCTATATGAATTTGTCCGAAGAATGGTTTTTATGCACATGTTGATTTGGAAATAAGAGATTGTTTTTGGGTGGATATGTCAAGATTCCGGATTCAAGTATAAGGGTATATTATCTTATATGCAAATCTTGTTTGTGAAGTTGGGAACGAATTCTAAGGCAATTGTTGATAATAAATAACATCTGCTGCCAGATCAGACGAGCATGAAGTAAGAAAAATAGTAGGAATTGTTTCTAATGTCTGAAATGCAACAAGTTCTGTATCTTGTTTCTTGTGTGATTTATAGGCATCTGATTGCATATTGCTTCCTAATGTTGCAGGTTGGAGTGCAAAGATACTCAACCAAAGTGAACAAAAATCTGCCTTGGAGAAAAATTTTAGAATTTGGTTGTGATGTATTTGATGGAACCCGTACCCCGGTTGACCTCAAGGATAAATGGAGAAACATGTTGGGCAAAAGATGCTCAGCAAATCAATAGAAACAGGAGGTAAACTCTTACTATGTGATAAGAAGATCCAATTATCTTTTTTTTTTTGATAAGTAAGAAGATCCAAATGCCTGATTGGTCCTTTCTTCTTGTTGGAGCTTCTTTTTTGTAAGCAGTTGGAGACTAGAGTGAAAGGGTATAAAAACAAAGCTAGTCTTTCATCTTTATCTAAATGTATGTAAAGTTGATCACAAGTATTTAGTGAGGTTAACTTGTTCTTCAACCATGTTAGATTCTTTATTCTTTTTTCTTTTTTTTGCCTTTTTCTGTTTCTACATGCAATTGATTATGGTTTTGTTATTTCCCATAGTGGTAATGAGAGTGGATGCATTTTTACTCTTGTTTACTAATATGAGGGAGAAATCAATGATTACTTGAGATTATTGTTGCCTCCCTGAAATCAGAGTTATTGCTGTCTCTTTTAATAACATATTCAGCATAAACAAAACCTTAAACATATAGACTGTGCTAAATAAACTTCTGAGAGCATTGAACATTTAAAAGATTGGTCTAATTATACTCGACATTTACTTGAGTTTTGGGAAACAAATGTATAAATGAGATAATATTCATGATTATGGGTAATTACTTGAGCAATAGCTGTTCCACTTGGAATAATATTGAAGTCTAAATAGTTTGAGTTGACAATCCCCAGGTGGAAAATTTTAGTAATTTAATCAGCAAGTTGGGCATGCTTGTCTTTTGTAGTGCACAACCGAATTAGAGCTCAGTAAACAACTCCAATTCTGTCGGTCACTTTGCAATTATGACATCTTTGCAGATGTCTTTGCAACTGTGGTTGTCTTGTCAATTGGAAGCCTCTTGGTTTGCCTATCTTTTTTATAGAACTAGTTGGGCCAATACGAAGGCTAAATTTTGATGGTTTAGCAAACAAATAAGGTGGATACCCAAGAATTAGGGATATCAATTATCCAGCTCCTTTGGGAAATGATTACTAACTTAGGTGGAGCTCTAGTCGTTTTAAGTGGCGGAAATTATCACCCCCACAATGTTGTTTGTTGAAACCTGGCTGGAGGCTGAAGAGAAGTCATAGTGAAAGAAGATTTTAGGAGAACACATTTTATGAAAGGTATCGTCCTATGTGCAAGGCAGCAAGATTTCAGAGAATTTTGATTTAATTAGCTTCTGTTGTTTCTTTAAGAGAAGTAAAGTGGCTGCTAATGTCTTGGCAGCTTTAGGTTTCATTCTCACTATGCGTAATTTTTTGGTGTTCTAGTTACCTATATATATATAGTGGATTCTAATTTGGTGATGAAAATTGTGGTGGAAACTAAGTAGCTCAGGAGTTGTACATATTCAATAACTCAGTTTTTTGAGTTAGACAAAACTAAGTAGCTCAGGAGTTGTGAACCTGGCAATGAAGTTATGGTCAAAATTTGGTAAAAGAGGGTGAATGTGACCATGGTAATATTTGGGAATCCCGATTAAGCCAATGACAATATTAACTGATCCCTTGTGAATTAATTGAGAGGGAGATTATTGTGAAGCTGGCCAACTGAGTTAGAAAATTGAAGGTCAACAAGGTAGAGCCATCCCACAAGTTTGGATTGGATTGTGGCAAAGGGTGCACTGGATCCATGTGAATATAATTATTTGCTGGACTTGGAGATGTGCCTGACCTTCAACTATGTTAAAGATTTGAAGTTGAAAAGTTATGCTAATAACGCAAGTGATTGGCCATATTAATATAAGAAAAACTTGGTGTATGCTGATAATGCAAGTGATTGGCCATAAGTAGATGAAGTTTCATAATTAACGTGAACTTTGTCCTCACATGAGTATCATTTTTTACTGCAAAAGGAACCATGCATTTTGAGTGTGAATTTATCAATTTCCGACATAAATCATATTTATGTACGTAATTTTCTTAAATTTAATTAATACACAAGTACTTTATTTATAGGTATATACATATTCTTTTTCGTCTCAATCTTTTCTTCATCTCTATCTCTCCATCTTAATTAATATATATTGCAAATATGGGATCGAGCTACATCAACCAAACATGCACCAATAAATTTAATGGATCAATCTCATCATCTTTTATTAGAGATAACTCGTGAGGGTTAATTCATAAAGTGCAGGAGAAATTTCTGCCCCTTTTTAATAATTTTCTTTCTTTGACTAATTGATCAGAAGAATTAAAGCTATTACAATACAACATAATACAAATCTTATAATCATCCCAAGGATGAATTGTGTGCGCTTCATTTTCACTAATTCAAGGAACAAAGTACATTGGATTAGGAAGTTTGAAACCTGTGCATGGCTTGTAACTTGGGGATGGCTACATTAATCCTATTTTTCCATTCCGTTCTATCTAATGCCATGGCCTCGGTCCAATCATATGTTATCATATCTTTCCTTACTAACTCTACCCACATTAACATTGATCTTTGTTGGGTTGACTCAAATTCTTATTATAATTAGGTTTTCATTATAGAGTTACACGTTATTAGGTAATTTCAAGTATGCAAGTTTTGGTCTCAAGGAATGAAAGTTCTTATTAGGCAAGTCTTGGGCTCTAAGGAATTGTAATCCTTGTCCACCAAGGAATTGGGTTTTGGGTTCTATAAATAGTTACCTATGATATAGGTTGAGACTCATGAGAAGAAAAGAGGCATTACTCTCTTTGAAATTTAGAGGTCACTCTTATTGTTTTTCAGAGGGCACTTAGAGAGAGAATTCTTGTTTAGAATTTGTGATTTCCTTTTGAGTGAGATTGGGTGTATAAGGGTTAAGGGTTGAGAGTTAAGTGTACTCTTGATTCAATTCTTCAACTTGTACTATTACAATTTATATAGTGAAATCGGGCTCTCCGTGGACGTAAGCTTATTTAGCCGAACCACGTATAATTCTTGGTGTGTTCTTGCAAATTGCTTTGTGCTTGACAACTTATCGCCATATCATAATATTTGGTGGTATATGATATGAAGCTTGTTTCCCAACAAATTGGTTTCAGAGCTTCAAGGTGCACACAAGGTGTTTGATAAAAATCTTGTTTAGATTTTTTCTTCATAACACGGGTGTTGTTCGTTTTAGGCACTTGTGACAATCATGACCGGTAATATTGCCACACAGTACAAGGTGGAGAAATTTGATGGTTAGGGTAGCTTCACCCTATGGCAAGGGAGGGTGAAGGACATCCTAGTTCAACAAGGCTTAGCACGAGCGTTGAAAGGGAAGGATGGAAAGCCAGAAAAAATGCCAGTTGATGATTGGTAGGATATAGAGTCAAGGTGTGTTAGCACTATTTGACTTTGTATTGGGGATAACATCATTAACAATGTTAATGGAGAGGATTTGGCAACGAAGTTGTAGGAGAAGTTAGAGAAGCTCTATCTAGCGAAAAGTCTCACTACTAAACTCAATCTAAAGTGGGATTTGTACAAGCTAAAATGAAGGAAGGCGGAAACCTCTTGGAGCACATGAATGAATTTCATGGAATTGTTGACCAACTTGAAAAGGTTGATGTGAAAATTGAAAAAGAAGACAAAGCCATGTTGCTTGTTACTTCACTTCCAGATTCCCATGAGAACATAGTGACTACTGTCTTGTATGACAATGATACGTTGAAAATGGAGGAAATTGAATCGACTCTCTTGTTCAATGACAAAAGGAAATATCCTGTTGACGAGACTTCAAGTTTGGCTATGGTTGCTCATTGGCTAAATAGGGGAAGGCAAACCAACCAGGAATCTAGTGATACAGGTTTAGATCAAGGGGTGGAGAAAAGGGCAAGTAGTGCCACAGATGTCGTGAGTGGGGCCACATTAGGAAGAAATGTCCACTTGTAAAGCGGAAGGATGATGGCGGTTCCGAGAATGGATCTACCGTATATACTTGTGATAATAACCTTAGAGATGTTCTCACAATTTCCAAAGGAGACACTCTTACTCAATATGAGTGATTTTTAGATTCAGGTTCATTGAACCATATTTGATTCGTGAAAGAATGTTTTGATTCATTTAAAGAACTTGATGGTATTTCTTTGACATTGCCTAATGGTGACAAGTGTGCCGTTGAGGGTGTGGGAACGGTGAAGTTCAAAATGTTTGATGGGGTGGAGCATACTTTGGGAGATGTTTCTTACGCAACAAAGTTGCAGTATAATCTAATTTCCTTGAGCTGATTGGACTCCATGAGCTGCAAGTGCTCCGTTGTAGGGGGAGTCATGAAGATCACCAAGGGTTGCATGGTATTAATGCAAGGAGAACAAAGTGGAGGTTTGTACCGTCTAGTAGGGAGTGCCAATGGCACTTGGACTTCAATTGTGCATAGGAAACGAGGTGCACATGGTAACAAGATCTTGAGACGTGTTTCGTTTGATTTATCGAAGACACGGGTTGCACGTTTCCAGACAGACGTGGGTGAGATGAAAGTTTTTGCTTGGAGAAGGGTTGCATCGAAGCCTCCTTCTAAAGTCACTTGATAGTGTTGACTTGACATAAGATTGCGCCCCTCATTACGAGCTTGTACACATGCTTCTAGAGCTACTCGATTAGCTACGGCACCCGGTGCATTTCCTCAAGGGTGTTACTCGTTAATGGTTGATCAAATTTGATACCAGTGCGGATCAAGGGGGAGTATTGTTTTATATTTGATTCAGCTTATGTAGCTGGAATTTGAAAGGCCGATGGATCGTTTGTGGATTTACAGATGGGAGTCTCGTGTATTGAAGACTTCTCAAAATTTTTGCCAAGGGGGAGATTTTTGGATTGACTCAAATTCCTATTGTAATTAGGTTTCTATTATAGAGTTGTATCTTGTTAGATAATTTTTTAGTAGGCAAATCTTGGTCTCAAGGAAGGAAAGTTCTTGTTAGACAAGTTTTGGGCTCTAAGGAATTGTAATCTTTGTCCACCAAGGAATTGAGTTTTGGACTCTATAAATAGTTACATATGTTATAGGTTGAGACTCATGAGAAGAAAAAATGCAATACTCTCTTTGAAATTTAGAGGTCACGTAGAGAGAATTTTTGTTTAGAATTTGTGATTTTCATTTGAGTGAGATTGGGTGTATAATGGTTGAGAGTTAAGTGTATCTTTGATACAATTATGCAACTTGTATTGTTACAATCTATATAGTAAAATTAGGCTCTCCGTGGACATAGGCTTGTTTAGCCGAAACCACGTATAATTCTTGGTGTGTTCTTGCAAATTGCTTCGTACTTGTTTACTAATTTTCATATCATAATATTTGGTGGTACGTGATTTGAGGCTTGTTTCTCAACAATCTTACCCTTAATGTGGATTATGTCACTTGTTCTAACTAGTGCACCAAAGGTCTTCTATGCACATGTTCAAACAATCTTAATCGATTTTCTCTCATTTTATCTTCAATTGGTGCTACTCCAATTATATAACAAATGTGATCATTTCTAATTCTATTTTTTCTAGACTTGCCACACATCCATCTCAACCTTCGCATTTCCGCTACACTCACTTTATGCATATCTTGTTTCCTAACTGCCCCACATTCTGTCCCATAAAGTATGGTTGGTCTAATAGCTGTTCTATAGAACTTTTCTTTCAATCTTAACATGATACATCGATATATCTAGACGCATTTCTCCATTTAACTGATCCTGCCTTCATTCTATGATTTAGGTCATTTCTAATTTTTATTTACTTGTTGATTTTCAATCTTTACTACATTCTCATTTGTGTTTCTAAATTTACTAATGTTACACTTCATATATAGAGAGTTTTATTTCTATTTGTCTTAAACCCTTTCAATTCTAGAGTTTCCCTCCAAGCTTCCAATTTGACATTGATTGCTTCTCTAGTCTCATCTATTAAAACAATATCGTCGGCAAATAGCATACACCATGGTGACATGTTTGAATACTTCAAGGATGTTGGTTCATGAGATGTTGATGGGGGGCTAGTTGTTTTTACTTTCTTGCGCAACTTAGTTACGTAAATAACACGAGGAGCAGTGCAAATTGAATGCAAATCATTTTTCAATGAGAATGACATTAGAGCAGTTGTGAACAGTGGAAAGGAAGTTCAGAAATGCCAGATCTTCTATGTATCTGGTACAGTGGTAGCTTCATTTGTTTTAGGGTTTGTGTTTTTGCTCCCATTGCGTCATTTTGCATTTGATCCCCAGTTTGTGGATCTGTTTGGAGTCCTCATTGTTTCTACATTATATTATGGCTGGTGTAAATTATTTTGCACGTTTTCTTTTTTCAGTTTTGTGGGAACTAAGGTTTGTAAATTCCATCGCTGTAAGGGCAGACCTTATTATTTTCACAGTTTTAGTCAATTTTTGGAAAAATAATTTTGATGATTTTAATTGCTTTACCGATCACGATAATTTGTATTTTCTGAGCTCATGTGTATGATTATGGTGTTTGACTATTTCGTGATTTTGTTTCTTGTTCTTTGTGAAGTTTTGTTCATATGGTTTGATGCAAAGTACCAACTCTGCAGTTCAAATTGTTCAATCTGGACATTCCTTTGCTACTGTGGATTTTTGTTGTTAATGGCTGATTCTAATGAGCATATTCATGAAATTTAAGTTTTTAAGTGGTATGGGAGTGCATCTTTTGGTTAATGGAAGAGATCCTCTCCGGTACAAATGCTTTCAACTGTGTATGTGCAACACCCATGCAACACATTTACTTCGAGGATGCAACGGTGTAACACCTTTACTTTGATAATGCAACACTCCTTTAATTCAAAGTTGCATTCTCAAAATAATAGTGTTGCATTCTCAAATGGGTAGATGTATTACGTATATGATCTTTTTTATCAGCTTCCACCTGCTAATGAGTCGGATTTGATTTATTTAGAATAATATGCGTACTGCTCAATTGCAGTGGCAGATATATCACCATATACTGTGTGCATTGGGCTTTTCTTCGTTGCTATGAATCCTATTGTTGATGACTGATTGGAGTGCGTCAGATATGTTAAATTTGAGTTCATAGTGCGTGGAATATATCAATCAACTTCTCAGTGTGTTTGGATTGGTATTCTTATAAGTGGTCTGCTAAGTGGTTCATGGAAATGGCCAGTCCTCTGGACATAAACTGTCAAACTTTTCATGAATTGTAATTTATTTTATCAAGTGATGTGCTTGCTAGAAAATGCCAATGGTCAGAGTTGTGACCATAAACTGTTAACATTGGGCTTTGCTTTGATAGTTTGAACTTTTGTTGCTAATGGCTTTATTGAAATGGGCAGTTCTTCAATTTGTGATCTTATATTGTCGGAGTAAGGATTTCAATTGATATTGAATTCGGTTGGTTTTTTCTAACCCCGAAATTAATGGCGTAGTGGGAGATGACAATGATCTGTGACCATAAACTGTGGGAGATTGGCTTTGCTTTGTTATCTTGGAACTTCTGTTGCTAATGGCTGGCTCGATGGCTGACTCGAGTTGGCAGTTGTATAAAAGCATATGACCTAAAATTTTTGAAAGAGTAATCCTACTACTAATTTAACACGACACTCACCGACTCGTGATGTAGCATTAACGTGACTTAGTTTTTGCATGACATTAAAAATAGATTTTTTTTCTTCAGAATATGTTCTTTCTTTCCTCGGTCAATAAGTATCCCCACTGTTTTCACAATTAATCATATTTTCTCTCCTTATCCAAATTCATTTTCAAAACACTCGCATTCTTTAACAAAATTTTAAAATATATTCAAATGGTTGTCAGAAAATTTAAATCTGAACACAAAAATACCAACAACTTGTTTTTAGAATATTAGTCATATCTAATATTAGTGGAAGAGAACAAAGAAAAAAAAAATATTCACAGCAATGTAACTTAGTCTTTTAATGATAACAAAAAGATGAGTAGTGACAAATATATTGAGAAAGAAGGGAAAGAAAAGGGAATGAAAGGAAAAGAAATGAGAATGAAAATGAGGTGAAAAAAAAGGTATTTTTGTCTAAAATACTTATGTTATTTAATATGTATTGAAAGACTTGAAGATTATCGTTAGTTTATTGCCATCTAAATGTCAGTTTTTTCTCAATTTTGTAGAGTCAAGTTTATCATTTTCCTTTTTGAAATTTAGTTCTTTTTGATAATGTGTGCTGGTTGGTTATTTAGTCTCGTTTAGTAACTTGCATCTCCTCGTCAATAAAGGATAGTGTGTGTGTGTGTGTGTATATATATATATAGAGAGAGAGAGAGAGAGAGAGATCTCCCCCACATGCACCGCAAGATGATGATCACCATTGAGGAGGAAAAGAGGTGTCTTTGATTGGCAACCTTTCATTCTAACTTTTGATCACATCACACGCACGGGAGGGAGGGCTAAGGCTGGTCCTTTTCGGAGTGTCCCCACCGGCAATGATTCTGTGCTATGGACCACATGGATGCACGTGCACTCGCCACTAAGATTTCAACTTTACAACTCCCTTTGGAAAAAACACATACTACTCCTAGATGCCAATTAGGTAGCCGCACTATTATGGACATCTATCTCCTCTACCAATTCTATATGTATGTATCAAATCAATTAGCTAGATCTTAGCATATATATATATATATAAATTGCCAGTATTGAGGAAAGAGAAAGTAGAGAGAGAAACATAGTAAATAAATGAGCCACCTGGCTGAGATGTGTGAACTTAGAACCAACTCTCATCAATTCATGGGTCGAAATGAACATGATGATGAACTCAAAACAATTACTACTTCAAATATAAATTTAATTGTGCTTAACTGCTTGTACAGCGTAATTAACATAGTGTTACACATACAAACACATGTATAGTTGTATATATATTGTAATATTAGAAATATACTGAGAGACGCATGAATCCAAGGAGAGGGGGACATTTCTATCATATCATCTTACGCATCTGCATGAGTTAAGTGTCTCTATCCACAATCCACATTTCTACGGTGATAAATCAGCTTTATTTTTCTGTGGCCTGTCCTGTCCACAAACAACAAAAAGCAAATAAATGAGCATATGGCATGGCAAGAGCTTTGAATTGACTTGAATGCTAAACTCGTGCAAGTCATAAGTTGAGGCATGGGTCGGGGGTTTCAAACTTCTGCTTTTGTCTTGGTTAGGACAGAAAGGAGGAGAGAGAGGGAGAGAGACTGTGTGTGTGTGTGTCAAAAAGCATTAAAGATAAAAACAAGAGCTTGGTCCAACTGACACCTCCTCGTGCTATCTCGAACAATGTGTTTTGCAGAAAGGAGTCTTGGTATGTATATATATATATATATACATGTCTACCATAAAAATATATAGAGATATAGTACAAATATATATATATATATATATATAGAGAGAGAGAGAGAGAGAAGGAGAGGGGGGGGGGGGGGGGGGGGTGGGGTTCGTGACTTCGTGCCTCGTGGCATGCCCCATGAAAAGGGTAACCAGCAGAGTACAATTTGGGATTGCAGAATCTCAAAATCATCCCTACTCGCATACCCATGAGCTTTTTCATGAACTTGTTTGAACTGTTATTGTGGTGATACTTTGCATTGTAACAGCATTTTGGCTAGTTAGTTGATATATATAGACGTAGTAACTGAATGTATGTATGTATTGTTCCAGTTTGAAACTAAATCCTCTCCTCTACATGAGAAGGTCCAGAACTGTTTAAAGATGGTCATGTTATCGTGTCATCACCTTTTGTTAATTAATTATAATGTCGTGACAACCCTTGAAGAATAATAGGATGGATCAAGTCTGAAATAAAAACTCTTCTCCATTACATATGATGGGGCTACATATAATGGAGGAAGGTTTCAGTGGTTGATGTAGCTGGCATAATTGGTCTTGTATCATCACATCACATGAGGAGGGTTAGGGTAGACAGCACACAATAGTTTAAGTGTTTGGATCCTATGACAAGTGTCTTTAATTTATGAGTAATACTACTCAGGCAGAATTTTTAGGCAAAATTCATAAGCAGAATGTTTTATATCTATTAGATGCATGTGGTAGGCCCCACCACATACACTCACCACATGCATCCAATGGATGTAAAACATTATGCCTACGAATTTTGCCTGAGTAGCATTACCCTTAATTTATTTCAGTTGATATAAAATCAGTCTCGTCATTTATTCATGTCAAGTCCACACGGAGAGATGGGTCGGGTTTGTATCTAGATTGTTATCGAGTCATCCGTTATTAAAGTAAATAGATAGATAGAGTGATCTGACTATAACAAAAGAGCAATGTTACACATCATGAAATTATTTCATGCATTTTTATTATGAATTTTATCGAGTGAAGTAGAATGTTAAAAAGTTAAAATACTATAAATTCGAGTGAAGTACAATGTTAAAAGGTTTTATCTCACATCAATTCTGAACGAGAAGAGTCTTGGTCATATGCGAGGGGCAGGCAACACCCAATTATGTTTTGTTGCATGATATTTGTTCACTCGTCTCATTATCATTCACATGAACTAGACATGTTTAGGGATGGCAATTTTGTCCGCCCCGTCGTGTTTTCGCCTCGTCTCGCCCCGTTTAGGGCGGGTATGGGAGCCATTTTTTTTCGTAGGGATGGATTTGGGAAAAGAAATCAAAACCCACCGCAAGTACGGGGCGGGTTCAGGACTCTACAATAAGCCGCCCCGTACCCGCCCCGCCCTGCCTATATATTTTATTATTATATATATATATACCAATTATAATTTTACTTTTGCTGTATTAAGACTTATGTTTTCATTTTATCTTTTTGTTGTATTAACACTTCTTTAATTGTTGGATCAAACTTGTTACTAAGTTATTTAGTTGGGAAATATATTTTCTGTAATAGGCTATTTAATTGTGAAATCTTGTCATTTTACTTCTTAAACAGGGGTTATACTATTTTGAATTTAATAGTATCAAACTTGGTACTACCCACTAGGCTCGTATTTTTTGAAAAAATTAATTTTTATTGATGTTTGATGTGGTTACAATTTTGTGGGGAGGGGCCCCGCCTCGCCCCGTCTCGTCCTGCCCCTTTTGAAATTTTAAACAGGGCGGGGCGGGGATGGAATGGGGTTTCTCCCAACGGGGCGGAGATGAGTTTTGAAATTCCGTCCCGTTTCAAACCCGCGACGGGTTTGGTAATAGTGTTGAAGGCAACGGGGCGGGGACGGATTTAGGCAACCCCGTGCCGTACCCGCCCCGTAGCCATCCCTAGACATATTATATACAAGGAGTTTGTCTCGGAAGAATATAGTTGAGATCTTCATGAGACTGTTAATTGAAGAACATGATCTTGTGCACAAACTAATGTGAAAGTGGTACATATATTAAAAACTAGCTAAATACAACTTTTGAATTTTCGTTTGTTTTGATTATGCAACTCAAATAACGAGCAATATAATTCTATATAGCATCAGTCTTTAATTAATTTGTTTATATATAATTAATTAAAATATATATTACACGCACGAACATTAATAAATACACATATTTATGTTACATTTACGATTAATTTTAAAATATTTTTACTTATTTACAGTTTAAAATTATTCCATCTAATCATTTAACGGTCACGATTTCAAATGCATCATGTTACGTGAAACCAAACACCAATGCTCATTGATGGAGTAATAAAGTACAATGACTTACTTTTCATGAACATGCATTCTATTTCAAATATCTCTGTAATGTTCAAGGTGCGTACTATCAGCAGCATATAGTATTATTTATTTTATCTTTACACACCAATATAAGTCATAAACTTGTGTTACTCTTCTCATAAGATTTTCATAGCTTGACTTTAAGATTGAACCAAGGCATGGAACCTTTTGTAGCCTACATTGATGAGAATTCTGCTTTTATTTTTAGAAGTAATTCAAATAAAATCTATTTTCACAAAATTGCATAATATGTGGTCAAACTAATAAACTAGAAAACTAACTGACATAGCATTGTTAAATTATTTATGCAATTATAAGGATTACTTTTACACGAATGAAAAAGATATAAAGACATTCGGATGAAGAAAAGAAAAATAAATTTTTTGAAAATACCTCCAGTTTTTTTTTTTTTTAATCCATCCACTCACTTTTTAAAACCAAAAGAAAATAAAATTTCCTTTTTTTTTTTTTTCCTTTCTCTCCCTTGATTTTTTCTGCTTTTTCTAATTCTACCAAATAAAAGCAAAAATTTTGATAATAAAATAATTAATTTTAATTTCTTCCCTTCTCTCTCCTTTCTTCTTGTTCTCTATTTCTCTTCACTTCACTTCATCAGTATGGCAATTGTTTCACATACATCTGTGTTTTGTGTTTTTGTTTTTACTTAAAACCAAGCTAAATGTTTTTGTTATGAGTGTTTTGAATAGTAATTGAAAGCATGTTTCGTAACGAAAATATGTTTTAAAAAAAATAAATTCCGCTACTGTAGCCGAAATACAATAAAAACATAAAAATAATGTTTCCAATTTCAGCTTAAAATTTTAAAACGTTTTGACACTATTCAAAACACAACGGATGGTACCAAACATTTTTACGGTACCCAAACAAAACAAACAAAACTTATGTCAAACAGGCCATTATATTCTCTTTTCACGTGTCATTTGTTTCTCTTCTTTAACTTCTCATTCGCATCACTATTTCCTTTCTATTAAAATACCGCATAAATATACAACAAATTTTAGGTAGTAACTAAATACAACTCTACCTGAGAAATAAAAAATTATTAACTTAGATGTTATGATCTGTATTTAAAAGAAACAAAGGTCGAGTGTTGGAGTATGGCCAAAACAATATTATATTAATGGAAATAAGTAGTATGACATTATGATCATACTATACATTTACTGCATAAGTTAAACTACACTTTATTACACAAAATTAGGAATCTTGGGTTAATTCTCTTCGTATTCATGAGGAGAATGGAAAGATGTAAAAGAAGTGGAATGGTCCCTTTGAATGAATAATGTTGAGGAACCCAAGAAGAATATATTGCAAAATGTGCTTTGACTATGGAAGGAATCAGCCCCGAGAAGCCATTCCGGACCTTCCCCTTCTTTTCTTTTACATACTTTATACCCCTTTTCCACACACACTCCCTTTCCCTTTCCCTTTCCCTTTTCCCTTCCCCTTCCAAAAGCCATTGTCAAATCATATATAGAGAGGACATAATTCGTATCCTTGCTGCTTTTGAAACTTCACACATATCCCTTAAATATCTTTCTTCCTTTTCAAAGACAATATTTGGATGCCCTATCAATATACACCGTCAAGAAAAGTGACAATTTAATTAATTGATTTATTGTTCAGAGTTCGTCGTCGTCATCATTATCATCGTCCTCCGTTGTTATCTAAAAAATTTGATGTTTTTTTTTTTTTATTATCGAAGTTACTGAAATTATGAATAGTAAACCAAACAGTTCAATTCATCCAAGTTCAGGTAATTAGACATGGCACCATGTTTATATATGTGAATAAACTTGAGCCTCTCCTTTCTCAATGTCTTGTCCTTTATTTTTGGAAAGGTTTTTCATAGCAAACTTTTATGGTCAAAGAAATCTGCATCGAGCCTCAACCTCTTTTGTTCAATTGGGTCGTTGAGTGGGGTAAGGTCAAAAATTAGATAGAATGAATGAACACCAGTGGAAGGCTAATTTAGTAAATTCCATATTAGTGGAGAGTTTTGTTTGTTGAATAAGGGGAACAATAGAGAAATATTTTCAATACCATCCCCATCATGTACCTACTTTCTAAGCATTCTATTAATCAAAATTCTTCATTTTCTTTAATAATAAAAATTAAAAATATTTCATTGAATGAAATATTTTTTTTCGGACTTTCAAGCTTTTAGATGTGTTCAAGTGAGACTCAATGAACATATCTAAGAATTTAGAAATCCTCGAAACTTGTATTTTAACTCAAAGATTACCATTTTAATAGCATTTTTTTACAGTAAAAATGTCTAGTACTGCTTTTATTTAATTATTTTGTCATGAACCCTCAAACTCGTTAGATGTCTAATAGAATTGAATTGCAGTAAAATATATACATATATAAATGATTGCCTTTGTTAAAAAATGGGACAAAAAAAAAAATCAAAAAGAAAAGAAAAGGCAAGCAGTTACTTTTCATTGGCTTGGTGGAGTTCAATATTGACTCCAAAGTTTGCTGAGAAGGACACAACACATTGTTATTTAGTGGCATTTTTTGTGATAGTGGTCCAGAAGACTAGTTTGTATATATGAAAGAAAAAATAAAGATTTATAAGCCAAGCATACAAAAATTTTTGTATACAAAATGGAAAGAACAAAAGTGTTGCCTGTTAAGCCAATAAAGGCTTGGAATGGAACAAAGCACTTCAGAATAAAGGCTTTGGTGCAAAGGATCAATGCTGGTCCAACAGAAAATCAATTGGTATAATACAAAACTTTTATTTGTGAATCTATTTAGAATGAAATAAATCAAATATATTATATTCAAAGTCCGTGAAGAATGATTTGATCTAATTGAGTGCTATTACTTGAAAATAAAAGATTATTTGCCTCAATCAATTTGAAAAATATTAGGCTTCATTTGGAGCTCACCAAGTGACTTTTTGTGAAAGGTGGGAAATTGGAGAATTCAACCCATGAAAGTTGCTTAACATTTATCTCCAAATAAAAGTAGGGTTGGGACCTGTGTGAGACTAATAGCAACCACAATCCTAGTCTGCTCAAAACTTTTACATGTGAACATGGTATTTGAGATTGAAATTGATTTTAAATCTTAAAATTTGAATTTATTTTAGATAGAATTTGAGTAAAGATTTTTTTGACTTGAACAACCCTACAAAACAAAAATATAAGAAAAGTTTATAATTTTTATAACTACATGTTATTTATATAAAATAAGATTAAAATTGGATGATTTATTTTCTATTGGCATAATATTATTGGTAATTATATATGAACCTAACTTGTAATATTAGGGGTACACAAAAATCTGTCCAAACCAGAAAACCAAACCTGATTGGACAGTTCGGTCCGATTTTTCTATGGTTCAGTTGGGTCACGGTTCTAAAATATTAAAATCGTGAATTAACAGTCCGATTCCAGTTTCATGTCCCTTAGGACCAGACCAGACCAGACCAGACCGTTTGTATAAAAAAATATATTATATAAATTAATATAAATAAGTAAGTTGTAAAATTATAATTGTAAGTGTGTAACTAGTAATTTAATGTACTAATAATCTTATTATGAGAACCGTTTATACTTTAAATAATATATATTATACAATTTAAAATAATATAGTAACTCACTAAGGCACTAATAATGGAACCATGAAATTAATCGAACTAAACCGGTTCTTCACGGTTTGGTTCAATTTTATATATAGTAGAACCAGATTGTACGATTTGGTTCCAAAAAATATCAAAATCAAATCGAATTGGACCGTGTGCATCCCTACAGTAATACAGTTGACTGATTTATTTCAAGTTAAGTGTATATAGTTTTAGATTTAATGCATATATTTTAATTTTATTTATTTATTTACATAGCTTTCTGTTTCTCAGAAGGTTACTAATATTTGGAATAGCTCAAATAATTAAAAATTTTAGTGAAACCCGTATAGTATGGCGTGGGCTGAGTTTCAATTGATTCCTTGAGTATGATTCGGGCTGACTCCTTAGCATGTCCTGCTGGAGTCTCACTCGTAACATTAATTGGAAACACCTCTGAAGAAAACTCATCGATCTAAAAGAGAAACTAATTAAAAAAATAAGTCTTAAGTATATATCTCTTAATTTCATGGGGCATAAATTAAAAAATCCAATTAAGATCCACTCCTAGAAAAGCTTTGACAAAAAAAAAAAAAAAAAAGCATCTGCTACCTTCAAAAGAGGAATATATGTTTTACAATTTGATGGAGGAATATTTTTCACTTTCAGTTTCCGTGACCCCTAAGCTTTGGTGGAAATGATCATTAGTGAAGTCTCTATTATTAATTAACCAAACGTAAACTGTTAGAGAAAGTACTATAATTTAACCACATATATATATATATATATATAATCGGTTCCACTATAATAAAGACCACTTATATATTGGCATTATCGCTTGCTTATCCAGAACCTCCATCACCATAATTGTGATAAAACCGTGTTGTCCAGCAACGCTACCACTAGGACGGTATTATCATCAGCATCATCATCATCATCACATGCAGAACTAAAAACCAGCATACCAATATGTTTATGATTCTCTTCTTCTTTCCTTTTTATCAAATGATTATTCATATCTATTTTTTTCTCAAACGTTGACATTAATACAGTAAAAGGAAAAAGAAAAAAAGAAAACTCATTAAACAATCGATTGAACACGGCCAGTTCATAAATTTTATAACTATACGACTTTGGAATTAATCGAATTGGTTTATATGATCAGGTGAAGATAATGTTTTGGTAGAATAATTGAATTATATATATATATATATATATATATGACGCAAGTATCTTGACCACCATCTACTAAATTATTCTGGAATATATCAATGGCTATGATTATGTTTTTGGTTGTATCTACATTTTTAGGACCAACTTGGCATAATTACTTTAGTGCTCTTATGTTTTCTATTTCTATCATTGGAAGGCATATATAGGTTGTTCAATCCAAATTGGTTTGTTTAGTAATGTTACATTGGTTGGAATTTATTTCTTTCATGATCAATGCTACTTTAATTTTTGTCAATTTCACGTTACAAACAGTTTCATTATAAGAATGAAAGCACTGTATAGCATCTCAAAGCGTGATACAAATTGCAAAAACATGCATTTCACTAGCTTTCTTTTAGAAAATCCGTAATAAAGAAAGAACAAACGAATAATGATAAGGGTAAAGCGTAGAAAACATATACATTTGATAAAGTGTTCAAATAATGACTTTGTAACAATTTAATCTCATGCTATTTTTTATTTATTTATGTTGTTTGTTTACCTTTTAAAATTCATAAAACATTTTTTAGTAAAAAGAAGTGAATGGGCTGCCGGAAAAGTATTTATAAATACTAAATTTATATCATATCAAATCTCAATAAAAGCAGTAAGTTTTGCTTTTAGTAAATATTTTCGTACTAATTTTCAATATCTCAAATTTTAAAATTTACCTTTTGTAGTTTATAATTATAATTTTACTATTTGATTTTTAGTTCATCAGTGGTATTCCTAAATTTAAAATTATATTTTTATCTTATTTTTAGGTTTAAGTGAAATTATGAATTTAAATTATAATTAATTCAATTCAAATTCAAGTTAGACACACAAATTACAATATAACTTTAAAAAAAATTCTACAAATAACTATACATACCATAGAATTAAAGAAAATATTATTATTTCTTTTCATTTAAAGATTTGTCTATTTTTCCATTTAAAAAAAAGACTAATTATTTAATAATTAAAGTTATAAAAAGAAAAAAAATCCAATTTATGAAAATAAAATTTAAACATCTTTAAATAGCTAAACAATAAATCGAGTTACACATTAATTATTGCTTATAATTGTTATTATAAAATTTAATTTGTATTTTAATAGAGAGAAGATTGAAAAATAAGAGTGAGCTGAGAGAGAGAGGTATTGTTGTAGAGAGGGGGAATGGAATTATAAAGTAAAAGCATAAGAAAAAAGGGGTTGTCTGAAGAGGTATTCACACATTTTTCACAAATGAACTGACAACACAAATTTTTAAAAGCAGAGGGTCAAAGTAATGAGAGTATGTATTAGGGGTTTTTATTTATTTATTTTCACTTAACCCTGATAATAACATAGTCAGCGTAAAGATACCAACAACCGCGGAAAATGG
This sequence comes from Cornus controversa, assembly GCA_026545225.1. Lineage (NCBI taxonomy): Eukaryota > Viridiplantae > Streptophyta > Magnoliopsida > Cornales > Cornaceae > Cornus > Cornus controversa. Next base: position 72,257,125 of record CM048847.1, read on the forward strand.
AAAATAAGGCTTATTTGTAATCTATTAACAATAATATTATTATCCATTCATAAATTGAGTAATTAGTTGATGTATATTATAATATATTTTTGTCTTAATTATTACGTAAAAAAGTTATATTTATCTTGCTCTTGCTTTTATTTAAATATTAACTAAATAACATCTATTTTATAAATAGTTCAAATAACAGCGAAATAATCAAGTATATTTAACCCACAAAGTAATTAGTTGATATATATATATATGTGTGTGTTATAATCTGTAGCCTGCAACCCTAGTAGTAGCTAGTGTAAAGGCCTAGATCCTAGGCTAGGTTGATTTTCATTTCCTATGTCTGATAAAAGTTAATTTCAATTGTGAAAAAGCCTGTTAGCTTTCCTCCTTGTCTACTTAAACCAAACAGGACATAAACTCTCTCACTCCTCCCCATATATAGAGGTATAAGGCTAGCTACCATTTGGTGCCATTAAAAGTTCCAATTGCAGGGAATTAGTTGATCCTCCCATTTTTCAACTTCTACACAACAACTGGAGAGAATCTAACCAAATCCATGTCCATGGCTGGAGGTTTTTGGATTGCCTTGTTAGTTGGGTTGGTTGGATTTGTGTTGGGTCTCATTGTAAACCATTTCTTGCCTTTGTTCCTCAAGCTTGGTCATCTTGTACCTAAAGGGACTTTTGGGTGGCCAGTACTTGGTGAAACACTTTCTTTTTTGAAGCCTCACCCTTCTAACTCTACTGGGACATTTCTTCAAGACCATTGTTCTAGGTAATTATAACATTTTTTTGGTAGCTAGCTATCTAGCTAGGTAAATTAACTACTGTAACATACATACAGTACTAATGTTTTCATAACACCAAGCTAGCTCATATATGTTGTCAATTTAGTTATGTATTTGGTTCAATATTGTTTTTGAAAGCAAGCTCTTAATTTAGTACAGAACTATAGTCAGGGTATATATATATATACACACACACACACACACACACACACACACACACATATATCTCTGTTTAATTATATAAATGGATATCTTGCTAGCTAAGAGGTGGAAGGTTTTTGGGATTTTCAGGTATGGGAAAGTGTTCAAATCCCACTTGTTTTTCTCTCCCACTGTGGTTTCATGTGACCAAGAGCTGAACTACTTCATACTACAAAATGAAGACAAGTTATTCCAATGCAGCTACCCAAAGCCCATCCATGGAATTCTTGGGAAGATTTCAATGCTGGTGGCAGTAGGTGACACTCACAAGAGGCTTAGAAATGTGGCTCTCTCACTTGTCAACACCACCAAATCAAAGCCTGAATTTTTAAATGACATAGAGAGGACAGCCATTGAGATACTTGATTCGTGGAAAGATAAACAGCAAGTCACCTTCTGTGAAGAAGCTAGAAAGGTATGTATATATGTTGAATATTTTATACCATCTTTTAATATAATGATCACTAAATTAAGCATCAAATAGTCTCATATATATGACTTTTTTATTTTGTTCTTCTGAATTTGTATGTTACAGTTTACATTCAATGTAATAGTAAAGCAAGTGCTAGGTTTAACACCAGATGAGCCACAAACTGCAAAAATTCTTGAAGATTTCCTCACTTTTATGAGAGGACTGATTTCTTTTCCACTCTATATTCCTGGGACTCCATATGCAAGAGCAGTTAAGGTGATCATCTAGCTCTCTGTCTAAAAATGTTCTCTTCTCTATTACTTAATAGAAAGTTTAGATATATATATAGCTTTATACCTTTTCTTCTTTTACTGCAAAAAGAAGGCATGTGACCAACTTTTTCTTTCATGACATCTTTACAGGCTAGAACTAGAATATTTTCCACTGTCAAAGCAATTATAGAGGAAAGAAGAAGAAATGTTGCAAAATCTAATAAAACTAGTGATTTTCTGGAGATACTCCTAGGTGTTGATACCTTATCTGAAGATGAAAAAGTTAGTTTTGTTTTGGATTCTCTACTGGGTGGCTATGAAACTACCTCTCTCTTGATGTCCATGGTGGTGCATTTCCTTGGTCAATCACCTTCTGCACTTGATCAATTAAAGGTGCATGATATTTTTCTTAGAGATTCAACTCAAATATCAATATATGTTCTAGTACTTTATTTGTTTGATGTATATATATTTATATTTATTCTTTTCAATATAGGTAGAGCATGAGAAAATAAGAAGCATGAAGAAGAAAGATGAGTTTTTGAACTTGGAAGATTACAAGAAAATGGATTTCACACAATGTGTAAGATTTTCTTTATCATATTATATATGTGTGTGTGTGTGTATGTATAATATTGTTAGTTGAAAATCACCTTTTAAAAATTTATATTTATTTTAAGATTTTTGCAATGATGATATGGTTAATTTTATTATTCTTTTTAATGTATTTTTCTGATTGTAGGTCATTAATGAAGCTCTTAGATATGGGAACATTGTCAAATTTGTGCACCGAAAGGCTCTCAAAGATGTCAAATTTAGAGGTTAGTATCCACCATAATTTGATGATAAAAAACATATATATATATATATATATATATAAATGAAAGAAAAATGTGTTACCCATAATCATGCATGCATGAACTTTTTGAATTGTTTATATACTTTTATGATCTGTACTAACAAAAAAGCTCTTCCATTTTTTATATATATCTTTGTTTCAGATTATTTAATTCCATCTGGTTGGAAGGTGCTACCAGTTTTCAGTGCAGTCCATTTAGACCCTTCGCTACATGCAAGTGCTCTCCAGTTTCATCCTTGGAGATGGGAGGTAATCATGTTAAAAATCTAGTTGGATTGTCCTACTATATATGCATGGTTTACATTTTTAAGTGATCCCAATAATGTGGTTGAAAGCTGAGCCTGATTTGTATCAAATTGATTTTGGTGGGTACACACTAAGAAAAGTGAACACTTAATAAGATGTTACAAAAGATGAACTAGCTCATGATCCGGACCATGTAATAATTCTCTTATATATATATATATATATATATAGTAAAGAAAAAAGAACAAGGCCCACTATACAATAGAATCCATGATAGATGTAATATGGATTTGTACCAAACACACATAGCCTACTAGTTAGTGACATGTAGGAGTATATTGGAAGTTTTGAGAATTGGAAGTTATTATATAAGCACATATTCTTGCTTTACTAAATGAGATTCCAATGGATCAAGTTGAACTCTGAGTCAACAACCTCTATGCATGAGAGTTCAAACTCATTAATTAGTTTGGGAATCACTTAAGCGCGCAGTTACTTTATTTGTGTAATTCAGAAGTAGCTTCTATATACAGAATAAAATATCAGTGTCTTATCAACAAGTAATGAATTGACCTTACCTAAAATAAATAAATAATAATCAAATGTTTTTATTCAATAAATTCAGACCGAAGATCAAACATGCAAGAAATTCACCCCATTTGGTGGAGGATCTAGATGCTGCCCAGGATCTGAACTTGGTAAGATGGAAGTTGCTTTCTTCCTCCACCATCTTGTACAGAATTTCAGGTATATAAATAAATCCTCATCTTGTCAATATCACACACACACACACACACATATATATATATATATATATGAAGATGCTAGTTTTATCTTTATGCTAAAATATGGAGGTATTCCTTTTTTTTTCCTTTTTGGTAGATGGAGAAGTGAAGATGGAGACCAGCCAATTGCATATCCGTACGTAGAATTTCAAAGAGGATTGACACTAAAAGTGGACCACTGTTCCAAGTGATCCTCCATTTTGTCTTAAGCACGCTGAAAATGATACCATCAGATAAAAGTTTCCACAGAGAAGCACCATTAATGTTTTAAGCTGATCGTCACCTTTTAGAACTAGATGGATTCCTATGCGGAGATTCCTTGGTAATATTATTGAGAGAGGACTTGCTATATATGTAAAATTTCTGTAAGAGTAGTAATTTTAATATTTCCTTCTCCACATAAACAATAATCAGGAGAATTTCAATTCCTTTCTTGTATCTTTTAAATATCAGGTGACAATTACAATATTCGAAATGGTCATGAATGTAGTGGTATGTGTATGTATTGGATTGGATGGGAATGGAGTAAATCAAAACTCTCCTATGGACTCTTTCCATGTGGACTAGCAAATGTTGCCTGGGCTGGGGCCAAGAAAACAGACATGGTGACACTCCAAAGAAAAAGCCAATTTGCATGTGCTGCCATTAGTTTGAATGTATATATATACACACAAACGTACACACATATATGTTTATATATTATGAAATGAAATTTATTATCTATCTTCAATTTATTTTAAACCAAAATTTGAAGTCAAACTTTCAAATCGGTTCATTCAGTAATGGGGGATCAATTTGTTCTCTCTCTCACATTCTGCCTGCAGATGAAATTCAACAAAATTCCTCTGTTTCTGAACTCTATTTCATTTCTACGTGAACTCAAAACAATTATCACTAGTTAGGCTACAAAAGAAAAAAAAAAATTGTAATTGTTCTATATCTATATCTAGGGTCATTCGAGAATGTTAAATTACAGAAATTTTATATGTTATTTCTAAAGTGCCATAAAAAAATCCGTCAAACCACTCACATCAAAGGCTGTAATTGTCCCATCCAGTGGCTTTGGCAACGTCTGAAATCTAGTCAAAAGACCCAATTTAATAATAGCCATATATGATCATTTTTTCCAATGAGAGAAAATGACAAACTTATTAGAATGTATAAGTACAATGCTAGTATCTGGTTCAATTCATTAATTAGCAAATAATAAGGCTAGTGTGTGTGTGTGTATATATATAAATATATATATATATATATATATATATATATATATATATATGCATATTCCATAGTGTAGCGTCTCTCTGCCGCCTGCTCCAAGTCCTCTCTCTCCTCTTCTTTGGATTATCCGTTGTTCATCTTCTCTCAACATCCCTTTAAATTTCCCATCCTATTACATCCTTCCTTCACTTTGAAGTTGAATGCTGAGGTGTGTGTATATATATATATATATAGTGAAAGAGAGATACCTTGCATGGTTTCTGAACTTCATCCAACTTCTCTCCTACAGTTTCTTAGACGGTTTAATTATTTTTGAGCTTGGAATTGAAACGTGAGTATATCAAGATTTCATTGCTGTACATAATTTAATCGGTTTGAGTTGTCTTTCAACTAACAGTAATTGTATAGAGATTTATCGTATGGTGTAATATTATTCATATCAGTGTTACTAATATTAATTATTGGGTACGTTATTTACTGAAGTTCTAGATATAGGACTTGACTAGCATGCACTGCCTCTTTTCCGTTGCATTCATTACCATACCAGAATGTATCTCTATAAGCAATGTCAACACACACACATACATATTTCTATGGTTGCATTCATAATATAAGTAATTTTATGGATGTGTAAATGGATGGAATGTTTCTCCTTTTGGGCATTACCTAGTTGATTCTAAGGCTAACTATTGGTGTGGATTAGAAAAAATTATTGAATACCACCGGAACTCCGTGTATGAAAATTCTATCACTAGTAACTCTTTATTTTTATATTATCTCTTAAAATAGTGTGAAATAAAAATTTACTATTAGTAAAATTCCTATACATATGAAATTCCGGGGTACTCAATAATAATTGGTGGACTAGACAGAGAATCATTGTTTACAAAGTAGTGACCGCTCTCAAAATTGAATTATGCAATCTCACATAATGTCCACTTCGTTGATTGTGTCAAATTTAGAAGATTGGGCCAATGTTTGGGCTATTCAAAATTTAACAGAATTTTGGGCCAATGTGTCCCTTGACTACGTACCAATGATGAGTCTTCTTCCATTGCTTGTAGTTTTACTCTGTTGTTTGGAAATAAGGAAGTGTTGCTCTGTTTTTGGTTTATTCACAAGGGAAAGGGAGAGGACTAATGCAACTTAATTCCAATTATTGAATTGCAGTTTACAGGGTCAATGGATGTGGAAGAGAAGCAACCAACTCCATCCGACGGTCAGGATTGATCTGCCTGGCTCCCTGGATGCCATCTAAGAAGCTTGTCTTAAGAGAGGACTCTCTTCCTAGTTGGCACCAGAGGAGTCATGCAGACACAACCACTACCACTGACAGGTGGTAGAGATGGTAACAGGTTTGTTTTTACTTCTCGTCTGGCACCGCCCTTTGTCATGTGCGTTCCCAAGTCATGAAAACGATTTTTATTCGTTTTCATCTGTTGAATAAGATGAGTTTAACTTAACTTACTATAAGACTCCGGTCATGCAACAAATAAATTTTTTTACAATCATCATCACGATGACTATATATATATAATCTTATTCTTAATCAATCATGTCTACTGAATTGTCAACTTTTATAATAAAAAAATTCACTTCTATTTGTCAGATGAGGTGGACTCAACATTGGCCCACTATAAGACTCACGTCATGCAACAAATGAAATTCGTGATCATTGTCGTCATGATTATATATATATCTAATCTTGTTCTTAACCAGTCTATGTCAGATAGAATGGTCAACTTTCATGATATTTTCAACTATATGTTATAGCCTAATTAATGAATAAGAGGCCCAGTGGGTAAGGCTACAACTAGGAGTGACAATTCGTGTTTCCGTATCGTGTTGGTTTCGTGTAGATTTATAAGCTTTATACTATTTTATAAATAACACAATCTTTATTTTTTGTGCTGAGTTAAACATGCCAGGACGAGTTATTTTGACTCGATCGGGAGGAAACAGAGGGTGCTGTTATGACTTTGAAGAGACTTTACTGGGAAACTTAAATGTGTCACCTTGAGTAATTGCTTCTACATCTCTTGCCTTGCGTTTGTAACGTAACATTACCATACGATGAATGATCACATACAGCAAATACTACTGTAGCTATGCTCCATCCTCCATCAAACGGATCTGAGTCCTCTGTGGGTGCGTGAGCCCAATTCAAGATATATGATACTCTAAAATCATCCATATGCATGTAATGGGTTTGATTCCTACTTTTTACCTTTCAGAATATTAATTTCTGAAAGTTTGTTATCTTCAAATAAAGTTGATCAAAGTCAAGTCTCTTTACTTATAATAGAAACTTTTTGGAATTTTTTTTTATTTATTTAAATTATAACTAGCTGCCACTAAGAAGTTAATATAGATGTTCAATGACTTGTGCTCTATCTTAGTGCAAGATGATGAATGAAATAAAACATTTATTCTTCAAAGTAATACATAAAACAAAGAACCACACCTCCGATCGATCTCAGGGTTTGAAATTGCAGTACCAATACATGGACTAAGTTGTTATTTATGTTCTCCCAATAAAGGTGTGTATATAAAATTATTGTCTCCCAATCATGCACCAGCATACAAATTCCTCTGACACCACCACAAATAAAAAAAAAATCATGAAAAGCAGCCCAGAAATATATATATATATAACTAAAATTGGTAATTTAAAGAGAGAGAGAGATTCATAAAGCCATGTATTTAGCACTCGAGGACTTCAAAATTCGCCACATAAACATACTGTATACATCATCATCTCTTCAAGCTTTTCTATAATACAAGTCAATTCACCTGCTAGATTTAAATTTTTAAAATTATTTTTTAGTAACCTCATCCATCTTATTTTAAAAATTCTGCAAACACGCACTTGTTAAATTGGCAAAATTTAGTTTAATCTTCCCCTGAATTTCAACCTCTTGATTTTATGTCACTCACAAAATGAGGCAGGAAGGGTTATCGTTGGAGTAATCAGATATTTGGTATATGTCGTAAGGAGGGGACCAGAACAGGGGTGGTAGCGGCGGCTGCTGCTGCTGCTGCACAGCGGGTTTGGGCTCGTTCTTCGGTGGCTCTTTCTTTTCAACGACTGCAGTGACGCTTACCAGCTCGGCATAGCCCACGCTCTTTCTCAGGGACGTCGTGAGCTCAACCGCATCCACACCATCTCCGGTTATCTCTATCTGGTTCTTGTCCTGCCCTTGTAAAGCTGCTGACTCCACTCCTGCAGATTAACATACCTATGCATAATTAATTAATTAATTAATTGGTGTGTTTATGTTTATGTTTATGTTTATGTTTATGTATAGATAGATACAAGTATACAACCCATGTATATGAAAGCCTGTAATTAATCCCACCCAGCTACTTAATTTGGTCCTGGATGATTTTTCAAATATAAAATATGTTTGGCGAAGAAATTGTTAGACAGTGTAAATATTATGCTTTTGTGGTTAATTTGGCATCAGAACTAAAAAGGGGTCTGAGATCAAACATTAGTCTGATAATTAAAATTAAAAGCACATGATAATTCAATTCAATTAAATTAAATGGTGATTTAACAGAATCTTCTTTAACATTCATGCCTCCCTCTGAAATTCCAAAACCAGTAGTCTGAAAGATTAAAGATAATTATATTTTTAATTTAAGAATTTTCTAAATTCCAAGGTAAATTGGAGAAAGTGCAACTTTTATTGATTGACTTTTCAAAGTGGACACATACATATTTTGGAAGAAAAAGTAAAATAAAAAATAAAAAATAAAAAAATCGTGTAAATGATAGAATTCCCCTGAAAACTGTTATATGAAGACACAGTTAAAGAAGTAACCAATTTTACCTGGAATACCCACTGCTATCTTCAAGGCTTTGGAACGAGACTTCTGTCCATTCATGGACACTTTGATGACCAGCTTTTGCTGCAATCAAAAACCCAAATCAAATTCAGATTATATATATATATATATATATATATTTCCACACACACACACACACATATTTATATAGAAAGTTGCTCCTACTAGACCAAATGATACATACCTTCATCCTCCTATTTGGTGAATATGAAGTCAAAAACAGCCTGTGTCAGTCTGACAGAATTTATGGAGTTAGAGAACTCTGAAGGGGGAGGGGGTACTTAATTGAATGTTGGTTTTATCAATGCGAATTGAGTGCGAGACATGACCTCTATTTATAGGGCTCCGCTTCGATGGTTACGCCATAAATGACCACATTGACATACCAAACCTTTAGGGCGAATGGTTAATTAGCAAGGTAGGAAGGCTCCAAAAGTCATTATTACCCATGAAACCTCACAGAAGGAGGCCACTCAGCTGACTCGATAAGGGACACCTAAAAGGCAAAAACATATGATACTTACTTACCATTCGGATTTAAAATAAAAATAAAAATAAAAATACATATGATACTTTTGGATATACTGTATATATTTGCTATAACGATTAGACAATAAGGAATTAATGTTATCAGTATATTTTGGTAACACTAACAAAATACCACCACAAGTTTCATCAAGCTACATGTGTCCCAGATGATTCATTTTCATTATCATTGAAATTAAACTGTTCTTAGAGTAGTGAACCAAACATGAGCTTCGGTGCCCAAAGTTTTTGTTATCTGCAACACAAACTACAATATTCATGGCTCTGGAACCACACATTCATATACACTTTAATTACCCTCTTCTGGTGCAACCAAATACATATATGTACAAGCCAAATTCAATTTAGGATATATATGAAATCCTTTTGAACAACAGAAATAGAAAAATGCAAACACCATATATGTTATTCCATCGTGACCAAATTATACATTATGACAAAGCAGGAAGGACACCGGTGTGGTGTCGGCCGACTGTACTGACGATCAAGTCAGATATCGCAAAGACTTATTCAAGCTAGAAAGACACTTTAAAAAATATTAATTGCGTACCTTAGTATATGGACCGTCTCTATCTTTATAGTAGTAATATAAGAGCGTGTCATAGTAAAAAATTGACTCTTCAGTTCTTCAGACTTATCTGAAAATAGAAAAGTCATAATCAAAGCATACATCTTGTTTACGTCACCTTACTCTCAACTTTCACATCATACATTTTACAATTGGAGTCAAATACTTTATCACCTTTATTTTCTTGGTTTGATTGATCAAAAACCTCTGATAAAAGTATATGGTGACATGTCTAGGACAACATTTTCATTCTTTCATACGCTTCCCAAACCATATATGCTCAAAACATGTCGTCTATTTACAAGAGTTTGATTCATAATTATCTCAAAAGTCATTTTAAAGAAATAATTAAGTATGTCACATGATTATGTGAATTCACCGGTCATTTTTCTTACTCACATTTGTTTAATAGAGTTTAACTAACAATAAATCCATTCATATATTATCCATATATATATATATATATTTAAAGAGTAATGCTACACGTCATGAAAATATTTCATGAATTTTTATCTTGAATGATGTGGCAATTAAATGGTGAGTTAGTATTGGTGAGATTCCTTCCATACACGGAATGTCAATGGTATTATCATTTGACATATCATTCATGAAAGCAATTCATGATAAATTTTCATGACGTTTAGCATTTTCCATGTTTAAATTAACGGATAAAAATGACACTCTTCCGATGGTTAGAGGGTTCACAATCCTCGCAGGTGGAAGAGTCCACACACATACGTGTAAGGATTGTGAACCTGATCCAAGTTTTAACCATATGATATAAATGTACTTAATTAATTCTCCTATTAAATCATATATTATTAAACAATATCAACTGGAAAAAAAAATATTATTAAACAAAAAATAGAAAGACATGAAAGAGATATATATATATAGAGAGAGAGAGATCGATCTAAATCATCAGCTTGACTCAGCCAAGTCAACCAGTATATATATATAGAGAGAGAGAGATAGATCTAAATCATCAGTTTGACTCATCCAAGTCAACCAGTATCGATCCATAATTAAGGTCATGAGTCGTTATTTATTAATATTAGGTAGGATAGGGACGAGGCTAGTAGGGCCACAAAACATAGAGGTTTACTTTTCGTGCAAGATCGAACCCACACGGAAAACTACAATTTTTGGTTTACTTTTCATGCGAGATCGAATCCACACGGAAAACTTCAATATTTTATTCAAAAAACCTGGACTAGTTGTTCAAATTTCAAAGGGGGGAAATTTTCACGCGTCTCGAAAATTCCTTCCATATTTTTATCCCCACACTCTCTTTCTAACTCAAATCTGGCCCATAAATTAGAAATGTCAAAAAAATAGTGCGTTATTGGATTTTGAAATGAATAATTATTTTAGGATAGTCAAAAATTAAAAATACTTATTTTGAGACGAAAATAGTATATATATATATATATATATATATATATATATGTTGATTACATTTCTCCTTGCAAATAATAATGCTTTGACAAAAAGTATATATTTTTTTAAGAAAAATTATGAGTCCTAATTTATTGAGATAAATACTTTAAAAGGAGAGATACCCTATCTTATCTATTACTAAGAGCCTTTGTTAAATGATAATTTGTCCAGTCTTGCTCTGTTTATATTTTATATTTATCAATTATCTTTATATATATCATAAAAAAACAAAATTACTCTATGTAATTATATATATAGTCTTTATTTGTTCAAATCTTATTAATAGATTTCCTTAGATGGTTAGGTTTTCTTATAGTGTTAGATTTATTTTATTATAAATATACATATAGTACAAAAGCAGAAATAATAATTCAATTATTAATAATATATCTGATTAATCAGTAAGTTGTTCTTTTGTCGATTGACTAACAAAGCTTCATATGTTACATAAAAATCTTCACTCTTTGTGATGTGGAGGAGAGAGAGAGAGAGGCTCCTCAACAATTAGGGCAACTTCTGTCACCTTTAGGAATTGCTTGTAGATCTCTTCATTTTATGCAATCACATAATGGAACAAGGGTCATAAGAGTCCCTAGATTCGTATAATCGATAAGGCGTAGGCGGGTAAAAGGTCCAACTCCAGGGAGGCAGCACAGTCTGCTCTTTCTCTTTCTTGGCTTCAACTGGACCCACGCTTACCAGCTCCGCATACCCCACGTTCTTTCTCAGCGCTGTCGTGAGCACAACCGCGTCCACCCCAACTCCGGTTACCGCTAGCTCATTCTTGTCCTGACCCTGTAAAGCTGCTGACTCCACCCCTGCACAACATACATACATATACATATAAACATTAGACACAATTAATCCTCCAAAGCATCAACCTTCATCAAGCTACAAGATTGTACTGAAATCAAAATTTTAAAATTAATATATACATATGTTAATGTTCCCCAATTTTCTATTTTTCAAACCAAGTGGACAATTTTCTGATTTGACTGTACAGTTAAATAATAATAAATAAATAAAAGAGCCAATTTGAAAAAAAAAAATTTCTTAGGTAAACACACTCAAACACTTCACGAATGACCACTATGGGCTCGGAACTCTCATTTCCCGGAAGAGAGGTTATACTATTTGAACTAATACCTTTTTTGTTTTCTTAGTATTTTGAAATTTGTTTTTCGATTTCATAATTATTGAAATATAACGCAGGGTGCCAAAAATTTTGTTACCTGAAATACCAACTACAATCTTCAGGGATTTGGAGCGGCTCTTCTGGTCATTCATATGCACTTTAATTACCATCTTTTGCTGCAACCAAATACACAAAGCCAAGTTCAACTTAAGAAATACATATATATATATATATATATATATATATATATATAATCCTTTGCAAGGGCAAAAATTGCAATTTCCTACACAAATATGCTATTCCTACGTGACCAAATCAATTACCTTCGACATCTTTGTTTGGTGAATATGATGAACCACAAGTATCTGACAGAGTATATGGGATATAGTTTGGCAACCCTCTGAAAGGCTGGCTCTTGAATGTGTTGTTATGAATGGCAATATTGTGCAATACATGTCCTCTATTTATAATGGTCAAATTCATGCATCATACAACCTTCAGTTTGATTTATTCAATAATCTCAACTAAATTGCATGGGTCCCATGCCAAAATGTAACGTTTCATGCAACCTCGGAAGGATCCCACTGTGCTAAGGAACACCACAAAAATTAAGTAAAATAATAAATGACATATACTTTTGCAATCGGATAATATTGTTGAGTTTATCACCAAACACTCTCTCTAAGCTTGTGTTGTCATAATTTTTTTTTAAGAGCAATGATACCTGTCACAAATTCAAGGTGTGTGGCATCCTTTTTTATTTTTTATTTATTATTATCTCCTTTAAATTTCTCTTTTCAAACTCCCCTTCTCACAAAGTAACTACTTTGTCATTATTTGCTTTGTAATACAAAGACTCTGCCTTTACCGCATGATCGAGGTATCAAGAAATTAAATTTGTGATATCAATTATTTTCTATTTTTTAATGATGTGACTGATGTCATTATTCTCTCCGACAACAGTTATTATGCGTCATCAAGTTTAGCAAAAGTAGGTGCAACCTGTTTTAAAATCTCTCTCAAAGATACTTAAAAACAAAAAATGATGTTGCAAGTCAATTCATCACACAAATTAAAAAATTACTAGAGGTTGATGAGATGACACGGTACGACTCTATTGATATATATATTTTCCATATTTGTTTAATAGAGTTTTTTTTTTATCAGAAATTTTTGTTTAATAGAGTTTTAGTAACAATAAAGATATATTTATACATATGTGCCTATATATATATGTTGTTGAATGAAAATGACACTGACAATCTTCTAGTGCTCAACCATATTATATATGCAAGTGTTCTTAATTTAGAGATTGGACCAATTCTTGGAGAAAAGTACTCTCCTGTAAGACGTCGGACAAGTTACGTAAAGACTATTATTAACCAGCTTGACTCGTTAAAGTCAACCATTTTAGGAGTATTTTAACATCAATCAGTGTTATGGCCGGTGTACGGTTGATATGTATAGATTAATTGGGTAAATTACCATTAAACCTTTTTATTGAAAAATAATTTCCTTCATTCGATATAGCGAAAATATATCATCACATCACATGTATAGAGATAACAATTAAACACGATTATGCACAAAGAGTTACTACGTTCATGCAGAGAGATTTTACTCTAATTGAAAAAATAATATACAACACACGAAAAACATGTCTATCTACACTCTTTTACTATTTTTCTTAATATATTCCTCCCAAAATTAAATAGACTCTCTACTCTTCTCACACCATTCATCAACCTCTTACATCTTTTCTCTCTCTCTATTTTTTTCTTTAACCGTACCTCTAAGAATTATATATTAAAATATAACTCTATAATTTTTCCTAATAAGAATTCATGACAAACTCACACTGCATAGCTATAACAAGGCACGAAATAACAATTTAGTAACATTCTTATATTATTACGGATTGCCCATACTAAATGGATTTTACATCTCAATAGTTTGATTAGAATAAATATCCATATTAGAATTAAGCTTCTCAATAATTGAGACTCTCTATAGATCTTTCAAATATTGTAGTTTAGTGATACTTTTTCACGTTACAAAGTAGAAGGTTGAGGGTTTAAGTTCTCATAAGAATAATACAAGTGTGAGTTTTTTGATAGACAAAAGAGACCAATACTAGGACCCCCATGAGGATGAAGTTTGTCCTCCTGGGTACCATGTGACCCAATAAAATTTAGACATGTGTACTGATAAAATTATATAATATTAAAAAATAAAAGTTGAATCTGTCATGCCCCGATTTTCGACACCCGGTTAAGAGCGAGAGAAAAGAGGGGTGAACGATGAAATCAATGTCCAGGCCACTATTCTTTAATAACTCTACTATGGTACCATGCTCTGATACCAAGTTGTCATGCCCTCATCTCATATCTCTAATCTCACACATAATTATCTCAAAATCAAATGATACGGAAGCTTTATTTACGTACGTCACTACATTGGCATATACTCATCAATACCCATCACAATGGGTCCCACACTGGTCTATGCGTCCATACATACTCGCTCATATTCTAAAGTTTGAAGAATTCCAATTCTGTTTAGGTTTCGGTCGACTGGAACCTCATTTTGTCGGTTGAAACCTAGGTTCAGCTGACTTTCAGGTTTCCAATTTTGTCGGTTGGTCGAAATGGAGCTTTCAGTCGGTTGAAGCCTTCATTCAGTTATTCGAAACAGGTACCCCATTTGCAAATGTTCAGTTTCTCACACTTTCGGTCAGTTGCTACAGAGACTAGGCGACTGAAAGTTAAAAATGCCTCAAAACATGATTTTCACAAGTGTATAAGCATTCTCTATATTCACACACTCATTTTCAACCCAAGACATGAATAAAAATCCACAAAATTCATGTGTTTGCACTTTATAAAGACTAGGTACATGCATTTCACAATTCTATTATAAATCATTCATTCCCTTGAGGCTTAACATCCATAATGATCCGTAATATACATAGCAAGCTAAAAAATATACAATTCTCATTTCCAAAACCATTCCCATATTTTCATATATGAAATAATACAAAAAGGTCCATTGCTCATACCATTCTCAAAGTCATACATGAAGAAGTTAAAAAGATTCATCATTCCTACATTTTTCACAAGTTATACATAAAGGAATTCATAAAACATACCCAAGAGTTCAAGTTGTACCATATGTGGCATTTACATTTAAAGTTTGTATACGTAAAATGAACCAAATGTAAAGGCAACACAAAAGTTATTGTCGATATGCCACAAGCCGGCATGGACCTCTATATACATATGTCCAAAAGGATTGCAAAAAGAAGCGCAAAATTCACTCTAAGCTCTATGCCTCGTCCTCCACGGGAGCTTTATCTGAAAAGAGTTTGGGGGAGAGGGTGAGCATACAATTACGCCCAGTAGGAATGATCCACCCAACTCTATCTTAACTTAGGCAGCCATGCATAAATGCATATACAATTCTACATGACTATATGACAAATATCCAGACTTTTCACACTTAAAACATACAAGTTTTAGAAATCATGAGTGATGCTCCAGATTTCAATATATAACACTTTATATAAAGTCACAATTCACAAGTAAACTCACACCACGTAAAATTCAAAAATTAATTCAACTGAGGACTTTTGCTTGTCATAATTCCATAGTAAGGGTTTATTCGAAATCACAAACTCTGTTTAAGCTCTACGGGTTGCTAACCCGATAGAAGCTACATTTGCTTGGCCAAGTTTTGGACCTTACACCCTAGGGCTTCGGGTCCTTCTTAATTCTCACACATGTCCCAAAAACTGTGCTTTTCACATAATGTACACTTATCACATAAATGCACAAAATTCACAATTCTCACCAAATGCATAACCTATGTCAAGTTTATGCACACACTTTCACCTCAAGCTTGTCATATGAAAATCATTCATTCCATAGGAATCACAACCAATGCATTTTCAAGAAAATATTCTTCATACATAAATTCAACATTTGAAATCAAATTTTACAAAACTCCTCAAATGAACGTAAAGTAGCAATATTGCATTCATTGACATCAACTACACATATGTAATACATAAATTTCAACCAAAACATGATAGACATTCCATATATATACAATAAGGTCATATTTTGTCACGCTCTGATTTTTGACACCCGGTTAAGAGCGAAGGAAATGGGGTGTGAGTAGTAAAATCAAACATCAATGTTTCGGTCACTGGAGATTTCATCACCGTGCCCGAAATCTTAACCCTTAAGTCAATGTGAAAGCTTAAATATATATATACTCTAAATCATCCATTGAATTACTATGATCTCACAATCCTTACACAATGCATAAATTATTATTCACATTTCTAATATCCATATATCCAAATTAAGTACAAGCTACATAAAATGTAATTGCAATCTCACATCAATATAATCTACATGCCACATGCCGGCGCATGGATATCCAACTACACAATTCATAAAGGATATATCCAAAAGAAACTCCAAAATGTCCATTTGTACCACTCTAGCACTCTAAGCCTCATCCTTCATCGAAACTTTATCTAAAAAAGAGTTTGGGGGAAGGGGGTGAGTATACAACTATGCTCAGTATGACTGATCTACCAGACTCTACCTTAACTCAGGCAACTATGCATGAATACATATGAAATCTCTATGTGACTACATGACAGGTATCCATGTTTTTCACCTTTAAAATATACAAGTTTTAGAAATCATGTGTGATGCTTCACATTTTAACACAATCATAATTTAACAATTTATAAAGAATCACATTCTCAAATAAATTCACACCACGTCTACCCAAAAATCAATTCAACTGAGGATTTCGCTTATCACAATCTATAGTAAGGGACACTTTGGGACCACATACTCTACTTACGATTTTTGGGATACTAACCTGACGAAAGCGATACACGCTTGGCCAAGTTTTGGGTCTTGCATCCTAAGCCTCCGGGCCCTTCTAAATTCTCACACATGCCCCTAAAATGTAACTTTCTCACATAAGTTCACATTGCCACATAATACACCAAATTCCAAGATTTTCATAATTCTCACATATTGCATTTGATTATATAAGGCATCACAACTCAAGATTATCACAATTCCATCCAATGCGAAACATTTTGTCAAATGAATGCATTTTCATTCTTAACTCAAGCTTGTCATAATGAAGATTCTCATTTCATGTAAAATCACAATCAGTGCATTTTAAAGAAAAACTCATTTCATACATTTTTCTCTTAACTCATGAAAATCACAACAATTATTCTTTTTCAAGAAAACATTCTTTTATGTATTTATTCTATATATAGAAACAAATTTCACCAAAAGCTTCTCAAGTGAACACCAATTCACAAAATGTATTCATAACCTCTACAAACTCATATACAACATATAATTTTCATCTAGGGCATCCTAGACAATTATATACACAAGAGAATCATATTTCACACATATTTTAAAAATAATTTCATGTCACAATTATGTGACCTATAGAATTAAAATAAAGTAAGGATTCACGCCCCTATCTCAATTTGGAGTGAAAACTCCAAAATCTCTAATTGGTCGAGAAAGTTGAAAAGATTACCATCCACTACTATGCCGGAATTGTGTCACACAGCCTCACGTACCCAGAGCCCATGGAAAGCCAAATTTTAAACTTAGCCCATACCATAGCGGTCTATTCTTAAACCTAATCCAAATCACCAAACCCAATTTAAACTTTGGCCAATTGAGTTAGCTTAGATAACTAATCCGATCCACTTCCTGTTTTGGCCCACACCACAAATTAACCTCAGGCCTAAATTTAATTGATCCATATTAAAGTTTAAAAATTGGCTAACAATCCAATTAGATATGCAAACTGGCAGCCCAACCCAGCTGGACCACCTACTGCCATGGAACCAACTTCATTGTTGCCCACTACCAATTCTACTTAAGTCATGTGCATGTGCCTACACAAACAGCCCCTAGTAGAAACCACAATCACTTAACTCTCCCATGACAGTTCACTTCATTCAACGAAGTACCACACCACAACCTCATCACCATAGACCCGCGAGCTCTATAACCCATATAAAAACCAATCACCTAACTTCAACCTCAAGTAACTACCAAGCCCCACCATTACCGGCTAAACCAGCCACCTTGGACCAGCCCATACAGTTGGGCTAACCCCAACGGTCGAGAACCCAAAACAGTCCACTGTCACATGCCATGACAGCCACCATCAAAACCCACCACGCGTGACACCAAGAAGCAAGCCATGCCACCTCCTGCCTGATCGGCATTGAATGTTGCATATTTTAAGACTTGTACTATTTAGGACTTTTTTTAAGACTAGTTTTTTTTTTTTTGGTGGACCCGGCCTTGGCCGGATCCTCAAGGATTCGACCTAGTCTTCCTTTAGGACTTGTCCAACTTTAAGACTTGTCCACCTTTAGGACTTGTTTTAGGACTAGTCCTCACTTTAAGATTTATCCTCTTTTATGACTTGTCCTACTTTAAGACTAGTCCTCTTTTAGGATTTGTCCTACTTTAGGACTTGTCCAACTTTAGAACTTGTCCAACTTTAGGACTTGTCCACCTTTAGGACTAGTCCTCACTCCAGGACTTGTCTTTAGGACTAGTATTTTTATTTTTATTTTGTTGGACCTGGCCTTGGTAGATCCTCAAGGATTTAACCTATTCCTCCTTTAGGACTTGTCCAACTTTAGGACTTGTCCACCTTTAGGACTTATTTTTAGGACTAGTCCTCACTTTAGGACTAGTCCTCTTTTAGGATTTGTCATACTTTACGACTTGTCTTTAGTTTTCACAAGTCATCCACAGGTTTTAGGTTTAAAAAGGATTTTTTGGAGTGGTTGATCAGTAAGTACCATAATTGTATGTGCTTGGAAGTATGGTTTAAGTTTCCTGACTGACATAACTAAGGCAAATGCTAGCTTTTTTATCAGGGGGTATCTTTCTTCCTTTCCTCGGAGCACCTTACTGGCATAGAAAATTGGCCTTTGCACCTCTCCTCCTTTGCACTAACGCGGAGCTGACTACTACAGGGGAGACACTTAAGTATAAGTACAACTCCTCCCCTACTTGCGCGCAAGATAGAAGTGGGGGTGAATTGAGATACTGCTTTAGTTCACACAAGGCTTGCTCACATTTCGGTGTTCACTCAAAGGCTCGCTTAAGGACTTGAAAAAATGGAAGACACTTGTCTGTGGTGTGAGAGATCAGTCGGCTCAATGCTACCACCTTTCCTGTCAGCTTTTTGACTTTTTTAACCGTTCTAAGTGATTTTATGTCCAGGATAGCCTGTACCTTTGGTGGGTTGGTCTATATTCCCCTCTTGCTGACTAAGTGATCGGCGTTGAATGTTACGCATTCTAACCTCTTAACTTATGTATTTTATTCTCTTAGTGATAGATTATTTTGTGATTTTACTTCGTTTTAGTGTTTTCTGTATTTTCAGGGCCTTAATGATTATTTCAGTTAAAATCGTGATTTTGGGCTTTTAAAGATGACATGCAAGATGGTTGGATGAAGCCTACATCAAAGGGATCCATTGAACTCCATATTTTAACTCAAATCAGCTCAAGAAAGAGGTCCAAGAGAATTACAACTGCTTAAGAAGGTTTCGGGCCTGAAACCCAAATCTGCGCATAATAGAGTCTTAATCCCGTTTTGGAAAATGGACCAGAAGTCTTATTTACGAGCCTCAAATTGACATAATTCTCGCATAGGGTTGAACGAAATTTGATTCTGCACACTTTTGTATTTCATGAAAATTCCGTAAATCGGACTTCTACTGGGTCAAAAGTTGGGCCGAAGTCAGCAGGAAAAACCCACCTGATTAGTGCTGCGGAAAACCCTAATTTATTCCTAATTGGATTAGGACTTTGATGTATTCTCTTGGCTATTTAAAGTGACAAATTGGGGCTGTATTTAGGAGGCTTGGCAGCAGCTTTGAAGAGCTTTTGGAATAGAGAATCATTGGAGAACAAGGCGTATCATGAGCGGCTAGTTCAGCCACCAGGGTTTTGATGGAACCCTAACTAAACATCACTGGTTTGATTGTTCTAATTATTGGAGATTTTTGTATTCATTCATAGATTGTGTAATTTAGAGAATTCTTATTATTGAATTGAGTAATAAAAGTCTTATAAATTCAGTTTCAATGATTTCTTATCTTGTCTTAGATACTTGATTGTTGCTATTGAACTCGTCCCTCTTGTTTTCTGTGATCATGAGAGTGATTATTACACAATGATTTTCACTGAATATATCATTAAAAGCTTTGATGGATTATGCCTAGAGAAGATGAACCATGCTGCACCTTAGAGTAGAGTAGTTAGGCAGATGGCCCATGCCAATCGAAGATAGTCCATGACTTAGCCTTAATCATATGTTATCTTCTTGACGGATGGAGGTGAGCTTGTAGCCACCGACACCACTTATGCATGATATGATGCCCCATAGTTAGTTCAATTGACCATTGATTGTGAAGTTAGTGGTGAAATCAATTACCCTAGACTTATCTTATATTCTCTACACTCCTTAGTTTTTCTTGCTTTTGTTCAATTGCTTCATTAGTTAATTTAGTTTTAAAAATCAGAATTTACTTCTTTTAAATTTAATTAGAATTAATTCCTTATATCTAACACAGTCAGACCACAGTCCTCGAGGTTCGATACCCATTCCTTTCGATAGCCCTATTCTACAAGGAATTCGTTCTATTGCGAAGTGTGGTAATTTTTAATTGATATACTTTTTGAGTCACACTCACACACGAATCACTAAGTAGCCCAAGAACTTTCCGGATGAAACTCTAAAAGCACACTTGCTGGGGTTAAGCTTCATTCTGTACCTTCAAAGGATATCAAAGGCTTCCTGCAAATCACCCAAATGGCTTGTGGCTCTATGGCTTTTGACGAGCATATCATCGACGTATGACCAACCTTTGATAGGTCGTGTCAGCATTCTTCAAATCGAATAGCATTACTGTGTAGTAGTACAACCCCCTTTCTGTTACGAAAGACGTTTTTTCTTGGTCCGATGGCCACATTGGAATTTGATTATATCCCGAGTAAGCATCTATAATACTGAGTCGCTCACATTCGACTGTTCCTTCCACTAGTATATCAATCCGTGGAAGGGGAAACTATCTTTTGGATATGTTTTGTTTAGATCAGTGAAGTCGACACATAAACGCTACTTGCCGTTGAACGTTTTAACCAAAACTACATTTGCCAACAAGTTCGGGTAATGGCCGTACGAAATTGGCTTTTAATAGTTTGTCCACCTCGTTAAAGATTGCCAAATTTCTTTCTGGGCAAAAGTTCTCCTCTTTTGTCTAACAGGCGTGGTGACTGGGTCGACGTTCAATCGGTGCGTGTCGATGGCTGGATCAATTCCGAGCATGTCCTCGTGGGACCAAACAAATACATCCCTATTTGCTCTGAGGAATTGAAAAGGCTCATTTTGAGCGGTGGTTGAGAGTGATGACCCCACGTTAACCTTTTTTCCTGCACTTTGTTCATACAAGTCAACCTCAACTAGCTCATCCATTAGTTCCACATGATAGACTTTCTCTTTCTCTTCCACCTCTAGGCCTTCTATACTCAAAGTTTCTAATACCTTTTTTTTCCAAAGAAGTGGCATAACACTCTCGGGTAGTGGTCTGGTCTCCTCTTAGCTCTCCAACACCACAATTAGTGGGGAATCGAATGAGGAGATGATACGTGGAGGTCACTGCTCTCATGGCGTTCAATGTGGCTCTTCCCAAAATGACGTTATATGTGGTTGGGCAGTCTACCATGAAAAAGGCCACCATCTTAGTGACTAGTTTGGGACTTGAACCAGCTATGACTGAGAAGTCAACGGTGCCCAGTGGAAGAAGCTTTTCTCCAGAGAAACCAACAAGTGGAGACTTGGTAAGCTTGAGTTTCTTCCTTCTAATCCTCATCTAATCGAACGCTCCTATAAACAAGATGTCAGCAGAATTGTCGTTGTCAATTAGTACCTGCCTAATTGTGAAATTGATGATAATTAGCGTGACCACAAGGGCATCGGCATGGGGTTGTTGTATTCCCCTTGCGTCAGCTTCTGAGAAAATGATAATTTTATCACCCAGTCGAGGGCACTTAGTGGGTGATTGGCTCGCCTCATTTACTTCGGGAAAACTCCTGACTTTCCTTGCATGCGCTTTGCGAGCCGTATTGGATTCTCCACCGCCTCCGAGTCCACTGAAGATAACTCTGATTTTCCCCAATGGAGGATTTCCTAGTGTAGTGTCTTCTTTACCGTCCCGTGAGCGGTTCTGTGCTCTCCTTCTGTTGCCAGCCACAAATATCCGCAGTTGATCCTTTGAATTACAATCTCAATCTGCCTTTTCAAGTCTATGCACTTATTTGTCTCGTGCCCATGGTCACAATGGAACCTACAGTACTTGTTGCGGGATCTACTGGAAGGATCAGATTTTAATTTTGGAGGCCATGCTACCACCGGATCATCTTAGATGTGGAGGATGATTTGGCTTATCGATGTGTTCAAAGAGGTAAAATTGAATCCTTTATCACGACACAATGTCCTATCGCTCTATTCTTGTGATGTCCTGCCATACTTGGGGTTTCTTTCCACCCTGCTGGATTGTCCTCCTTCTTTTCTGTCTGCCTTTTTATCGTTATCTCCTTTTTCACTCTAGGCATCAAGGGCATTTTCAGCATACATTCATTTTTGGGCCTTTATAAGTAGTTCGGACATGCTTTTTGAAGGGTGCTTGGATATTAAGTACATGAATTTGGAGGGCAGCAAGCCTCCCATGAATCCAGTAGCCGCCACCTTGTCGTCTAGAGCATCGACTTGCAACATCTCCATGTTAAATCGGTTGATGTAGTCTCGCAACAATTCCTCCTTAGTTTGTCTCACATTTAGGAGATAGGTAGCCGGTTTCCTGTGTCTCTGGGCAGCGATGAAGTTGCCAACAAACAGCTGACTCAGTTCTTTAAAAGAATGTATGGATGCGAGTTTCAAACTGTTAAACCAAGACCGGGTAGAGCCTTTTAAAGTAGTGGGGAAGGCTCTGCACATGATCTCATCTAGTACTGCTTAGAGGTGCATTAGTGCCTTATTGGTTTCTAAGTGATCAAATGGGTCCTTGGTCCCGTCAAAGCTTTCAACATGGGCATCTTGAACTTGTTAGGCAAAGGGCAATTCATTACTCCAGCGGAGAAAGGGAGATTGGTTTGTTGGATCCTCCACTGTAGCAGGGTCTTTCCCTTTTATGGTGTGGGCCATGTTTTCTACCCTGGCTCTGAGGTTCTGCATCTCCATATCATAATAGGTAGTTTCCCCTGGGTGCCCTAAATCTTCATGAGTTCGATTGCTCTTGAGCGGGACTAAATGACTGGGGTTCGTCCCACCCCTAACTCGGCTCTGAGTTGTGTCGTTCGTTGCGACTTCACTATCTCGCCCAACACCGTCCCCTTCTGGATCAACAAGTCTGAGGTGACTTCGTGACGGTACTGGCATCATAGGAGGGAAATGTTGCAGGATTGCCGCATTTTGTTGGATCACTTGGGCCAGACTTTGATTCAAGTTCTGGACTTGGTATTCCAAAGTTTTGACACGCTCCTGGTCGTTTGGAACTCTGGGGCGTGCCCCAGGGAAATCCATCTATCCAGGGGGTTGCATGCCTCATTGTCCTGTTATTGGCACGTTGCAGCAGGAAAGATTAGATGCGACAGGTGGATCCTGTCCAGTTGGAGGTCTTGTCCTGCAGGAGGGTGGCCGATAGGAAGGTCCTGTGCGACTGGAGGATTGTGACCGACAAGAGGATCTTGCCCGATTGGAGGATTGTAACTGCATGAAGGTCCTGTCCGGCTGTGGTTTCTAACCCATATCGTAGGTGTATTATGCTTTGCATATGATTCGCATAGAACAACAAGTTTTGGATATGTTCCCACCGATGGCGCCAACTGATGAAGCAGAAATTCACCCCGAGCTGGTCAAACGCCAACCTGTAAAAAAGACAAGAGAAGGATAGTCGAAAAGGCACTGGCATGATGTCGACCGACTACGCTCCAACGATCAAATCAGATATCGGGAAGACTCTCAAAGCTATAAAAGCACTTTAGGAGGTATTAATTGTGTACATTGGTATACAGACCGTTCCTATATTTATAACAGTCACATGAGAACGTGTCCTAGAAGAATACTGGCTCTTCAGTTTCCCTTTCCTACTTAGAGATAGGAAATCCTGGTCAAAGCATACATCTCATCCACGTCACCTTAATATTAACCCCCACGTCATACGTTTAACACTAGGAGTCAAATACTCTATCACATATTATGACACACTAAGTGTAAGTGTAAAGGTTTTCCTCACACGTAAAGAGGTAAGTATTGTTTATTCGTAAATAAAGAGGTAAGCTATGTTCTATTTATATATATATATATATATATATATATATATATATAGAGTAGTGATCTCTTGCTCATCGGTGAGCAAGAGATTTTATCCCTTCCTTTTATGATAGCTATTAGATTAAATCTAACGTTCATGTTCAAAACCCACATTTCTCTTTCCAAAAATCACAAAACCATTCTCTCTAATTTAATTTTCTAAAATTAATTCTTACCATTGTTAAAGAATGATAATTACCAAAACAAAAAAAAAATAATTCAAAATCTATTTAAAATGTTCTAAAATATATTTAAAACACTAAGGAACTGGAATCATCAAACAAATGTATTTAAAATATTCTAAAATATATAAATGCTTCATTAGAAAACTATTAAAAAATATTTTTTTCTCCATTTTGGATTGATCGATTTTATTCGTAAGTCTTAACTTTAAGATTAACAAAGATGATAGATATTAGAATCAACTATAATAATAACAAAGATCTAAAAAGAAAAAAAAAAAGAAATCATCCGTGACTATTAGTAAATTTAGATGAATAAAATTCACATACACAATTCTGAAGATCTTGTAAAAAAAATAGAAAAAAGTAGAAAAGTTTAGAATTTAAATTATATTCACATTACAATTTTTAAAATTTTCAACGAATTTAGTAGTGAAACAAATAATCTACGAGGCAAATTTAAGAATTATCTGTATTATTTACTTGAGTATATACTAAAATATAAGCTAAACAATAGGGGTGAGAATCGTGAAATATATTGTTTACATATCTCAAGAGTACATAGGAAATCACCGCATTTTTTTTCAGTGTTCTTCCAATAATATATTAAAAGGCTTGAATAGTTTTTTAGTAATTAACTTTGTTTAACAATGGTAATGATTAATTTTGAAAAATTAAATTTGAGATAGTGGTTTTGTTATTTTTGGAGAGGAGAAATGTGGTTTTGGAATGTGGCGTTAGATTTAATCTAACAGATGCTATAAAAGGTGTGGATAAACTTTCTTGCTCAGTGGTGATCAAAAGATCACTACTGTGTATATATATATATAGAAATGATCTTTTCCTCACCGGTGAGCAAAAAATTCTTTCACACCATGTATGGTAACTATTGGATATGATTATAATGATATTTTCTAATTACTTTTTTTTACACTTAGATCATATTTAACTATTACTCTGTAGAAAATTTTTCTTGCTCATACGTAATTTAATGTTAAAATTTTTTTTTTTTTTTTGAATGGTAAAGCAAACTCACATATTTGAGGCAACAACACTCAACCTCCAATTATTCAAGGGCATAAGGATCAAACATGCAATACTCCTTTCCCTTTTTTTTCCTTTACTTTGTTTCCTCTAGAGTATTCGTCCCTTCCACCACCTTTTCTTTTTATCTCTTAAATTTTATGAGTACGAAAGGTAATAAATATCTTAATATAGGAGAAATTAGAAACCATATCGTCCACCCCAGAATTGCCTTGGTGCCTCTTAAGATCCGCCCTGAATTGAGAAGTTACGAAGATATACAACTCTATTTTAATTTTGCAAATAATTCCTTAGGCTGTTTATTTTTCAAAAAAAAAAAAAAAAACTATTATTCCCTTTTCACGATTCATTAAACTTTATTTATATTTTTTAAGATGAGCATAAATAAATAAGGTTATCTAATGATTTGGATTCAACATTAAAATATAACCTCTTTCTTTTTTTTTTCTTTTTGATATATATATATATATATATATATATATATATATATATTAGGGTATACCCGTGTCTACGGCACTATCGTGCACTCGCAATCGTGACTATTAGATAAAATAATTTTAGACCATTGATAGTGAAAGACGTTTTGGACCTTAGGACTATTTTTTTAACAATTTTGGACAATTGGATTGAGTTTTTTTGGCCATATTAGGCTTTCCTTCTATATAGAATAAATATATATATATATATATATATATATATATATATATAAACGTCCAAATAGGGAGAAGACCGGTTTCGGTTTGTAGTGTGAAACCGCGGTTTTATTTTCTCACCCTTAGCATAGTGGACCTAGTACACACACGGTTGGTCGCTTCTTTCCACTGCTTTGTTTGTTGGGCTTAAATACTTTTATATATATATATATGTCATACTATTAAAACATTGAAAATGACATTTACATTAGAAGTCCTATGTTTTTTTGGTAAATATAAGTCTAAATACTTGACTTCTTACCACATGGTGAGAAATCATTAGCTATCATTGTTTGTGAACGTTCTAGTTTCGCAATAAATACATACAACAAGAAGAGTTACGATGAAAAATTCAAAGTGAAAAATCAAGGGTATGAGAGATCTTTTCAAGGCATTAAAAAGTTTTTTCAAATAGCAAAAGTCTTTTTTAAAAATTGTGACGTTGAGTTACATATACGTAAAGACCTTTTTAAAAAAGTCAATGATCCAAAAGTCTACTTTAGAGAAATAAAAAATATTACTTTTAAAATCTCCTTTTTAAAAAGTCAAATTTTCTTTTAAAATCTCCTTTTTAAAAAGTCAAATTTTCTTTTGAATTTGTTATTTTACTAATTTGTTCATCTACTTTTTATATATTAATAAGATGGGCAAAATACACTCACACCTTCTGAGGTTTGTTCGAACTACACTCATATTTATAATTTGACAAAACCTACACTCAACCCCCACATTATATGTATTATCTGTTTTACCCCTCCATTGATTGCAAATGCATTTTTTAAATCATTTTTCATGTTTAAAAGACTACATTGTCACAATTTTTCTTTCATTACTTCTCTTTTACACACACACACACACACACACACACACACACACATATATATATATATATATTTGCAGCACTAGAAATATATTGCAAATTTTAAAATATATTTTTAATATATGTTATATTACGTATTTTACTAAAATAAATAAATTTAAATATAAATTAAAAATTATACAAACTTGTAATTTTTTCAAGCTTTATAAATTTTAATGTGATGATGAATATATATATATATGTATATGTGTATGAAACTTTATCATCATCTGAGTAAGATTCATAAAGCTTAAAAGAATTACAAGTATGTATAATTTGTAATTTTAAATTTAAATTTATTTTATACTAAAATATGTAATATAACATATATTAAAAATATATTTAATAAAATTTGCAATATATTTTTAGTGCTGCAAATATATATATATATATATATGTGTGTGTGTGTGTGTGTGTGTGGCTTAAGGTTAAAGGAGAAATAATGGAAGAAAAATTGGGGCAGTATAATCTATTAAATGTGAAAAATGATTTCAAAAAAGCATTTGCAGTCAATGGAGAAGTAAAACAGACAATACATATAGTATTGCGGTTGAGTATAATTATACATCAAACTTCATGAGGTGTAAATGTAGATTTTGCTAAATTATAAATATGAGTATAATTAGGACAAATCTCAAGATATATGGGTGTATTTTATTCAATAATAAATGACATATACTTTCAGAATGGGATATATGTTGGCTTTATCACCAAACACTCTCTCTAAGCTTGTGTTCTCGTAATCTTTTAAGAACAATGATATCTGTTACAAATTCGAGATATGTGGCATCCTTTTTATTTTTTGTTTTATCCCCTTTAAATTTCCCTTTTCAAACTCCACTTCTCACATATAACTACTTTGTCATTATTTACTTGTAATACAAAGACTCTACATTCATGATAGGTATCAAGAAAATAAATTTGTGATATCAATTATTTTTTATTTTCTGGTCAATTAAACCAAGCATTATACAAAAAATAGACTCGTGAAAAGGATTAGCTGTTTGTATGATTGTATCATATAGTTTAAGCTCGTGGCTCAACCATCGTTTCATTCGTTCAAGGAAATAGTTTCACTATGCGCGGGGGGAGAGAGAGATTTCTTTAATTTAGAGAGAGAGAGAGAGAGGGGACACATTTCTTTAATTTGGACCCATTCTTTAATTTAGAGATTGGACCAATTCTTGGAGAAAAGTACTCTTCTACAAGACGTGGGGACAAGTTACGTAAAGACTATTATTAACCAGCTTGACTCGTTTAAGTCAACCAGAGACGTCCATAATTAAGGTCATGAGAAAAACTTTATTAATTAATATTAGGAGTATGTTAACATCAATCAGTGTTATGGCCGGTGTACGGGTTGATATATATAGATTAATTGGTAAAGTTACAATTAAACCTTTTTGTTTGAAATTAATTCTCTTCGTCTCGCAAAACGAATCCACAATCACACAAATATATATAAAAATAATAATTAAACATGTTTATGCACAAATAGCTACTACTTTCATGGAGAGAAATTTAACTCTAATTGAAAAAATAATATACAACACGCGAAAAACATGTCTACCACACACATTCTTTCACTATTTTTCTTAGTATCTTCCTCTCAGAATTACATATACTCTCTCATCTCCCCTCGCCACTCACCAACCTCTTACATCTTTTATCTTTCTCTCTACTTTTTTCCTTTAACCTTAGCTCTATTTATAGAATTTTCAAACTCATTTATTGTTATACAAGGATTACAATTCCTTAAAATCCGAAATAACTTGTACTATAAGAATTACCTATTAAAATACAATTCTATATAAAAACCTACTTATATTAGGAATATGAGCACTATAGGTTGGTGCACTATTTTTCATGTCCACATCAGTACATTAGGAGAATTCATTTTTTTTATTTAAATTTCATGACTTTGACTTCATGTATTTGTAAATTAGATGTCATGTAAATGTAAATTAAACTTCATGTATTTGTAATTTTTCTTAATAAGAAGTTCATAAGGCAAGAAATAACAATTTAGTAACATTCTTATATTATTACAGATTGCCCATACTAAATGGATTTCACATCTCAATAATTGAGACTCTATATAGAGAATCTATCAAAGATTGTAGTTCAGTGATACTTTTTCACATCATAAAGTAAAATGTCGAGGGTTTAAGTTCTCATAAGAATAATACAAGTGTGAGTTTTTTGCCAGACAAAAAAGAACAATACTAGGACCGCCATGAGGATGAAGTTTGTCCTCCTGGGAACCACGTGACCCAATGAAATTTAGACATGTGTACTCATAAAATTATATAATATTAAAAAATAAAAGTTGAAACAAACTCGTTTTTACGGCTTAACTAGACTTGTATCAGTTTTTGTTTTCTCCCAAATAAAGATCATGTTTTTCTCTCTATTTCCTATACTTTGAAACTTTTTGTTGACATTTGCGTGAGAATCCCACGACCCCACACCATGGTGAAAGCCCTCCATCTTCAGCCACATCGCCAACACCTCCCCGAGAGTCATCGGCGCCTTGGTGCTATCTGCCAGACCACACTTGAAAATGCCTTGGAAGTGGGTTTGTTTTTTAAGTGAGTATGATTTTGAGAATAGAGAGAGAGAGAGAGAGAGAGAGAGCGCAAATGAGTTGTGAAATTGAGGCCACAATATAGGGTTAGGGTTTAGGAATGGAGGAGAATGTCTACAATACCCGGGGATATTTTGACACGTGGTAACCCTTCCACTCAATGCTCTCTATTTCTCTTGAAAACTGTACATCTTTTTATTATCAAGAATAACGGAGAACATTGAGTGGAGGAAGGGTACCACGAGTCAATACACCTTTGAGGTATTGTAGATTTTCTCATAATGGAGGAAGTGATGGGCAATGAAGGTGGTGGAAGTTGGGTAGTAAAACAACGAAAGACGAAGAGAATAACGATGTGGAGGATAAACATCCAACATGAGAAAGAGAGAGGGTTTGAGAGAGAGAGAGAGATGTAGATTTAGAGAGAGGAATTTTTTGGTATATAGATTTTATCCCATTAAATCCTAATCAGATGGGTTTGGTCCATGTTTAAATTTTTTAAAGTTTGAAGCATGTGTTTGAATTTCATTGGACCACGTCATCCAACATGACAAATTTCGTTATCATAGGATAGGATCCAAGTATTGTCCAGAAAATATATATATAGACGGAATCTAACAAATTTAAATGCCTAGACTATTATTTATGAAAGCTGGATTTTGTTTATATTAAAGTGTATTTTTGTTTTGTTTTGTTTTACTTTATATTTTTAAGTACGTTTTCTCCGAGGAGAGTGAGATGGAGGAGGGACTTCTCTGGTGAAAGCTCTCTTCCAAATTTGGTTGCAAAACTTGCTTTCCCTTTTGACTTCTATTTCTTATTTTATATATCAAAAGAACAATGCACGTATCTCTATATGTAAGGAATAACATTCTCCTTGTCACTAATGTGTCATGTTATTATTGAATTATGTGTCCATTTATAATGGTAAAAAAATAAATCAAAAAAAGAAAATTAAAAAACTTACTTTTGGTAAAAATAATATCAAATATAGTAATATGGTTCAATCATATTATGACATACTAGGTGTGAGTGTAAAGTTCTTTCTCACACGTAACGAGGTAAGTATTGTTTATTCGTAAATAAAAAGGTAAGCTATGTTCTATATATATATACACACAGTATTGATCTCTTGCTCACGGGTGAGTAAGAGATTTTATCCACACCTTTTATTGTCTTTAGATTAAATCTAAGAGTCACGTTCGAAACCTACCTTTCTCTTTCCAAAAAACACAAAATCATTTTCTCTAATTTAATTTTCCAAATTAATTCTTACCATTGTTAAACAAAGGCAATTAACAAAAAAAACATTCAAAATGTATTTAAAATGTTCTAAAATATATTTAAAACATTAAGGAACTGGAATAATCAAATATATAAATGCTTCATTAGAAAACTATTATAAGTTTTTTTTCTCCTTTTTGGATTGATCGATTTCAGTCTTAAGTCTTAACTCTGAGATTAATAAAGATGATAGATATTAGTGTCAACTCTAATAATAACAAAGATCTAAAAAAGAAAAGAAAAAGAAAGCAACCATGACTGAGAGTAAGTTTAGATGAATAAAATTAACATACTCAATTATGAAAATCTTGATAAATAAAAATAGAAAAAAGTAGAAAAGTTTAGAATTTAAATTATATTCATGTTACAATTTTTTAATTTTTCAACAAATTTAGTAGTGAACAAATAATCCACGAGGCAAATTTAAGAATTAGATGTACTATTCACTTGAATATATACTAAAATACATGCTAAACAGTATGAGTGAGATATATTGTTTACACATCTCATGAGTACATAGGAAATCATCGCCTTTTTTTTTCATTGTTCTTCCAATAATATATTAAAAAGGTTTGAATATTTTTTGGGTAATTAGTTTTGTTTAACAATGATAAAGATTAATTTTGAAAAATTAAATTAGAGATAGTGGTTTTTGGAGAGGAAAAAGGTAGGTTTTGATCATGAACGTTAGATTTAATCTAATGGATACCATAAAAGGTATCCGTTAGATCACCGGTGAGCAAAAGAATTTATCCACACCTTTTATGGTATCCGTTAAATCTAACGTTCACGTTCAAAACCTACATTTCTCCTCTCCAAAAACCACAAAACCATTCTCTCTAATTTAATTTTCTAAAATTAATTCTTACCATTGTTAAACAATGGTAATTACCAACAAAAAAAAAATTCAAAATATATTTAAAATGTTGGATAAATGCTCTTGCTCGCTGGTGAGCAAGAGATTTTATCCACACATTTTATGATAGTCGTTAGATTAAATCTAATATTCACGTTCAAAACCTACCTTTCTCTTTCCAAAAACCACAAAACCATTCTCTCTAATTTAATTTTCTAAAATTAATTCTTACCATTGTTAAACAATGGTAATAACCAAAAAAAAAAAAATCAAAATGTATTTAAAATGTTCTAAAATATATTTAAAACACTAAGGAACTAGAATTATCAAACAAATGTATTTAAAATATTCTAAAATATATAAATGCTTCATTAGAAAACTATTAAAAAAAATTTTCTCCATTTTGGATTGATCGATTTTATTTTTAAGACTTAACTCTAAGATTAACAAAGATGATATATATTAGAGTCAACTCTAATAATAACAAAGATCTAAAGAGAAAAAGAAAAAGAAAGCATCCATGACTGACAGTAAATTTAGATGAATAAAATTCACATACGCAATTATGAAGATCTTGATAAAAAAATAGAAAAAGTTAAAAAGTTTAGAATTTAAATTATATTCACATTACAATTTTTTAAATTATCAATGAATTTAGTAGTGAAACAAATAATCTACGAGACAAATTTAAGAATTATCTGTATTATTTACTTGAATATATACTAAAATATAAGCTAAATAGTAAGGGTAAGATTCGTGAAATATATTGTTTACACATCTTAAGAGTACATAGGAAATCACTGCCTTTTCTTTTCCACTGTTCTTTCAATAATATATTAAAAGGTTTGAATATTTTTTTAGTAATTACCTTTGTTTAACAATGGTAAGGATTAATTTTGAAAACATTAAATTAGAGATAGTGGTTTTGTGATTTTTGAAGAGGAGAAAGGTTGTTTTGGAACGTGACGTTAGATTTAATCTAACGAATACTATAAAAGGTATGGATAAACTCTCTTACTCATTGGTGATCAAGATATCACTATTAAGGGTGCACACGGTTCGGTTCCTTACAATTCTTAGTGGAACTGGAATCAGAACCGTTCCCAATGGTTCCTTAATTTTGGAATCGGAACTGAAACCGTTGATTACGGTTTGATTTCGGTTCTTTGTAATTTCAATTTTTCAACGATTCTTTGTCAACTTTTTTTTTAAACATTGGTAAGATGCACACTCGTACTTGTGCACCCCTAGTTATAACAATAGATTAGAAACTATTAATATTTATTTATATATCTTATATTATATAAATATATAGAACATTAAAACTTAGAATCTATTACTATTTATCTATATATTATATATTTTATACTTTATATATAAATAGAACATTAGAATTTAGAATTTATTAGAATTTATTTATATATTATATATTTTATACTTTAAATAAAAACTTAGAAAATATTATTATTCATTTATATATTACATTATATAGAATAGTGGATGGATGTCGTTGCTTCTCTACACATCGTACAAAAATAAAACATGCAAAAACTCTACTAAAAATTGTATAGTAATAAGCAAAGTCGAACCACTCTCAAGTGAAATTCCAAATAAGCTCAAATTCACACACTAATTTATGGAATGAAAATGATTTTTTTTTTAAATATATATATTTTTTGGAATTATAATGAATAAATAAAACTATATTAATAAAATAAATCTCAATGGAAGGGAATCCACCACCACGAATCTACAAAAATAAATTTTCTATTATTCTTATATGATTTTTCCTCCAATAAACAATACGTACACTTCACCAATCCAATTACAACTTAAAAAGATAAAGAAAAATATGACATAAAAAGCAAACTTGATTATATATGAGAGAGTATTTTTTTTACTTAATCTGTTGCACTTTTGCCATGTAAATAAAGGTAGACATTATTTGAATTAGCATTATTTGGCAAACACAAAGGATCCTTCCTCTAATTTTCTTTTGAAAGTAAAAACTCAGAATATAAGAATAAAAGAATACTCTTGGGAGAAAAAAATATATAAGAATGTAAAATAACTTACTTATATTTCACCATGTAACTTCATCACTCCCTTGAGATGGTTGTTTTTACAAGAAAAAAAAATAAATACAAGAAAATATTTCCAACTACACTTTATTTTTTCTTCAATTCCTAACTCCTTTCACCAACCCCTAAGACCCCCTATTTATAGAGTTAAAGGAAAATGATTTAGGAGGGAAATACAAAAATTTAAAAACAAAAATTCAAAATTTTGAATTTAAATATCTAAGATTTGATCTCCATATCTCCAATTTGAATTCTGGACTGCTAACATGGCCTCGTAAAAACATATTTTACAAAGTTTTGAACTTGAGACCTCTTGTGAAGTAAATTGTACAGAATACCATATCTCTTACAATTCTTTTTATGTTCATTTTTGGCTATACATATCATTTTTAGCCATTTTTTACTGATTTTCTTCTCATTTGGAAATCAACCCCTATAAACATAAAATGCAAAGATAAGAACATTTAAATAAAGTAAAATAGTAATTAAAGAGTTATTTTGAGATATAAAATAGAAAATTATTTCTACTTATCACCTGCTTGGCAGGGGGCACCACTTCCACAGGAGGTTGATAAGCAGAGCTGGAGGCATCAGGGATAACAACCATAAAGGTAAAAGGAATGGCTGGAGGAGTAACGGCTGAACGAGAAGCAGAGCCTGAGCTCTTCAGAAAATCTGCAAATAGGCGTTCGGCCTCACCAGTTGGGGGAATGCTGTAGTCCCCAAATGAGTTGATATCTTGTTCAATATCAAATTCATCTGAATCAACATAATCCCGTTCGACTTCAAGCTTCACTCCTTGTTCAAAGTCATAGCAGAAACCATCAGTAAGCTTCAAGGCTGGGATCTGCAGGAACCTCTGGTACATCTCAAGGCCCCCAGTCTTGTAAACTTGAAGCATGGCTTCAAGCCCAGCAGCATTCTCTTCAGCTTCCAGGGCCTTTCGTTCAAAATAACTAAGTGTCTTCTGCTTTTCAGCAACGGACTTGGTTAGGGATTTCACCTTCTCCTCAAGACTTTCGACCTTTCGTCCGTTCAGACGTTCGACCTCCAAAGCCTTACAGAGGGAAATGGTTATAGATGCACTCTGTACAACAGAAAACAGATTGAGCTAAAAACAAAAGTATCAGAAAAGATGAAAGAAAGAAATGATTAGATGAAACAAACTTCCATAGCATGAAGAGGCGTATTAGCAAAAAGCTTATCTCTGTTAGCTCTTTGCTGGCGGAGCTCATCCCTGGGAGCCAGATCTAGTGGGCAAGAGCCCCCATCACTTCACGATCAAGGGCAACACAGTCCCCTATCGTCAGAGAGGATCCATCAAACTTCTTCAAGTCCGGGATCCATGGGTCAGAGGAGCCAACAATGGCTCATCAGTCATATAACTGGCAGCGCCAGGCAAGGTGAGGGAAAAGGAACCCTGGCCCATCATAGTGCTTGCCATCAGCTTCTGGCGCTTGAGAGACGAGGCAGCACCAGAAGACACCCTCTTCTGAGGAGAAGAAAGAATAACAACTTTACCTTTATGCCCTCCAACAGCTTTTGCCTTGGCAGAACCAGAAGAACCCCTCTTAGTCTTGGGCTCCAAAAGGTCCATCTCTACTGAATATAGGCAGCAAGAATCAATGTGTGTAACACCAGCGTTAACTCAAAGTTGCCCGCTAGACATGTATTTGTTTGCTGAAGGTCGAAGGCTCCATACCTTTTCCTGCAGATAAGCGATCCGTTCATCTGTATAACAAAAAAAATATAGTAGGGTTACCTAATGCATACACTCTTAGCAAAAAGAAGAAAAAACATCAAAGACTTGCCAGAAAGAGAAAACTGAGGAATCACAGCTTGGTCGAGAAAGCACTAGGAATGGGAAATTTTTGAGCCGCTCTGACATTCTAACACCCTTTCACAAGAACTAATTTTGCCTTCCATAACTTATCAGAAATGGGAAGGCCATAGCACAACCTCCTGTCCCTACTACTAAGGAATATGTGGTAACGATTGTCTTCTAATCTGACCCTATGAAGAGAGTAACAGAACAGAACGTTCAGGTTTAGGTTAAGCTTGTGGACTCGGTTCAAAGTGAGCATGCAAGAGATAATTATGAAAAAATTAGGGTTTAATTAGGACGGTGCAAGCTTCAGTTTACACAAAGCGAAACTAAAAAGAGAAGGAAAAGGGAATCTAAAAGATTTTAGATGGGAAACCGAGAAAAAGACTTCTCCATCCTTAACTCATTCCTTAGTACTGTGATCAAAATTTAGAGGATAACCTTCGATGATAACCTCACTCGGGATCTTGCAATCTTTTCTGACCTTATCAAGGTCAATTAGCAGGCTTGTCACCGGAGCGACGAACACACCCTGGTCGGATGTGACCACATCTCCAACCTCTTCAGCAGGTGGGACAGTCCCCGCAACAGGTTGAGAGGAATTAGATATGACGACTTCTTGGTTGTCAGAAAAGGTACGGTCGTTATTACTAGAAGACTTTTTTCAGAGAAAAAAAGAGATGAAAACAAACAGATAAAAGCTAACCTGAAAAGGCAAATCGACACCAAGAAAGTTAAGGAAGATGAATCTAAAAAGCAAATCAAGTAGTCGCAGAAGATTTGTGGCTGAATAATGACAAGTATGATCACAAAATACAAAAGAAGAAACGTAAAGAAAGAAACTTACGTGTTCTGCGCCGTCGTTAGCAGTTAGCATTAAATGACGAGTCTCGATGCAAATAACGAAATCATAATAGAACCCAATCGAATTCCCTCCATTATGGCGATCTTCATAACTGAAGGGAATTGTGTGCAATATGTAGGGGATAAATTATCACTCGGTTCAACGGGCTGAACTGGTACAGAAAACGGACCAGGCCCACGTCAGCTTGAGCCCATGTATCAGCAGAAAGTACAAACGGATTGGGTCGTTAATTATTAAGGGCCCAGTTGCCCTTTTCCAAGGCTGAAAAGTCCAAATCAAAAGTAGACTTATAACTCAAAAAATAATCCATATTCCTTTAGAGAAAAGTTAGCTAACAATAAGAAAATTCAAATCCTAAAAATATTCGAATTCTCACTTGTATAAATATCCATAAAATTATCAATGAAAATGATCCATCTCTCGTAATATCTCTTCTCTTTTTTTGAAATTATTCAGTTCATTATTTTTGGGTATTTGCATTGAATTGTTTGACAATTATAAGTCGAACAATTTTCTGTACCTATAAATACGAAAGATAATAAATGTCTTAATACAGGAGAAATTAGAAACCTATATATATATATATATATATATATATATAAACGTCCAAACTGGGAGAAGATTGGAAAGTAGTGGGAAACCGCAGATTTATTTTCTCACACTTAACAGAGTGGACCGTAGTCCACACGCGGTTGGTCGCTTCTATCCACTGCCTTGTTTGTTGGGCTTGAATACTTGACAGCGATATGGATATACATATATGTATATCGGTTTCTCCTCTCTCTCTCTCTCCTCTCTCTGTCTCTATCCTTTTTTTTCAACCTTTTTCTCTCTCTAATCTCACGCCTGATATATATATATATATATATATATATGTCATACTATTAAAACATTGAAAATGACATTTACATCAAAAGTCCTATGTTATTTTGGTAAATATAAATGGGTTACGTTATTTTGGTAAATATAAATGGGTTACATGATACCACATAAACATAAAAATAAATAAATGAATTCAAGTTTTTAAAACTCGACAATACATGTCTCAAGAGTTAATCAGAGTCCGATAAATTAAAATTTTATCTTATCAACCATCTTACACTACACTTGTATAACACCTGGTTTGAAAAGACCTGCTTGATTAGTTATTATTAATTAGTTAAAACATTGTTTCTAATTACAACGTAACAGACTTTATCAAAATATTATTTTTTTTGATATTTTTGATTAGGTAGGTTTTGTACTTAATCTTACGGATGAATGAAATACCAAAATCTGTAACAATTGGAAATATACGAAACATTGAAATGACTATATATATATATATAAAACAAGATTAACAAATAATCAAGACTATGCTTAATTGGGACATTAACATGACTTAAATCAATCAAAACGAATGAAAATGGAAAGAGATTTCCATACGGTCATAGTTGTCCTCAATCCTTGTATAACTTGTATGCAATCTTCTTCTTCCATTGCGCTCTACATGATTTCAAACAAAAACAAGGTTATTACACTAAGGTGTTCTAGATAATTTAAAATGAATAAAAACATGAAATCATATAATTTCATCTAAAAATATACAAAATTAGACAGCATATATCCACACACCTCTAGAAGCGAGATGTAGCTACTAGCTAACATATATAAACTCAAAAATGCTCCACAAACAAGATTGCTTCAATTGTCTACAAACCATGCAAAAGCAGAAATGAGATAGATCCCATCTTTTATATATATATATATATATTGGTTCACTTTTTGCTCTTCTTCAATTCTTTTTACCATTAATTAGATTAAACTTTCATATAAAAAAGGTTAAACTTCAACACCAATCATAATCCATTGAGTGAAGACACAAAGATTAAGATATACATTAATGCTATTCTGATGAATATATATGTCTCTGTGATAGCTATTGACAACTACTCTACATAAATTAGAGCCACAAAATTCATGATAAGCCAAGTTGGTCTATATGAAATTCTAAACCCAAATAACAATATATCTTCAAGATAATTTCCGGGAAGATTCTAACCCAACGCTGTAGGTTGTATATATAAAATTGAAAGGGACACATGAATCTCACCATTAGATCTTGTTTGCTGGTTCAAATTCCAATCAGATTTTTCAGGACAAAATTATCCTCAAATTTTTATAATGTGCCTCAAATTTTATTTTAATTTTTGTTTGTGTGTCATATTGTGATTGATCGGCCGAGACTATATAATAATTTTTTCTTTATTTTGTAAAGTGAGAATATCACTTTTGTTTTTACAATTAATCACCCACAAACAAAAACAAATAAAAGAACAAAATAGAGAGTTCGGCACAATGCAAGCCATATTTGTTTGACAGATTCGAAATTCATATATCACCTTATATACACCGGTGTATGAAAAAAATAAAAATAAAAAATAACTTGACAAAACAAAACAAACGTCTCAAGAAGAAAATTGGATATTCTGAAAAAGATGGAAGAAGAAAATTTCTGAACAAAACAAGAAGAGCCAATATTTGACGTAGAAGAACGAGACAGAACAAAACAAGACGGTTTGAAGAAGACACAAGAACAACCTAAATTTTGTATTTTTTAAAAAGAAAAGACAACTAAGGTTTCAAATGAAGAAAAGAAGGGCGAAGCCATGGGCCTACGGGTGTACGTGGCCCGGGCCCCGGCTCTATTATTATTTTTTATACTCAGACATATAACTTATAAAAAAATGACAAAATGCCTTCCTAAAGCGAAATTATATTCTTTCTGTAAAAGTTTCACCAAGTGACTCTAGTCAGTTATACTCTCACAATTAAATTAGTACTTGATTAAACATGAAAAGAAAAATAATTATGTATTAAATTATGGAATACTTTGGATGTGACCCACCTTTGCTTTTTCAATAAGTAATTATTTATTTGGGTTTAGTTTGTTTTTTTACTACTTTGTCCGATTAGCTGATTGAAGATATAGAGGGATAACTTATATAATATAAAAGTTTGGTATAACAAGGGCAAAAATTTTAATCTAACGATCAAAATTGGTTAAAAAATTAATCATGTGGTTAAAAAAGTCTTTTGCTATCTACGGTTTAAAATTACTCTATCTAACGGTCACGATTATGAGTGTATAATAGTGTTGTAAGCACGAATATACACTAGTGTGTATATATATATATACTGAGAGAGAGAAAATGAAGATAAGATGAGAGATAATGAAAGGCGCTAGTAGAAAGTTGGCAAAGGCTAGCTTTGTGTTCAAAAATTGTTTATACAAGAGTAAAAGCAGTCCAGGCCAGGTCAGTTTTCGATTTGTTATCGGTTTATAGGATTGATACGTCCAAGTATTATTTTCCAAATTGAAATTCCATTAGCACATTCTCCAGCAAATCCTAGATCTTTAGTTTTACCAACTATCTTTGGTAGAAAATGGAACTGTAAAAGGCAAGGAAGGTATCAAAATGAAACAAACATTGGAATAATCTGTTACATTTCCATGTTAGATATAAGTTCTCTACGTTGAGTTTACTTTCAGATTTTCTTTTTAGTGCTAGGAGTATTAAATAGAAAAAGAGATGAACATATAAAAGAGATAATTAAACAAGAACGCATAACTATTTTTTAATTTTTTTTTATATAGGTTAGAATAATGCGGGAAATTATCACTTATTACCGGCGGTTTTTAAAAACCGCCGGAAATGACTCCACTACT
This sequence comes from Cornus controversa, assembly GCA_026545225.1. NCBI lineage: Eukaryota > Viridiplantae > Streptophyta > Magnoliopsida > Cornales > Cornaceae > Cornus > Cornus controversa. Next base: position 72,297,888 of record CM048847.1, read on the forward strand.
ATAACTTTAGCCGGCCCAACCTAATCAATAAATTGCATTACTAAACTTTTTAAAAATAAAATGGACCAAGTCCAAGAGAATTAACATAGCTCAAACCTAAGCCCATATTCTGAAAGCCCATCTATATATATTCTTTAACCACTCAATTACTCTCAACCCTAGCCACACGGCCCGCACTCCTCTCTCTGCATCCTAAGTCCCAACTCACGACTGCCGATCTGTATTTTGTGTTTGCTCTCTCTCTCTCTCTCGTGGCATGGGAGGACGGTGACAATGGCTTTGGCGAGATCGGAGCAGGCGCTTTGACGAGATCGGTGATTTTCCAGGTATTTCTACTTTTTATAATTTTGTATGAAATTTATTTTGATGGAAATTTAGTTTTAGACAGATATGTGCATTCTGCATATGCGTGTGTGTAATATGTGTATGATAGATCTGTGCATATGTGTGTTTTGTGTGTGTAATATTTATATGATAGATCTGTGTTTTGTGTGTGTAATATCTATATCTCTATACGAGTTTCGAACTGAGCTCGAACACTTGAGGTTGGAGCTCGATTTGACTTCTGGATTAGGTGATTGATTAAGAAGGCATCAATCGACTTCTGGATTAGGTGATTGATTGAGTTTCCGAAGCTCTATGTGATCGATTAAGTAATCAGGTGTGAATTTTCTAGGGCTTTCTCTGTTTGGTTGTATCATGAAATACACCTGCATGCGTTTTTCTATCTATCTTTTAAATCATTTTTTTTAATAGCTTTGTAATTGAATGGTGTATTGATTATTTTGAGGTTTAATTTGGTTTCTTAGTTAGTCTTTTGAGGTTTAATTTGGTTTCTTAGTTAGATTACAAGCCTGATTTTTTATATATAGAAAAATTGATTACAAGGCTGATTTTTCCGTTAGAATAAGAACCTATGGAGTAGTGTGATGCTATGGGAATAAACTCCTTTATGCAGTTAAAAAATAATTAATAAAGCAAAATATATAGACGTGTAATGAGCAAAACCAGTGGACATTGAGTGTTGATTTTGAAGACATGAGTGCCAAGACAAGAAACGAAGGATATATATGAAGGATATGGTTCTCAATTGAGCAATAATGCATGCATGATCGAGGATCAAAAATAAATTAATAAAACATATTCATGCATGCATGTAAACAAAGTAGGTAGATACAATTGACTGGAGGTGCAATTCTTGAAAATCATAAGAGTCACCAAGTAGAAAGTTTTGAGGATTAGTATAGAGATATTCTAGCGATTAGACAAGTAGAAATTTAGAATGTTTTACTTTTACAGGTTACTTTGTTCTTTCTCCAAAATTCTCTGGAGTAAGTTCTCTTTACTTCATTTTATCTAGAGTCTAGACATAAAATGTGTCTTTATTCTTTTGTAAGTACACAGAAAGTTGTTATATCCCCATTTGAACTAGTTGAATCATCTAATTTCACAATTTTGTTTCTTTTTACTTGTATTTTGTAAGGGCATATGAGACCGAGCATACCTTTTTGAAAAATAACACCGATCCTACTTCCTACTTCTATTTTGTCAGGGTCATTGAGTAGCATACGGACCTTTGAAAATGCCATGCTTTGAATATGGCTTTGTTTGACTTGGACAATGTCCCTCAACTCAAGCTTTACTTGGGCTATTTAGTTGGGGAACATTTTCCCCTAGTTTTACTTTATATTGCTTGGAAAGGAATATGTTGTCTTTATTTATTTATATTTTCTGAAAGTTAACAATTAGGCTTTATATTACCTAACTATTATTCTCAGTATAATCAATGATTTTCTTTTGGTATTCTTTTCCAAGTTAATACAATAGAGGTTACATCAACGCTTTATTACTTCTTTTTTCAGTATTCTTTTTTTGTCCTAATGCTAGTTAGTTGGCCGACAAAGCGCTTCAAATATATATATATATATTATAATATTTTCTTTTAGCTAGGGGATAAGCTATGCGTAAGGAACTCACATGTTAAAAGATGACATGTGGAATCTTGTCCAGGTAAAAAACTGGCAAAGCTCCTTCACGTGCTGAACTATTTTGCGAGAACCACAAACATAAGGATGGAACCCCCAATGAATATGACGCTGCCAAATTGACGGTGAGCTTAATTAACTCTGATCATTATGTTTTATGTCACATGCTCATTTTTTAATTATATATATTATGTTGAGAGAAAATATATTTAGTAATTAAGCAAGTAACAATTTTATTAGAAGCCTAAAAAAGATTAGAAAATATATAGTTTACTGCAAGAATATATATGTATATGCATAACTCAAATGGTTAAAGAACAACAATAAACTATATGTGCTTGCGAAAGATGCTTCTGTTTGAGGACATTCAGTTTACTTATAAATATCAATCCCAAGGCAATCCTAGTATAGTGGAATTTAACTCATCAATAAAGTTTTTCTGTTTTGTAATTATAGATCATTATACTTATCTTTTTGTATTGGATTGATGAAAATGCCTAATTGTTAGGAATCAGAAACACTCAAAGATTGCTCAGAAGTCACAGTATAATGTAGTTAAACAATTGCTTTCAACAAATCAATCCCCATTCTTTGATGTTGAACCAAGAACCATGAATAAGTAAAACAATTGCTTTCAACAAATCTATCCCCATTTTTTTACTTTGCATTTATCTTCAAAATTATCTTTTAATGAATGAATTTTCACATAAGCTGAAATTATCTAATTGTTTTGCAGTGCTAATTGTTTTGAACACACCAATGTGGTAAACCCTTCTACATTGGTGTGTTCTTCTAGAATTTGAAGTGCAGAGAGAGAATTGGGTATCATCCAAGGGCTGAAAATTTTACTGGAGGAAGTTGTTTTGATATTGGTGAGAAACCCACCAATAAAATCAATTATGTTTGATGTTTGGGAGTTTATTTGCTGACTTGGGTTGTTATGTATATGAAGGCAAAATTCATGTAGAATCAGAACAGGTGTGTTAAAGTAAATTTAGAACTAGATATTCAGGGATTAAAACTTTGATTTTTCAGTTATCTATAAAGATTGTGGGAGTGTGATAAAGCATTTATTGTTGTTGTATTTGATTGTATTTCTTTGCAAATAATAGAATGGTTGTATTTTTTTCCGAATCTGAGTTCTACCAATTTCGTCCTGTAATGTTCTTTTATCATGGGAGAATACAGCTTAATTAAAAACGCCAAAATAGAGACAGAGAGTGAGTGGAGAGAGAAAAATAGCTTGGTCTTTTGCATTAGCTGTACACGTTTATGATGTAATGCTTGTGAGTAATTGAGCTTCAGTACGGTGATTCAATGAAAAAATAACCTGTTGCCTTGAAACTTCCAAGTAAGACTGCAGAAGATCACCACCACAACCTTATTCAAAAAAAAAAAAAAAACTAACTTTTACCGGCTGTTTTTTTAAAACTGCCGGTAAAGGCAGCATTTTCAGTATATACCGACAATTTTTTTAAAATTGCCAGTGATTTATCGGCAGTTCATAAAAAACTGCCGGTAAAAACTACCCATTATCGGCACTTTAAACATATTTATCGGCGGATAAAACCACCGGTATAATTTCGGCGGTTTCAAAAAGACTGTCGGTAATTCTCTACCGACGGAAAAATTTTTTCGACGATTTTAGAGATATTTTTCGGCGGTTTAAACTGCGGGTGATATAAAAATTTTTTTGTAATGAATACATAACTTCAAGTGTCTGTAAAGAGGAATATATATTGAAAAAGGTGAACGTATATATACTAACATATCTTGTGATTTGGTGTATTGTTCAACAGGCATTTTCCAAGGGTGCAAGCAGCTTTTCCTAGGATATGTATGTCTATTAATGACCATTTGCATGTGTTCAGTAAGATAATTGTGGATTTGGATGATGTGACGTATATATTTGTATTTGACAATTTTCATATCAAAACTAGAATGATCGAATTGTAATTTTTGCTTTAATTATTGTAATTATCATGGACCTGAAAAACAAGTCCATGAACATCACTGATCAAGTAAGCACGTTATATAGTCAAAGTAAGTGAGTAGGGACACTTTGTACTTTGTATTTTTGAAGTCTAATTTGGACTGATCCAAGCACGTTCGGTTTCTCAAAATTTCAAATCTAAGCACAGTGGATCGGTCCACTTGTTTCCTAGGCCCGTCCAACTAATTAAGTTCACATGAGTTGAACCGGTCCAACTATCCTCCAAACAAGTTTAACTATGTTGGAATTACTTTTTCAATATGGAAAGCTTGTTTTGACTCAAAATTGATTTCTAAAATTTTTAGGGACTTTGAAAAACGTGCTAAAATGTTTCTAAACTTATATTCCAAGAAAACTTAGGACTTCATATCTATTAATTCTTTTTTATGTTTTCTCTATAATGTCGCTTTCAGAAAATATTATTTTAAGAGCGAGAGCTTATGAGAAATATTAGGACAGAAAATCAACTTTATGGTTCTCTCTACTTGATCAATTGTTCAAAGATTAGTTTAGAGATTTCTCAAGTTAATAGTTCGTTTGGTTTCTTCTCAACTGTTAGTTGGGGAGGAAGGAGAAGTTGATTTCACTACGAAGGGGACAAAATATTCGCGGAGTGTTCTTCTAATTAATTCTTCTGCAAAGATTGTGACGAAGTCTGCGCGTAGCAATTGGACGTGGAGTTGGAGTAAACCTGAGACATTCAACATCAAGTTCTTCGCGGAACGGAGTGGGTGTGAATCTGGGACAGATTCTGTTCAAACATTGTACTTTGCTTTGACGATAATAGATTTGGTTCTTCGGGACTATAGCCTCACACGTGATTTTTTTTCGTTATGAGCTTTTCACTCATATCTAGTGTTATCTCTACACTATAATTTTTTATTTACTTGCTCTATGATTGTATATTTTATAATTGGACTTGTATTCAAAATAATCTAAAAAAATTAAACAAACGATCAAATAAACCTATTCGCCCCTTTAGACTTTAATTAAGCTTTCGCATCTACTTCTGTAGCACGTAACTAAACCTATTCGCCCCTTTAGACTTTAATTAAGCTTTCGCATCTACTTCTGTAGCACGTAACTCACTGATATTTTGATGTTAAATTTGATGATCGATATGATTCAATACTTGAAGCTTAATTATATTGTGTTCTTTGTTAGTGTAATTCTTGTGTGTTTGGCAAATTGTATTCCAAAGCTAGTCAGTTGGGTTGTGAATAAAATATATTTTTGAGTATTGTTACTCATCCTGAGTTATCAAGTCCTCAAAAAGTTCAGTTTGGGTGGAAATTAACTGCTGATCATCTGAGTGTCATTCTTAGAAAGCTAAATCACTATCAAAGAATTTGGTCCCGGAACCTAGCTAGCTAGCTAGCTAATACATTTACATATGGTACTTTCCAGTGAGCGCAAAACCTTTATATATAGTTTTGAGCCATTACCTGGTAATCAATATCTATCATCCTCAAAATTAAATTCTTGAACATGAACATTCAATCTTCTCAGCCAAATGGAGTGTACAATCATGTGAAAAATGTCAAATCTCTTGGGCGGTCCATTGATCACAAAATGCCTTTGCACTTGCTTCACCCTTGTGTGCATTGTCAAGTACTGAGCTTCAGATATGCCCATTAGTATCTTCTTTATATTGGGTATGTCCTTCACTGGCACAGTGATGGAAAACGTCTCCCAGTTGAGAACATCGCTGAATGGCGTGACATAGCCATCCGAAATGAGCACAGGAATGCATTCTGCATAGATGGCTTCAACAACTCGTGGACTTGCAACTTCGTACCCACTGGGGCACAAGCAAAATTTGCTCTTCTTCAGCATTGCCTCGTAGGACACTCCTGCTGGAACGGATTTATATACTAGCACATCTTCATCTTTGCCTTGCCATTGCTCTAAAAGCAGGTACCTAATATGGCCGTGTAGTCCACCAGCGAAGAAGGCAAGAATTGAACGTTGTGATGGAGAGAGACCGCCAAGAAGCCCCGTCATTTCTCTGGTTTTGAGATTGATTTCGGGCAATGTCACATCTTTAGAAGGATTGAATCCTTCAGAAGTGTTGGCATTGCAAACAACTCTGATTGAGTTGTTGAATAGATGTGGTACAAAAGAACTTGTGTATGGAGCCTGAAAATATAATATAATATAATATATGATGGAAGCCAATAAAATAAAAATCAAATAAATAAATTAACCACCAACATGCATTTAATTAGTTCAAAGTCGTCTGAGAAATTAAGCACGTACGTACGTACGTACCCAGTCATGGCAAGAGAGCATGAAGTGATCATAGCCAAGGCTTCTATTCCAAAAGGGATGTTTCATTGCAATAATGTCTATATAGTCAGCAGCAACAAGACCCAAATTATTGAACCCCAAGGTACCGGGATTGTAGAGGTACAGAACCATCATCACCACACTAAATGGAAGGAAGTATACGTGGGCCTGGTCAGGGTCTTTGGTTCTATAAAAGTTCTCTTGTTCCATTTCACTAATCAACAATCCCTCCGTCGAATATATATTCCCACACGGTCCAATGTGGAACAATGGGGGCTCTCCTTCTTCATATACATAAATCTTGAACACTTTCTCCATTTCTAAATAGCTCCTACAATTTTCATACAAAATATATACATTAATTTAATTACTACATAATTAATTAGAAAGAGAGAGATAGATAATGAATTGAATTGAATTGAATTGAATTGGTAAATTTGTACGTACGTACGTACCGATGAAATGCATTGGCATTCCTGTAGATGATGCCATTAGGGACATAGTCTGGGTCCTCATGGGTGGATGTCAAGTTTCGATTTTGGGCAGCTTCTTTAATGGAAGACCTGGCTTTGGCCAAACTAGCTTCAACCCTCTCTAAACTTGTGTATCTCTTAACAACTCTTGTAGAGCCAGAAGCAGGGCTTTGGGTTTCCTATTAATTAGCATATATAACAAAACAAATAATTAGGTGAATGATCCCTAGTTGGTATATTCGCAAATGTGCAATAAAAGAACAACCAATTAATCTTGATTCATAACATAATACACACACACACACACACACGTACCAATGGAGATTGCAGGGTTGAATCTTTGTTGGCCTCAAATGAGCCATTCAATATGGAAGAACCTAACAGGGCTTGCAATGGAGAGGACAATGAAACCCAAGATCTGTTAGGATCTAGTGTATAGTTGACTAAGGAGATCACAACCAAAGGTGTTACAAGTAAGACAACCAAAACTGAGACTGAATATGATAAATATGAAGCCCAATATGGCTTCTTAGAGAACATCTTCATTCACAGATCAAAAATCCCTTTACTGTGCATATAGAGTAGGTAAGATGACATAGAATTGGTGAATGAATGTATGTAATATATATGGTAGAAAGAGTAGATATGCATATATGGTGGATTCTTTGCTGTAGATCGCTACAATTCTCAATTAATGACACAGTGACTAGCTTTATGGGGATTTCCGTCGTTAATAAAAACCTTCCTTAAAGATCAAGTCTTCATCTTAAAACTTAACTTGAGCCGCAACTTATTGAATTCTATATAGTTTCAGCAAAATCTTACGGCCGGCTTCACGTGCATAGGCTTGATGCCAAATTGAAATATCAAACACTCAGTAGATGGGAACAGAACACACTTAATCTCAAATAAATTATAGAGAAGAGGAGCTATAGACTGAGCTAAGTAGCTAAAACATATATATATATATATATATATATATATATATATATAGACGCAGACTTGTATTACGATGATAGAAGCAAAGAATATTGCAGTGAATCAATCGACTACTATGCTAACAAGAATGTGTATATAACTATAGGAATAAAGTGAGAACTGAAGTAAGGAGACAGATAATGACACGGTGGCCAATGACAACCACGCGTATTAAAAATGGATCTGTAAGAATCAAATAAATCAAGGATTTCAATGGAATTATTTCCTTTGGCATTTGCATTTAGCTTTCCTACTTTTCACTAGAATTATTGTAAGATGCCAGGTTTAATTTAATAAGTAAATATATAGACCTTCTCATCTAATTTATTAATTAGATTGATTTATCATGCACTCCAAATGATCCGGAAATTCAAATTTCCTTCTCATTTGGACAGACGGTGTAAGAAATTTAACCTTCTCATCTGTTATGGATTGCATTATAAATATAATTACAATACATAGTGCAACTGCAATCCATATGAGTTTAAAAATTCACCACGTTTATCATGGAGATTTTCTTTTTCTGGCAAAGATAATAAATTAATAATATTGATTAAGAAACAGAGTTACAATTGTTGTAATGGTTGTATATATATATACACATAGAGAGAGCGAGAGAGATTCTAGGTCAATGCATCATTGATTCATTTCACTATAGAAGTAGCATCTTGGGCACCATTCTTTAATAGCAAACTGTAAAGTAGACCCGAAATGGATGCCCCGGTATTGCAGTTCGAAGCATCCGTTACCGTCACGTACACGATTAGAGCATGTTTCTGTTTAATCAGTGGCTCGTTGAAAATTCTGAGTGAATCCAGAGTCCACACTTTAAATCCTTCCATCCTATTCCTGGCTCGTGCTTACTAAATCCTTTAATGTCTCGCATATATTAATTTTTTCTTTATATTATTTTTTCATTATATATATATATATATATATATAGCAAGAAATTTTTTACCTATCATATATAATAACCGTTGGATATGATCTAAGTGTAAAAAAAATTAACTTTCAAAAATCATTGCAATCATATCCAATTGTTATTATACGTTGGTGAAAGAATTTTTTGCTCATCGGTGAGCAAGAGATTATTTCTCTTAATTGTGTGTGTGTGTATATATATATATATAAATTTTGGCAGAAAATCCCTCACTTGTTACAAAGTGATGTTATAAAGACAAAAATGCTGTTTAATATAAAGATTAAAATTAATTCAAATAATTCATTTGGCATAATATTGTTAAAAATTATTTATGAAAAAAAAAACTTAATGGTGTGTCTATAAGAAAATAAAAATACTTTGGAACAATTTTCAAAATTTTCTTAAAATTTTATTTTTTGAAAATTAAAAAAAAAAACCTAAAATGAAAATTATTTTAAAAAAAACCGAAATTTTCTTAATTTATATTAAGAGACATTTCATCATTATAGCATCACTTTAATGGTGTGTATTTTTCAAAAAAAATAAAGTTTTATTTTTTTAGAAATTAAGAAGGAAAATAAAATCTAAAATGAAAATTATTTTTTAAAAAATATAAATTTTCTTTTTAGGAATTTATTCAAGTCTTTGCTAGTGAGGCAATCGATCGAAATGCTAACAGCGCAGTGCCAACTAACTAACCTTTGTCCATGTCCCTCAATCAATCAATGGGGCAAGTCAAGTCATGTCTTCCTTTTTTCAAGCAAGACAAGGTAGCTCATTTCTTTGAAAGATGAGGAGAACAACTTTAAAGGGTTGGATTAAAACCTCACCAGTATGTACGAGAGAGATCTTTGACGATCCTAAAGTGGATCAGGAGGAAAAGTCCTTTTTTCATCCAATCATAAATGAGTCTCCTTCGAAGAGGGATGCCCCTCTTCTTTGTCCTTTATTAACTACAATTGAGGATCACTCACTTGAAAAAGCCTTCTCTCTGTTCCTAGTCGTATAAATCCCTCCTTACACTAGGGTCCCAGGAAAAAAACCTCGTCATTACTGATCATTAACTCTTTAAACATTCATTGAAGATAGCCCATAGAGATATAGAGATACAACTCTTTTAGAGGAGTCTCGCAACATAACTCCGTTGAAAGGAATAAGAACCTTGGAGAAGTCAAATCTCTCAATGACAAGTGACTCTGTGTTTTGGTGTACTAGCATGTGTACTACAGTGACTGGGTATTCAATCCATAAGGGTTAGGGAGTTAGCCAAGCGATCGTAGATTATTTGAACAAATTTATAATAAGGGGTATTTGTGTTATTATAACATCACTTTGCAACAATTGAATAGTTTAGGGGATTTATGTTAATAATTTTTTTTGTAAAGAGGTTTTGTGACAAAAATTGGAAGTGAGGGGGGTTTATATAATTTTTCCTATATTACGTATATAGGGTAAAATGTAAAAAAAATACTAAAATGGCTGGTGTGGCCTAAGCGAATTGGCATAGTGCCAACTTAGGCGCATATTAGCTCCAATTCGGGCCTCAAAACCAACCCAACCCAACCCAACCTAACCCAACCCGACCTCTCTGTTGATAGAATGATCAACATTCAACACAAAGAATAAAAAATACAACATCCATAAAAAGAAGGGATCAACTTCATAAGGGTTGGCAATTATTTGAGAGAAAAATATACAATTAGATAAACAATCAGGAAAGTTGGAGTTTCAAAACTAGCCTAAACTGAATTATTCATGAGTAACTAAATTCAAAGGGATGAACTTATTTAAGTGATGACATGAATTACATTTGTGTTGTGTCTTCAAAAAGAGCCTGTGCAGTATACAAGATATCGAGTTAGTCGTGTGTCAAACTCTTAACTTCATTAGATTATTAATCACTCCAAAGACATGACACATAATTTATAGAAGAGTAATGCTACGTGAAATGAAAGAGTAAACTAAACTTCAGGCTATAGTGATTGTGCCTTAGTCGTGTGTCAAACTCTTAACTTCATTAGATTATTAATCACTCCAAAGACATGACATGTAATTTATAAAAGAGTAATGCTACATTACCCTTTAATAATTGGTTTGACTCCCATGATAATAACCCAAGTCTAAACTAAACTTTAGGCGATAATGGCTCTGCCTTAGCCATTGAATCTTTTATTCGAATATCCATCTCAGCCCAAATGCTAACTCCAACTTTGTTTGCCTCCTTACAATCACGGTGCAACCTAGTGATCAAACACGTCTTGCTTTATCATGGACCAATAAACATTTCACCGTGAACAACTATAACGACCCAACAGACCTTAATGGATCATGCCTTAATCGCCACACTCCCATTTTTGGCTAAAGGGACTCAGATTTGAATATCGAGATTAGGCTCGTAACCTTACATTCGAAGAGAACCATCCGATTATAGATCAGGTGACTAGAAGTACTGCTGAAGTGCATAGAGGTCAAATATCTCAAAGAGTGCACTGATTCAGCTTCTCCGTCATTCTGATGATAGGACATTGGAACGCTCCCCCGCTGAAGCATTGTCTTACTTGATCAGCAAATCTCCTGACCGAATGGTGAGATAGGACTCAGCCTGGAACATTCGAGGCAATTATTCCTCTCGAGTGGATTCGAGTGCCCCTTGAAATTTGTTGTTGATAGAGGAAACAAATCCAAGCAACTATACAACTAGAATAAGGCAAGCCTATGTATTGGAAACGGTTGTGAAAATCCCTAATTGTAGCTCACTGCAACACATACCTAAAGAAGGCTTTGTAGTAGCTTTAGTCCAAGTCACTAAACTCAAATCAATCTAGTAGTGAAAGCAAGATCAATACAAAGATCTAGATAGAATGACAAGAGACCACATCAGTAAATCATGTTCTTTTTAAGGGAAGAAACTTATTTATACTCAGATAAGTGATCTGTAGAGAAAGTGAGACTGACTGTTCAAATTGATCTTTTTCCAACTTCAAAAAGACTATCCCTTGAGGCTAACCCCAGCCCTATCCCATAGGCAAAGGAAATCTCTCATTTTTATCTTTTCTTAAATAAAGGGAATCCCTTCCCTTTCATAAGTACACTTACCTAATCACACACTGTCATAAGCCTAATCTTAAACTAAACTGACTGCGAAAGGAAAAGAGTCACTGTCCAATGGTCTTAACTAAAGTAAGTAGACTGCCGAGAAATAGGTCCTTCCCACTTAATAAGCCTTGGTGGTGATCTTCTTTCTACTATCAAAGGAAAAAGAACTACCATCGAATCGTATATAGCTTGTCCCTCACTCTACTTGCCTTCTCTTGTGGTTACCTCCTGTTTCGCCCTTGATTTACCTTCCCCATCATCTTCCTAATAGTAGTCCTTCGTTACACTCATTTTAACAGGCCGAAGGACTAGTAAGACATACTTAAGGTAGCTCTTGATGGTTAGGTAGGTATTTATTCCCAGTTTTATCGGCTAGCCTTCGCTCATCAAGTTGTTCCACTAGTCCCTTCACTTGAAGCTATATTTGTTGAAAAAGACTAGCTAGCTACTATTTGGCTCACTTTGTGAAGCTCCGCTCATTGCTTTTAAGTTGAAGCCATTCTCGAAAGAAAGAGCGAATGACCCTTCTTTTTACTATATGTTGAGACTGAGATAGAGGACTGGGTTTTCTCCCTCTTCTACTGAAAGGCTGGGGAAGTCAACTTTGTCTCATTGTTTCCTTCTGGATGGTAGGAAGAAGATAAAGTTTTGCTACTTCAACCGATCAAAGAAGACTCAGACCCACCTCTTTTTTGAATCACTGACAGTTCGAGCAGGCTCGCAGGACTGGAATTATGAAAAGAATAAATATCTGGCTTTTCATATTCTAGTGCAGGTTCTTGCTCGGTATAAATCACTTCACTTTAAGTTGGCTTGGCCCGCACCTTGACAAGGTTGTTACCCCTCCTTCCCGACCTTGGGGTGCAAGGTATCAAATACAATGCCCCTCCCTCCACCCGTAGAGAGAGCCAGAGTTACGCCTCTGTATGACGGATTGATTGATAGTAGGATCAATCATGGTTTACTTTCATTCAAGATCAACATGCCGGGTTTTGAAGAATTCGATGACAGACCTTCACTACAAAAGATCTCGGAATTGGTCGATTCAGAATCGGTTGGATTGGAGGGATTCGGAGTCAGAAGGATCTTCAACGGGTTCGAAATTGATTCCAGATGGTTGACCCCATTCTATGGAACTAGCTATAAATCAAGCTTGCCACCTATTAAAGGAAAGGTCGGTTTGAACTTGTGATTTTGATAGGCCGTAAAGCTTCTATAGCTAGAGGGCGAGTCCAGCGGAAAGCGAGGAGCTCGCAACAGCTAAATCACGATCTCGGGGCGAGCTCATATTGACACGAGGCTGCCTCCTTTTAATGTTGGGAGTGAAGCAAGCGTTGCATGAGCTATCTATTGAATTAGGGAGATGGCAAGCGGAACGCACCCAAACTTATAAGCAATGACATTTCTGAGCTACCACATTCACGCATGCTGTGGAAGATCATATGCTAGGACGTACATTGTACAAGATAAGGCTCATTTCCTTTAGGAAGAGGGAGCAGAGTCAACCTTACTCTCCTCATTTGAGTTGGAAGTCTTACACTTTTACCACAATGCATAGGGATTCACCTCCCCTGGATGAACAATTGAGAAAGATGCATTTCCCCCTCCCCTGCCCCCGGGATTTGTAATATGATGGTGATTGTGACCAGATTGGTCGATCAGCTTGACCAACCCGGGATTTTTTAAAATCAATTAAATAATAATAAGAGCAATGCTACACATCATGAAATTATTTCATGAATTTGTATCATGAATGATGCGGCAGGTAACGTGAAGGGTTAGTATTGGTGGGATTCCCCCATACACATAGTCCCATGATATTATCACTAAATCCCACCAATACTAATCCTCCATGTTATCTGCCACACCATTCATGATACAAATTCATGAAATAATTTCATGACATTTAGCATTTCTCTAATAATAATATGAAGGAAAGATATGACTAATAAATACATTCACGTGGATGTCACATGATTTCATCTACTCAATATTAATAAAATGTAGTGTAGTTCTAGGTACAATGGTATTGACATGAAGGGAGATTTCACAGAGAACGAACATTAAAAAAAATAAGGAAATTAAGTTACTTCATCACAATCTCCAGGCGAGCTCATATTAAACTGAGAAATATGATAATAACTTGGATATATTCAGCTGTGTAAGATGATAATAACTCTGACACTTAAAGAAAATGCACGCTGGTCACCCTTCGATCTTTGATTAGTTGTAGAGCACAAACTTGTATGTCTAGCTTGCTAGGGTTGCAGTTGTATGCCTTGTACCCATATATGGTGTTGTACCTTGGATAATCATACGACTTAAATTCCACCCCTTCCTTAAGCACAATCCCACAAACATATGCCAACAATTCAATTTCCCACTCCAGAAAGAAGCCATTTGATTTGTGAGAAATATGAATTTCTCCATCATCCTTAACCATATTCCTAGCATTGTGGAAGAATGACATCACAAGCTTTGGTTTCTTCTACAAAACAAAACATGAAATTGTGCATTCATATAATTAGAATTTGGGTGCGTTTGGCTGCATAGAATTAGAATTCAATTGGAATTGAATTAGAATTTTAATTCCAAATCCATTGTTTGGATCAACTTTGAAATTCATGTGGAATTGAATTACAATTACAAATCTTTTGTTCGGATAAACCATTCAATTGGAATTGAAATTAGAAAACAATTAAATTTTACTTAAGTAGATATGTATATAAACATGTATATTAAAAATTAACTAAATTAAACTATTATCTTTAACACGCCTCTAGTTAGAGTAGATTAAAAATTTATTCACATTTCATGACTGCACCTTTCTGCTGATTTAGTTGACCCTTAAATAGTTGATATATGACACTTACAAATAATGAGTAATAGAATATTCAAAAGCCCAGTGCACAGGATAGTGTAAACTTTAAAATTTTGTTCGCATTTCATGACTGCCCCTTTCTGCTGATTTACTTGAAAAAAAAAAAAAAAAATTGACCCTTAAGTAGCTGATTTATGACACTTAAAAATAATGAGTAATAGAATATTCAAAAGCCCAGTACACAGTGTAGTGATAAACTCTGCAAAGGAGAGGATAATAGTGGCTATAATGACAAACAACAAAAAGGGACCACGGTCAGCGGATACTGATTAGACCAGCAAATCTAACGAAGATGAGGCATTGGATCTTCCGTAAATTATTCATTGGTTCAAATCTAGGAAGCACGACACGAACACGGGTACGTGAGGATATGGCTATAAAATAATAATAATAATATAATATATTAATTATTCAAGAAAAAAATTACATTACAGAAATATTTTAATTCATCATCAAGTAGTTAAGAATCAAACAAACTTATAAACAAAAAGAGGCAAATAGATTAAATAACCTCTACATATATTTAGTTTAGATTTTTAATCATAACTTAGTCCAATATAATTTTCTTTCGAAATATTTAAATATACATCACTTCTATAAAGTGTTTGACACGTGTTCAGCAGTATCCGAGAAGCGTTCTAAAAAGGAAAAAGTTAGGACACTTCGTAGAAGTGTTCAACACGTATTCGAGTATCCAACACGGGTACAACACCTCAGTGAAGTGTCCGTGCTTTCTAGGTTTAAACGCATCAAAATATAAAGTTTCTTTCATATCATCTGTATAGACCGAGAAGGCTTCAAACTTTTTTGGATCATGGATCATTAAATCGACAGCCCTTGTATTTGTTCCAAGCCTTGGAACTTAGAGACTTCATCCAACACCATCTTGGCAGTCACCTTTGGGGGCTCAAAATGGTACCAACATTTTGCAATGACTACTTTCTAACTCCTGTGTATGGGATGGACTCATTCCTCCAAGTAACCAAGTGAAACAAATGCAATTAATTTCTACATTAATTAACATGCCAGTTTTGGAATGCACTTTTTAGTTAGGGATTGATATTAAGACACGGGGTGGCTCGTGCAAATCTGAAGTCATAAAAACATACCAGAAGTAGAACCCAACCACCCCAATGAAATACACCATATCAGATGCTACATCACAGACCCTTACCAGGGCCACAGAGTTCATTTATCCTCTCTTTTAAGTGCCTGTTTGTGAAGGGCATTTTAGTTTTTATGCGGTATGGTTTTAGCTATATTAACTCCATAGGTTTAGTTGGGAAAATAGGGATCACATAAGCTGGTAACATAATCATCAGGGTTGCTAAAATATTTGTTCATTTTACATTAGCACACCAGCAATCCCTAAGCAAGCTGATCTGTGTGTTCTGTATTTCATTCATATTTTCTTGATTTGGTTTGTTTTGTCAAGTTGAATGAAACTCTCAGACATTTCATAACAAATGCAATGCGAAAGCTAAGTGATCAATTGAAGAGTTCTATTTTGGCTAAGTGGTACTGCTGCAATGCATTTTCTTTCAGTAATCAACTCAAAGATTAAAGCTAAGTTTTCCATAGTGACATTCAAAATAAATGCATATGATAAATAAAGTGAAGAGTTCTATTTTGGCTGTTTTTTAGTTGGGTGACAGGAAAGATAAATCCTTCACATCAGACCAGAGAAGAGTTGACCTGAGGAAGCATACCTCTTGTAATTAAAAATTACTGTAGAAGAACCAAAAAACTCCACACCCCAAGAACATGGACTATAGGCCTACAATTAGCAATCAAACACATCAAGTCCCAAGAGGAAGCAAACCTCTTCTAACTCTTTCTTGCAGTATCTCAGACTACCTCTGAGATACCTCTTCGAATTTGTGTGCTCTATAGGCCTGCAATTAGCAATCAAACACATCAACTAACTACCAATATATATATGTGCCGCAATTTCACAGTTCTCTGTTTCTTTACTGACAGGTTCGTGATAACTCCTATTTAGACAGTACTAAGAGTACCCTTTACTAAAAGGAATAAGATAAACTAAACATTATCACTAATTTCTACATAAGAAATGAAGAACAACTTAATATTTCTAAGACCGAGTTAAATTTAGGAAACACAATACAGTTGCCAAAGGAACCAATATCCAATCCCATCATATGTCATGGCATTCCCTAAAGGATTATTGTATCAATTGACTTTGTATTTTCTTTGTAGAAAACAATTAAAAGAAATGTGACTCCAATAATGGCTGGGTACCACTTCTCTGATATGATATAGCCTGAGAGAAACAGGGCAGCTATAAATGTAATCCCATTTCCAAAATTTGGTTTGGAATCCTAAAAGAAAATCCATAGGCCATTTCTTGTCATTAACAATTTTTATCATCCTTCCTAACATATCCAAAAGATCATTATCCAATATTGTCATTAATCGAGAATGTTGTGGGAAGTAATGGGCATATAGATTTGATGAGGTTGTTCTCAACTCGAATCCGCATTCACAAGCCCAGTGTTTACTACTACTACTACACCAAAAGTCAAAATTGTCAAGGATGTGAGTAGAGCTCTTTGAAAGCCTACTATACTAGTCAATCACTCTAAAGCAAGCTTATAAAGGCTAGGCAGCATTTGCAACATCTGTTCAAGGCAAGCAAGTACCATGCTACTTTTATCTTTGATGGATCAATCTTAAAACTGCAATTAGTAAAAGCTGGAATTTAAACAAACAGAGAGGAATTAGGAATTACAAAATCTAAACCAAATTGATCTGCTCTTTAGCCTTCTTTGAAGGACTTGTACAAAAAGCAATTATGCCAGCAAGTGTGATAAGAAACCATCATCCTGACTCTTGAGTTGTCAAGTCTTCAAAAACTTCAGTTTGGGCGGAAACTGCTCATCATCTGAGTGTCATTCTTAGAAGCTAAATCAATAATATCAAAGAATTCCAGTGACCACAAAACCTTTAGAGTTGAGCCATTGTCTTGTAATCAATATCTATCATCTTCAAAATTCGATTCCTGAACATGAACATTCAATCTTCTCAGCCAAATGGAGTGTACAGTCATGTGAAAAATGTCAAATCTCTTGGGCGGTCCATTGATCACAAAATGCCTTTGCACTTGCTTCACCCTTGTGTGCATTGTCAGGTACTGAGCTTCAGATATGCCCATTAGTATCTTCTTTATATTGGGTATGTCCTTCACTGGCACAGTGATAGAAAAAGCCTCCCAGTTCAGAACATCGCTGAATGGCACGACATAGCCATCCGAAATTAGCACAGGAATGCATTCTGCATAGATGGCTTCAACAACTCGTGGACTTGCAACTTCGTACCCACTGGGGCACAAGCAAAATCTGCTCTTCTTCAGCATTGCCTCGTAGGACACTCCTGCTGGAGCAGCTTTATAAACTAGCACATCTTCATCTTTGCCTTCCCATTCCTCTAAAAGCAGGTACCTAATATGGCCGTGTAGTCCACCAGCGAAAAAGGCAAGAATTGAACGTTGTGAAGGAGAGAGACCGCCAAGAAGCCCCGTCATTTCTCTGGTTTTGAGATTGATTTCGGGCAATGACACATCTTTAAAAGGATTGAATCCTTCAGAAGTGTTGGCATTGCAAAGGACTCTGATTGAATTGTTGAATAGATGTGGTACATAAGAACTTGTGCGTGGACCCTGAAAATGATCAAGCCAAAAAATTAACCACCAACCAGGCCACAACATTTACTTCGAGTCTGAGAAATTAACCACGTACTACTCACCCAGTCATGGCAAGAGAGCATGAAGTGATCAGAGCCAAGGCTTCTATTCCAAAAGGGATGTTTCGTTGCAATAATGTCTATATAGTCAGCAACAGTATGACCGATTTCATTGAAGCCCAAGGTACCGGGCTCATAGACGTACAGAACCATCATCACCACACTAAATGGAAGGAAGTATACGAGGGCCTGGTCAGGGTCTTTGGTTCTATAAAAGTTCCCTTGTTCCATTTCACTAATGAACCTTCCCTCCGTGGAATATATACTCCCACACGGTCCATTGTGGAACAATGGGGGCTCTCCTTCTTCATATACATAAATCTTGAACAGTTTCTCCATTTCTAAATAGCTCCTACAATTTTCATATAAAACATAAGAGTATATATATATATATATACATTTATTTAGTACATAATTAAGAAAGAGAGAGAGAGGTAATGAATTGAATTGGTAAATTTGTACCGATGAAATGCATTGGCATTCCTGTAGATGAAGCCATTAGGGACATAGTCTGGGTCCTCATGGGTAGATGTCATGTTGCGATTTTGGGAAGCTTCTTTAATGGAAGACCTGGCTTTGGCCAAAATAGCTTCAACCCTCTCTAACCTTGTGTATCTCTTAACAACTCCTGTGGAGCCAGTGGCAGTGGCAGTGGCAGGGGCAGGGCTTTCGGTACTATATGACTGCTCTTCCTATTAATTAGCATATATAACAACAGAAATTGATCGGTCACTAGTTTGTATGCAAATGTGGAATGAAAGAACAACCAATTGTTGATCCATAAAATGGAATATATGTATATTTATATATTCTTACCAATGGAGATTGCAGAGTTGAATCGTTGTTGGCCTCGAATGAGCTATTCAATATGGAAGAACCTATCAGGGCTTCCAATGGAGAGGACAATGAAACCAAAGACCTGTTAGGATCTAGTGTATAGTTGACCAAGGAGATCACAACCAAAGGTGTTACAAGTAAGACAACCAAAACTGAGACTGAATATGATAAATATGAAGCCCAACATGGCTTCATCTTCATAATTCACAGATCTATACCTTCCTCTCCAAAACTAAAAATCCCTATACCGTGCATAAAGAGTAAGATGATATAAAATTGGTGAATGAATATGTACGTATATATGGTAGAAAGGGTAGATATGCATATATGGTGGATTCATTACTTCATTGTAATTTATTCTTTGCTGTAGATCACAACAATTCTTAATGACACAGAGACTAGCTTTATGGGGATTTTCGTCATTAACAAAAAGCTTCCTTAAAGATCAAATCTTGGTCTTACAACTTCCGCAACTTATTGAGTTTCATTTAGTTTCAGCAAAATCTTACGATTCACGTGCATAGGCTTGATGCCAAATTGAAATATCAAACACCCAGTAGATGACTAGATGCCAACACAACACTCTCTCAACCTAAAATAAATTATATATAGAGAAGGGAAGCCATAGACTGAGCTAAGTAGCTAACATATATATATATATATAAAAAGTAATGATCTCTTGCTCATCGGTAAACAAAAAATTCATTCACACCAAACACAGTAACCATTAAATATAATTGCTAAATTTATTTTGGTAATTATCTTTTTTATATCAATCACATTTAACGGTTACTATGTTTGGTGTGATAAATTTCTTGTTCACTATATATATATATATTACTATATTACTATATATATATATATATATATATAGATATAGATGCAGACTTGTATTACGATGATAGAAGCAAAGAATATTGCAGTGAATCAACCGACTATGTTGAAATGTACACACACACACACACAACCAGAAGATTATAATAATAATAATAAAAGAAGGTTGTCGGGATCGGAGAGAAGGAATAAAGTGAGAAATAAGGAGACAGATAATGATACGGTAGCAAAACACAGCCGCGTGTATTAAAAATGCCTCCGTTAGAATACAATAAAATAAATCAGATGTCCATTATTAATAATGCAACTATAAATAGAAACACCTTATATAATGGGACCCACAAAAAACATCCACAGAATAGTGAGTCAGTTAAATAAAATTGTCCAACAGTGATGTATAATTACAAAAAGATGAAGTCACTAAATCTAGAATTAAATTTCACAGGCCACTTGAGTTTCTATTTCCTTAAATATATATTTACAATTATGGTTACAAAATTACCCACAAAGCGAACACAAAAAAACAACCAATTATTCACTGGAGAATTACATCGTTGTTGATATCAAATACTATTTGATCTAGATAACTGTTTCCTTATTTGCATATTGCATTTTTTGAGAGACAGACAGACAGACATATCAATGCAATAAATATATATATATATATATATTTCCCAATAAAAGTAACATATTGGGCACCATTCTTTAATAGTAAACGGTAAAGTAGACCAGAATTGGATGCACCGGGATTGCAGTTCGAAGCATCCGTTACCGTCACGTACACGATTGGAGGCATATTTTTGTTTAATTAGTGGCTAGTTTTGAGTGAATCCAGAGTCCAAATTTTAAATCCTTCCATCTTTTGACTTTATGCTAACTAAATTCTTCAATTTCTTAGATATATATATTTTTTCTTTTATTTATTTGAGCACTATCAGTCACATGATTTGATTCTTTACAATTTTGGGTGAATCTGGAACCGAAACTTTTTTTAACGGTTCTTTAATTTTGGAATTAAATTCGAAATTGTTGAGTTTGATTCGATTCGGCTTAATTCTAGTTCTTTACAGTTTCGATACTAATTTCAACAATTCTTTGTCAATTTTTTTTATATTTTTTTAACAATAACAAAAAACACACTCATACTTATGCACCCTTAGTTATAACAATATATTATAAGCTATTGGTATTTATTTATTTATTTATATTATATTATATAGGGTAAAGTGCAAAAAAAACTCTCACTATATACCAAATATGAAAAAAAAAAAACACCTAGTGTAAAAAAAAACCTTCTCACGGTTTACAAAATGTGCAAATAAGAACATTTTGTCAATTTAATAATTAAAATATCTAAAACCTCATCATTGTTTACAAAATGTGTTAATAAGGACATTTTGTTAATTTAACAACTAAATTATTTAAAATACCCTTACATTCTAGTGTCATGTTTGGATGTAAAAGAAAGACTCATTCGAATATTAATTTCTTATTTATTTAAAAAATATGTGAATACTCCCTTATTTTCACTTATCGAACCCATATGAAATAATAAAATAATTAAAATATATTTCTAATTAATATGAAAATAAAAAATATTGCATCCAAACATGGCACAAGGGTATTAAAGGCTGAGGACCAATTTGGTCATTTAAAAAAGAAATTTGACAGAAGGAAATGTTTGCAACAATTTTAAAAATGTAGGAAAGTTGTATACACATAATAGATTGCAAGGTAATTTTCTACATATTTTGTATATAGTATGAGTGTTTTTTACACTGTATCCTATATATATATATATATATATAACTTAAAAACTATTAATATTTATCTATACATTATATATTTTATACTTTATATATAAATAGAGCACTAGATTTTAGAAGCTATATATATATATATATATATTCTAACAGTTTTGGTTCTTTGACTTGAAATTAAAATCATAGTGAACAATTACAATTTCGATTCTGATTTCACCAATTCTTTGTGCCTACTCACAGGGAGAGGGAGAGGGAGGCTTTTATTTATTTGGGCACTGGTTAGGTATTTATCCAAATATACATGGGATAAAACGTTAAAAAAACATTTTCCTCCTTCTGTATATGTCTATTGACATCTAAGCAGAACATCCTAAAAAGCCTCTCTCTATTAACAACCACAAAGACAAGATTTGTCTCAAGCTGAATCGGATTGAGACAATCCTATGTGGGGCCTACAATGATAAGCAGCAATTAGATAGATAAACCGATCAGGAATCTAAACCAAGTCAAATTTGAGTTTCAAATAGTTTCCAAGACAGAATTATTCATGACCAACTAATTCAAGGGATGAACTTGTCTAAAAGAGTAGAGTACTCATGCAGTATGGAAGATATAGACCAAGCCAGTCAAGACTCTCAAGACAAGTATAGCTCAAGCTCATTAGTTTACATTGTCTATAAAAGGGTAATGTTACTCAAAGCGAGAGACTACACTGATTAAATAATACAAAGGAAAGATGACCAATAAATACATTCACGTTGATCAATATCCTTCCATCTTTAATTAGTTTTTTTTTTTTTTTTCCCTAGCAAAAGATTATAATATAGAATCAGAAAGAGGATCTACATTTATGAGATTAAGAAGCCACTGGGATCACACATCTAATTCACTATCACCTAACTTACTTACATTGAAGGGCTCATTGCCCTACACCATGAGCAACATGGTTGATCCCACATCTCATTCACTATCACCAACTTACATTCAAGGGCTCATTGCCCTACACCATGAGCAACATGGTTGCATTCTCTAGGAATCCAATTCAAAACATGGATCCCTTTGTTGAGTTTTAAAGCACAAACTTGTATGTGTTGCTAGGGTTGCAGTTGAAATTCTTATCACCTCCGTACCCATATTTGGTGTTGTACCCTGGATAATCATACGAGTTAAATGCCACCTCTTCCTTAAGCTGAAGCCCGCAGAGTAATGCTAACATTTTAATATCCCATTCCAGAAAGAAGCCATTTGATTTGTGAGAAATATGAATTTCTCCATCATCCTTAACCATCTTCCTAGCATTCTCCAAGAATGACAACACAAGCGTCTGGTTTCTTCTGAAAAACAAAACATCAAATAGTGCATTCATCCATATAATTAGCTTTCTTTAGAATTCGTTTCTTTGGAATTAAATAACTTTCTTTAGAATTATAACTTCACAAAATTGCACTAGTATATTTTCGCACACCCACACCAAGAGCAATAACAAGTCCCGATAGACTTATATCACTCTCTTGCCACATCAAGTTGCTTCTTCTCTAGGACCAAATCATAAAACAATCTAATCGTAACAGAAATTAACAAAATTTAATTGTAAAAAACAATATACTACAATGATTGATGAACAATGTGATACATACATATATATATATATATATAGTTAAATTAATGAACACTAAATAAGATTATATATAAATTTTAAGTTGAAATATGAAAAAATAATTTACTAATTGAGCAATCATATAGACATGTCAAAATAAAATAATAGCAAAAATAAACAAAATATAATATAAGAGAAAGCTGAAAAGATCCGGCTTGCAAGATGATGAGGCGTGCTACACACTGTCCTAATTTCAAAGGCCTCCCCATCCTGCATGTAGGGATGGTCCGATGTGGCTCCAAAATAGAATTATCTAAACAAAACTCTATCCTTTTTTATTATGAAATTTAAAAAAAAACCTTTCCTTTTTTATTTTGAAATTAAAAAAGTAGAATTACTCAAACAAAACCCTTTTCCAAACAAAACCCCTTCTTTTTATTTCTAAATTTTAAAAAACAAAACATTTTTCTTTTTTATTTTTAAATTAAAAAAATAAAATTACCAAGCAAAACCCTTTTTCAAGCAATACTACTGTTAAAAGTACAAAAAAAAAATTAATTTCAGTACAACATTTTTTTATTTTTAAATTAAAAAAATAGAATTATTATAAAAGGTTGTTGGGATCGGAGATAATTAAGGAATAAAGTGAGAACTGAAGTAAGGAGACAGATAATGACACGGTGGCCAATGGCAACCACGCGTATTAAAAATGGGTCTCTAAGAATCAAATAAATCAAGGATTTCAATGGAATTATTTCCTTTGGCATTTGCATTTAGCTTTCCTACTTTTCACTGGAATTATTGTAAGATGCCAGGTTTAATTTAATAAGTACATATATAGACCTCTCATCTAATTTATTAATTAGATTGATTTATCATGCACTCCAAATGATCCGGAAATTCAAATTTCCTTCTCATTTGGACAGAGTGTAAGAAATTTAACTTCTCATCTGTTATGGATTGCATTATAAATATAATTACAATACATAGTGCAACTGCAATCCATATGAGTTTAAAAATTCACCACGTTTATCATGGAAACTTCAACTATAAATCCCTCGGGTTGCTCTATGTAAATCTCCATTTAAGAATGCAATCTTCACATCCATTTGTCGAATAACTAAGTTATAGATAGAAGCTAAGGTCACTAATGTCCTAATGGTTGTTATATTAGATACAGGAGAGTATGTATAAAGTAATCTACTCCTTTCTTTTGCGTAAAACCTTTAGCTACTAGCCTCGCCTTATACAATCGGGATTTAGTTTTCTTTCAAATACCCACTTACAACCAATAACCTTGTTTCCAAGAGGCAAGTCGGTTAGCATCGAAGTATTGTTTTGGATTATGGATTGAAACTCATTATCTATAGCCTCCTTCCAAAAAGGTGCATCCATAGAAGACATAGCTTCCTTATAAGTAGAAGGGTCTCTTTCTACTAAGAAGGTATAGAAACCTTCTCTTAAAGTTTTTTTCAACCTAGGTTTTTTACTTCTTAATTCTTGTGGTTGAGATTCACTCTCTTTAAGTGTAGTAGAAGAGGGTATTTTGTTTGTAGTGATTAAAGGTCTATTAACTACTTGATTTGGAACTTTCGTTTTATAAGGAAAGATGTCTTCAAAAAATGTAGCATCTCTAGACTCTATTAAGGTATTGTTTGAGATTTCGTTTATTTTGGAGTTAGTTACTAGAAACCTACAAGCACTACTATTTTGGGCATAGCCTACAAAGATAGCATCTATAGTTTTAGGGCCTATTTTATTTCTCTTGGGCTCGGGTATGGCTACTTTTGCTAAACACCCCCACACTTTCAAGAATTTTATGTTAGGGGTTCTTCCTTTCCATAATTCGTATGGAGTTTAGCATTGTCTCCAATAGTCACTCTATTTGGTATGAAGCATGCAATGAGCATTGCTTCCCCTCACAAGTTTTCGGGTGCTCCAGAGCTTATTAACATTGAGTTTACCATATCCATTAAGATTCTATTTTTTTCTTTCGGCTACACTATTGGATTGAGGTGAATATGGTTGTGTAACCTCGTGTATTATTCCACGATCTTCACAAAATGTTCTAAGTTTGTTTAGGGTGTATTCTCCACCTCTATCAGACCTAAGAATTTTATTCTCTTTTCTAATTGGTTTTTTGCTTCATTCTTGTATATTTTAAATCTATCAAAAACTTCATTCTTAGTTTTTATTAGGTATAGATAGAAATACTTTAAATAATCATCTATAAAGGTTACAAAATACTTATTTCCGCTCCTAGTAGAAGGTCTATTTGAATCACATACATCCTTATATATAAGTTCTAAAACTTGGGTCTTCCTTTCTACATACGTAAAGGATTTCCTAAGTTGTTTCGCTTACACACATATCCATCAATTTTTTTTAATTTTCTTCAAACTTACATGTCCTAATCTCTCATGCCACAAATTAGAAGATTCAGCATTTAAAACATGATAAGAATTTCTATTAACTTCAAAAGTTACATTTAGTTTAAACAATCCTTCATTAACATACCCATTGCCAACAAAAACATAATTATTTGTAATAACAACTTTTATTGGACTCCATTACAACCTTGTACCCTTGTTGTACTAAGGATGAACCACTAAGTAGTTTTTTTTAATTTGTGAACATGTCGCACATCCTTAAGAATTAAAGTCTTTCCGGATGTAATTTCAATTCCATATCCCCAATTCCATGAATTTGTGCGCATAATTATTTCCTAAGGTTACACTCCCTGCACTAAATTTTTGAACAATGACCATTAAAACACACATGTACAGTCTACCCATCAATCAATGTTGTCATAGGTAAAATTCATTGAGGGATTAAATCCTATGGTGAGCTTATTAGTGTTTTCTTTCTTTAGTATCATATTAATTAAGGCTCAATTTGATTTGGATATGAAGTATAACTTTGTGACACTATAAGGTCAGTTTTTCTAAATTTCTTTTTTTTTTTTTGATAAGTAAAGATTTATTAGAAAGCACCGAGAAAAAGGGAGGGGCGACCCTTGAACAAGAACCAATTACAACGCGAAGGAACCTAAGAAGTCGACCATTTCTTCCGTGGAGTTACAAGCTCTACCTTGAACCCAATAAAAGAGGGTACAAAGAATTGAGAATTTAAGCATCCCATTAGGAGTCTCTTCGTCGTCAAACGTTCTTCGGTTTCGCTCTCTCCACAAGCACCACCACACACAAAGGGGAGTTGCTTTCCAAAAATTCCGGACATGGGTGTCCGCAAGACCACCGCTCCAGGCTTCCATCAGACCTCTGGTGGAGCTAGGCATGACCCACTGAACCCTGAACAATCCCAAAAGTAAGCTCCAACAATCGCGGGCCACTGGACAATGGAGTAAGAGATGATCAACTGTCTCCTCATTCCGCTTGCACATACAACACCAGTTCACAGTGATCCGTTGTCTTATCCTCAAGTTGTCAAGCGTCAATATCCTTCCATGCACTGATGTCCAACCGAAGAAGGCCACCCTGGGACGGGCTTTAGAGCGCCACACAGACATCCATGGGAAAGTCGTCCCTTCGAACCCAGAAATACTCCTATAGAAGGAATTCACCTCGAAACCCTTCGAAAAGGGAATCCATATCATTAAGTCTTCCCTCCCACTATTCACAACTTAGAGGTAGAGCGACTCCAAGAAACGAATGGCATCCTCAATCTCCCAGTCCTAAAGGTTTCTCGTGAACCCGACATCCCATATTGGTCTTCCACTATCAAGGTGGTAGCAGAAAGAGACGAAGGAATGGCAATTACGCGAGATCCGATAAAGACTAGGAAAAAGTTGAGCCAAAGGCCTGTCTCCACACCACCAGTCCTCCCAGAAACGAACATTTCTTCCACTCCCGACCTCAAATTTGATGAATTTGGAAAACTCTGGCCATCCTTTTCGAATTGACTTCCAGACACCAACCCCTGCAGGAGTTGGAACCTCCCTAGAGCACCACCCTCCACTCTCTTCCCCATATCTACTAAAGATGAGCCGCCTCCATAGCCTCTGCCTTTCTTTCCCAAATCTCCATAGCCACTTCCCAAGGAGCCCCGTATTAAAGGCTCTCAAACTTCTTATACCTAGTCCTCCTAGCTTACAAACTTGATTCTAACAAACCAGATGGTATTTAAATTCATCTCCAAGGCCCCCCCCACAAAAAGTTGCGTTGGAGTCTCTCAAGCCTCTCCAAAACTGAGGTAGGAATCTGGAAGAGGGAAAGGAAGTATGTGGGTAGAGAAGATAGAGAACTTTTGATCAAAGTAACCCTGCCTCCTTTGGATAAGTACTGTTTCTTCCATCCCGCAAGTCTTCTCTCAAACCTTTCCACTATCGGGTCCCATCCTCTCACCCTTCTGGCGGAGTCTCCTAACAGCAGACCCAAATACGTGATTGGGAGAGAACTGACTCCGCAGTCTAGAATGTCAGCCAGAACTAGGGGTGCAACTTGGGTTGGGCAACCCGAATTCAACCTGAGCCCAGCCCGAATTTTTACAAGCTTGGGCAACTATTTTTACAATTAGGGTTGAGCTTGGGTTGAAAAACTCCAACCTGAACTTAATTAGGGTTGAGGTGCCAACAACCCGAACCCGAATTGTAATATTATTTTTATATATATTTTTTATTTTAAATATATTATATATAATATTCAAATTGTGATAACCTTTTTCTTTTCAACTTCCTTTATTTAAATCTTGATTTATTGTATGTTAACATTTTTGATAATTAATTTCTTAAAATTTGTTTGTAATTTTTTAGAAATTTGCATTAAGATCTTATTTTTTTGTGTGTTTCGGAGTAATCTAATGTGAAACTTATTAAAGATCACTTTAAATGTTCAATATGGAGATTGGTGATATAGATAACCCAAATTAACCCGACTTTCTAACCAGAAATCTCAACCCGAGTTACAAACCTGAGTTTAAAAATTTAAGGATGGGTTGAGCTAGGGTTGAGTAGTTAAGGTTGAAAGTAGGGTTAGGGTTGAGTTAGGGTTGAACATTTTATATGTAGGGTTGAGCCCTAGTTGTACCTCTAACCCGCCCAACCCGCCCGAGTTGCAGCCCTAGCCAGAACCACTAAGTTTGGCACAACTCCCACCGGAACCACTACACTCTTTCCGACATTTATTCGAAGCCCTGATACTGCCTGGAAGCAAATCAACACACACCTCAAATATCTCATCTGAGATTCTTCCGCGTCGCAAAACACAATAGTATCATCTACAAACAACAAATGGGATATTTCTATCTGATTAGCGATGTCTCTGCCCACCTTGAATCCCGTAATAAAACCCAGATCAGCTGTTTTTCTCATCAACTTGCTGAGGCTCTCCATTATGATAAGAAACAGGAGGGGGGATAGTAGATCCCCCTGCCGAAGACCCCGAGAGCTATTGAAGAAGCCCGATAGAGTTCCATTTATGAGCATTGAGAAACGAACTGTGGATATACAGAACTCGATCCACTTTCTCCATCTTTCCCCAAACCCCATCCTGTCCAGCAAATAAAGCAAGAAGCTCCAATTAACATGATCGAAGGCCTTCTCAATGTCCAGTTTGCACAAAATCCCTGGAACCCCACTCTCAGTCTAGAGTCCACACACTCACTAGCAATAAGAGCAGAGTCAAGAATCTGGCGTCCTCCTACGAAAGCACTTTGAGGGTCTGATATTAGGCCATCCAGGATGTCGCTCAGTCTCGAAGCAAGAACTTTTGCAATAAGTTTGTAGATGCATCCACCAAACTAATAGGTCTGAAGTCCCTGACATCGGTGGCGCCTCCCTTCTTCGGAATGAGAGCGATGAAGGAGGCATTCAAGCTTTTCTCAAAACGACAATGAGAGTGGAAAGCATGAAAAGTGCCCATCACCTCTCCGTTTACCACCTCCCAATTTTCCAGCAGGACACGGGATGTAAATCCGTCTGGCCCTGGCGCTTTGTCTGCTTTGCAGCTCTTTAGAGCCGACAAAACCTCTTCCTCACTAAAAGGCCTCTCCAGGCCTTCACGTCCCTCCTTTGGTAATCTGTCAAACGGAAGCCCGTCAAGCTGAGGCCTCCAGCTAAAATCTTCCGTGTACAGTCTCTGGTAGAAAGAGGACACCTCCGTTCCCACCTCTTCTGCTCTGCTGAGAACTTCCCCGTCGACAATGATCCTCCCGATATGGTTATTTCTCCGATGAGTGTTTGCAAGCCGATGGAAGAATCTTGAGTTTTTGTCCCCTTCTTTTAGCCAAATGGCCCTGGATTTTTGACGCCACGATTTCTAAATTTCTAAAACAGTGTTTAATTTCAACCTAATAAAAATTTTGCAAGTGTATATAAAATTTCCTGTGAAATGCTAACAACAAAGTCACTATAGTTTTCCACAACACAATACAAGCAAATAAATTGTTCCAAGTTTCAGATCAAGTAATTTTCTTAAAGCACAAAGATGAACTGTTTTCTTTTTAACAACAAACTTTCAATAAAAACAAACTGTCTTTTTTTTTTTCTTTTTCTAACAACAAAGTCACTATAGTTTTCCACATCACAAAACAAGCAAATAAATTGTTCCAAATTACAGATCAAGTAATTTTCTTAAAGCACAAAGATGAACTGTTCTCTTTTTAACAACACAAACTTTCAATAAAAACAAAATTTTTTAAAAAAAAAAACAAAGTGACTATACATGTATACAGTACATTATTTAAAAATGAAAACAGTAACTTCTCAAGCTGAAAGCAGGTTCTCTAATTTTTTTTTTCAAAAACAGTGCAGATGGAGAATTAAGTTATTTATAAATATATATAATGTTGTTAAAACAGTTTTCCCTCTCCACTAGTTTTCCTTTTGTTTTTTCCTTTCAGATTTTGAAAACAGTTTTCTTTTCCTTATGAAAGAATGCTGTTTTTTTTATATACAGTCCATCACTTCATACCAAGTCCATAAATGTCAAGTTGACCGAAAAATATGGAAAGAATATGGCAATAGAATATAGAGAAATATAGCAAGAAGAATGAGTATAATACGAAAATGAGAGTAATATTTTTCATATCCAGAATGAGAATATTTGTTTCCGTTGTATAGGCATCTTCATTCGAGAGAGCAAAGGCCAGATCATCTAGCAAAATATGAAGGTGTATTTTTTTTTTTTTGCTATAAAGGGTCTAACGTTCAAAATCAAAGAAATGGCATTATTGGAATTTCATAAAACATTTTCAAGAAATCACGTATGTTTTGTAAGAAAATTTTATGAAACAATTAGGTGGTTATGAAAAGTAATTTTACTTCATAATTTTTCATTCCTGCTAACCAAACTTGGAAAAGTGTTCAAAAAAATTATTTCTTTTTTTTCTTGCAATTTCCATCTAACCAAACATAGCCTTGGTAAATGAGAAAAGAAAAATTGAGAGACCTGATTTGAGATTGGCGTGATTCATTGGTGAAAAAGCCGGCATGTGGGAAATTGAATACGATTCGATCAAACTTGAGTCTGCTGAGCACATAATGATCCGCCATATTGGTTGCGTCCACATCATGCATAACGATACAACCTTTAATCGTTAGTTCATAAATGTTGCGCATGGAGTTGTTGTAGTTATTCATCAAAAACCCTGACAATCGCAATAACAACACTATTTCAAATACCACCACTAATACATATATACATACATATATATATATATATATACATACATATATATATATATATACACATCGATCGATCTTATGGGTTATCTGTATAATTATTATATGAAGTTGTGTGTTTGTTGTATGTTTACCTATAGAATCGAGAGAAGTTGCCAGCATGTTGTGCGCAGAACCAAAAGCTTTAGCCAAACAATTTGAGAAAGAGAAGTCTCCCTCACCTACAAGCAGTATTTTGTGAGAGCTGCTGTAGTGCTTCAACCATCTCTCTCGCTTTTGGGCTTCATCAAACACATTGTTAAAGAGATGATGAGAATAGATTTGCTCCATCTAAACTTTACCAATCCAATGCTACTACTACATCTTATGTGGATCTTATATCTTAAAACCTATTATTCATTATATATAAATATATATATATATATACACACACACACAGGGGCGGAGCTAGAGGGTGGCTAGGTAGGTAGG
Organism: Cornus controversa; assembly: GCA_026545225.1. Taxonomy (NCBI): domain Eukaryota; kingdom Viridiplantae; phylum Streptophyta; class Magnoliopsida; order Cornales; family Cornaceae; genus Cornus; species Cornus controversa. The sequence goes on from CM048847.1 coordinate 72,329,405, forward strand.
CCCCTAAATTTTTCAAATTTTTGCTCATAACCCCCTCCAAAAAAAAGTTATTTTGTAAATATATCTAAATTGTGGTCTCGAAAATTTATCCCCGCCCAAGTTTTTTCAAATACTAGTGTGTTTGGAAATAAATATAAACCTGTGTTCTCTTGGAACTCATAAAAAATTACAATTTGAACCTTTTTAGCTTTATTTTTAAAATCACGATTCTTGTGAAACAAGATTCTTTAATGTAACATATCATTACTCCATGCATACATAGTATGATCTCCACTGTCTCGTTGTGTTTAATTAAAATACACCATCATTTCTCGTTAGATATATCTAAAATTATATATTAATCTCTATAGGCTAGTCTTAGGAGCTCTGGTAGACAAAAATGCCAAGAACAACAATTATATCATAAATGTTAGTTCTCAATTGTTAAATGACAAATTCTATATTTACTTTTGTATAAGTTATTTTGTTTCTAATAATTGTGCTTTGTAAATACTTTTGATATTTTATTTAGTTAAAATGGTGAAGTTTTTTTTTTTTTTTAAGTCTTCCATGAAGGTAATAATGATATCCTCCCAAAAACTAATTAAATAATTATTGAAAGAAAGTTAATTATGTAACGATGTTTTTTCTTTATCACTTATATTTTTACATTTAACTTATTATTTCCTCTTTTTTATATATATTTTTCTTCCTGTTACTATAATTTTTTCATCTCTATTTATCTAGGTTTCATTTTTCTTATTTTTTTAATTATTTATATATGTACTAAAACTAATAATATAAATCAAAATTTAAAGGATGGACCCATCTCAATGGAAAAGGGTATTTGGGTCTCTGGATAACCCATGGGCCCTACACTCAAATGTGTAACAATGAGAGAGTGGCAACTCAGTTTTGAAAGCCAACCCAGCCTATCCAGTACACTTGTCCCCAAGTCCAACTCAATTGGCCCATGGGGACAATCATTCACGGGCTCTTTTAACATCTTACTTTTTTATGATGATGTGAATTACATTTGCGTCTTAAAAAAAGAGTATTTATGTAATATAGAAGATATACTCTTTGCTTTGCAAAAAAAATAATAATAATAATAATAATATAGAAGATATATATACAAATATATATATAGAGCCAGTGGTGTCAAAATCTTAAGCTCATTAGGTACAATAGTATTGACATCAAAGAAGATTTCATAGAGAACGCACATTAAAGACACTAGCAAGGAAATAAAGTTAATTATTTCATTAATTTATATTAAGCTGAGAAATTAAGATGATAATAACATGGAAATATATATATATATATATATATATATATATATATATATATATATCTGTGTAAGATGATGATAACTTTGACACTAGGTTGAAGAAACTGCATGCTGGTCATCATTGGATGATTGATTAGTTCCAGAGCTCAAACTTGTATGTGTTGCTAGGGTTGCAGTAGAAAATTTTATCACCTCCATAACCATATTTGGTGTTGTAGCCTGGATAATCATACAAGTTAAATGCCACCTCTTCCTTAAGCACAAGCCAGGAAACATATGCTAAATATTCAATTTCCCATTCCAGAAAGAAGCCATTTGATTTGTGAGTAATATGAATTTCTCCATCTTGCCTAACCATCTTCTTAGCATTGTCCAAGAATGACATCACAAGCTTCTTGTTTCTACTGCAAAGTGCAAAACAAAATATCATTAAATAGTGCATTGTTATAATTAGCTTTCTTTAGAATTAATAATAAACACCCACCATGCACCAAGAGCAACGCTATACATTCATAATTAATTGAACAATTTCTGACTCATCCGATGTCTGACTAAGCCAAAAAAAAAAGTTGTGTGTATATATATATATATATATATAATTTATAATTTGAGAGAGACCTGATTTGAGATTGGCGTGATTCATTGGTGAAAAAGCCGGCGAGTGGAAAATTGAATACGATTCGATCAAACTTGAGGGTGCTCAGCACACAATGATCCGCCATCTTGGTTGCATCCACATCATGCATAACGGTACAACCTCTAATCTCTAGTTCATAAATGTTGAGCCTGGAATTCTTGTAGTTATTCATCAAAAACCCTGACAAACACAACCACCTTCTATAATTAAAAGATTAAATTAAGAAAAGGTTGTGTTTGTTTGTTTGTTTGTTTACCTATGGAATCGAGAGAAGTAGCATACATGTTGTGAGCAGAAGAACCAAAAGCTTTAGCCAAACAAGCAGAGAAAGAGAAGTCTCCCTCGCCTACAAGCAGTATTTTGTGAGAGCTGCTGTAGTGCTTCAACCATCTCTCTGCCTTTTTTTGTGCTTCATTCTCTGTTGATGCTTTAGTCCCCAAACCATGCGTAGTAACTAGTAGTGGTGGAGATTGTGGAAGACGACAACCTTGCCCTTCTACAATCTCAGGCTTCCTAATAAAAACATCATGCAAGTCACATTTCTCATCTTCTATATGTTTCTCTTCATCCCACACATTGTTAAAGAGAGAAGAATAGGTATGTCCCATCTAAACTTGCTCTATCGATCATATCTTAAAACCAAGTTACTTACTCGTGTATTTATATATATACTCGATCACTATATGATTCATCGATGGATGGATCTGTGAAGTTTGACCATTAATTGGCTGGGAGATGAAGAGTCCACCTGAGCTAGCTAATTGCCCTGATACAGGACAGGCCATGGAGCCCCTAATTGATGCACATTATTATAAAGGGTTGCTTAGTTCTCTGCATGTCATTAATGAATGATCAGAAGGGAGGCCTATCTAGTTACCTAATACTGTAATTTCTCTTAATCTAATCAAAAGGGCCATTTCTCTTGGAAATATGGATGCATGCATGAGAGAAGCCTATGCTACTTCTCGATACGAACCCCCTTGAGAATTTCTTTCTTACGTATCTTATCTTACTAGTCAAATGACCAATATATAGTTGGTTTACTATCTGCGCTTCGCGGTATAAGCATGTATAACCCGGGCCCCTCATTACACACACACACATATATTGACAATAATCTCAATATAGTTTTACAGAAATGCTAAACGTCACAATTTAATTTCACAAATTTTAACTCGAATATATGTGGTAGGTGTTAATACCATAGAAACTCTGTGTATGGGGGAAGTCTCACTAATAATAACTTACCATTTAATTTTATCTCCTAAAATAATGGACTCTATCATCTACCACATAGATTCGAGTTAAAATTCATGATATTTATTCGAAACGTGTAGCATTGCTCATAGTTTTAATTGAAGAGTAGTATTAGAAGTGGGCTTTGAAGTGAATCTATTTCGTGCAAGATAGGTAGGGGTGGCAAATCGGGGGCAAATCTGTCAATTCGCCCATATCTGTCCAGTTAAATATGGATATGAGTGACTTATTTTCTTATACGGGTCATAAACGGGTTGGATAAATATAAACCAATTAATTAGCGGGTTAGATGGGTTGAATATGGGTACCCATATTCAATTCATCTTCCACCCATAAAACAAAATGTGATTTAATGTTTCTCTCTTCTATTCAACCTCTCTCTCTCTCTTCCCCTTTCTCTCTCTATACTTAGTCAATATTTTTTTTTTTAGAAAAAAATATTTTAGTAAGAATTCTATTTTTAGAAAAAAATAATATTTTTTCTTTTTAGTAATTATTGTAGGGTTTTGCCATTGTAATTTCCTAATTAAAAATAAGAAGAATATATAATTTAGATACAAACTTTATAGTGCAACAACAATTTTCATTGAAGCATTGTCTATATGTGTGTGTGTGTGTGTATATCATTCTTTAGATTTTTTTTATTAATTCCAAAAAAAAAATGACTCATCGAAAGGTCACATATTTTCTCAAAGGGATTTTTATTTTTATTGATTAGTTTCAAAAGACTCAGACTCATCCAAAAGTCACGTTCTCTCTCCCAATGCACAGAGTTCATTTTGTATTAAAAAACAAGAATAATTGAATTTTCAAAAGTACATTTTGAATAAAACAGAATTGTTTACAAATAATACCACGCTACATACATTTCAAAGGCTATTAGACTCAGAGAACATAATATCATTATACTCACAGATTTATTATATAACAATTAAAATTCTAGTATTATTTAAATGTGTATGCTTGAAATTTGAAAACCATGTATCATACGATTATAATTGTATAACATTATATTATGTATTAATAAATGTGCCAAAACTCGGCATGGGAGATTATATTTCATTATAGGTTGTATATATATATCATCACTGTAGGATAAACACGCCAAGTATTTCCCAGTTACACATATGATTTAGATGTAATCTCAAAACATGGTTTCACCAAATTTTTAATTATATCATCAAAAAATGATGTGGTGTCACCAATTAATATACCTAAGAATGTTCAATCCATTTTTGGCAGTAAATTGTACATTAATGTCTATTCATGAAGAGGACAAATTTATAATTTTTTTCTCCAAAAAGACAAGAAAATGGGTATGGGTAGGGTCTTTTATACGGGTCGGGTCCTATAAATGGTTCGTCCCCATATTCGGGTTCAAATAATTTTTGATATCTTAAAGTCCGCACAAAAAAAATAAATTAAAAAGTCGTCTTTAAAGGAGCAAACAAAAATTTATTGACCCGATCATTTATGAAAATGTGTCGGGCTCTGTAAACAAGTCGAGTATTATAAATGGGTTAGATTTGACGGGTCTTTCATACGAGTTGGATTTGATCCAATTTAACTAATTTGTGTCACAAGTTTATTTATTATATTTTTTTAAAGCATAATTAATGAATGTCAAAAGAGCAAGGTGTCCAAGTTTAACAAAGTCGGGCGCAAATTTTTAATCAGGTCGGATTTGACCCATTTGTTCGGATCAGATCGACCCGTTTTATCTGGGCCTGGGGTGGTTTGACTAATCTGGGTCAAGTTAGCCCATTTATTTGGGTTGGTCAACCAATCCGGTTGGGTTAGATTAAATATGAGTTGGCGGGTTGACCCGACCCGTATTTGAACCGCCTATATTCAACCGGTTACAAAACGGGTTGAATATTAATCACAACCCATATTTGACCCGTTCATATTCAACCCAGTCCAAACCCGCCCATTTTGCCATGATTAGCTACTATCGTGTCTAGTCGGGGTCAAACATGGGGTGACGGGGGGGGGGGGGGGGGGGGGGTTGACCCGACCCATATTCAACCCGCTCATATTCGACCCGGTCCAAACCCGCCCAGTTTGCCACCCCTACAGATAGCTAATGATAATCAAGGGAATTATAAAGTGTGTGAGTGGTCTTTGGAGCAAATTCTTCTCTTCAGTAATTAGAGAGGCTGTGGCTTTAGAGGGATTTGACTTCTTTCCTTTCCTTTGGTGGTGTGGTGTGGCTTCTGCTCAATCTCTTTGTACTCTTATCCCTTTTTCGATCATGCTAGCTACTTCCTTGAGCTGTGAGAAAAGGTCCAATGCTGTCTTTTGCCTTTGTTTCAAAGTGCCCTGACTATATATTTTGTTGCAAGCTCTACTCGTTGGTTGCCAATTGAAATTAGACAATGCATAAGAGATGCACACTTACCTGTCCATTGATCGATAGCAGTTGTCACTACAAAAGATAGTATAGCTGAAACTTGTATCCCCATGACCTTCATCCATCTCTTTTATGTACTGAAAACAAAAATGCCACAATCCAGATGCTTCAGTATGAACTACGCTGTTTGAATTAATAATGAGCCCTCATTATAATTGCGTTGAATTTTGTGTCTTACTTAGTAGTACAATGATAAAATTAAGGACAGACAATTGAGAGATTCAAGTTGAAGCCTTGGGGTAATTCCAGTTCACCTTGGTACCCATAGGTAGGACTAACATTGGGAAAACTTGTTTTAAGTAATCCAAGCATATATTTGAAAAAGGAAAAGACTGAAAGACACATACACAACTTTCAAAGAGGGTGGATGTTATTAAGAGCTGTATATGGAAACATGTCATATCTAACAAGTAGTAACAGCAACAAATAACTGACAAAAGAATATTAGACAATCCAGATATCAATGTCATCTCCCAAAGCATTTTAGAATCGATGAGGTAAGTGAAGAAGAAAGAAACTTCAGCCCAGCTGATCCTCCAGGGAAATATGAGATAACATAGTATGACAGTGCCAGCACCTGAAAACACCAAGAGGCATCCAAGTAAAAATAAGGGAATGCTTGTTTTACTAAAAACAAAATGAAGATGAAAGAAATTATTATTCCAATTACAAAGTGTATCAGTGGTAACAATCCCATATGTATAGCGTTAACCCTCACTAAAAATACATAATTAAAGAACCAAGTTATTCACTTAATTTTCTATATCTTGGAAAACAATCGAATTTGTTTTCGACGTATCAAATATTATATGGCCCATCAAGTTAAATAAAAGCAAGAAAGTTCCAAGAAGAGTTAAAAATTGTTTTGAAAAGACTAGGTGCATAGCAAGTACTGAAAAGCTGATACGAGAAAATGCAAAAAGAGAAAAAATGAAGCTAATGTAGAGAGAGTAGAGGCCACTGGCAATAGTAGTACCACATAGTATGAAGTAACAACAGGGTCCAGGAAGATAAGATCAGATCTGGGGTGAAAATGACCTGATCAAGCAAAACATTACCATGGCAAAATTAAGCAAGCTTCAATTGGGCAGGTTAATGCCAATGCTGGACTGGGCTTAACTAACTTTTATGGGCCCACGGCACAACCACTAGAGGACCAGCCAGCTGAAGTGGTAACAATATTTGTGAACGCTAAAGCATAAATAAGAAATTTCCATAGAAAGGTGTTCATTATGTGAGAAATTATTAAAAGTGAGCACACAATGCCATATACAAAAGCAATTTTCAGTTTAAAAGGTATAACTAGGTTAGATAGCATGAACTAAAACGTCTACTAGGCACATGACTTAGTTAGCCTTAACGTGTGCTCAGATCCCATCCGCAACCAGAGTAGGCTGGTTGCAGGATTTCCTAGGTGAAGACATTTGACAGAATATAAACAAATTCTGGAAAAACAAGGAAAATTATATGGGAAAGAGGGATTTGATACCTGTAACACAGAGAAAAGCACAGAAAGAACATAACTGTGAAGCACCATGGAAACATAAATCGTACCCACCATGGTGCCAATGAATCCCAATGTAAAAGGAAGCCTCTGTAGAGGAAAAAGTAAAAAGTAAAAAATAAATAAGGCAGAGGAAAAGAGAACAGTACAAAATAAGAAAGAGACGAAAAATTTTAAGCCTTGGACGGGTAGAAACCAAGATTTAGTCGTCTTCTTTTTAATGATAAACCAAAGGATTGCTGAGGTACCTCTTTTGATGACATGTGTGCAAGCTGATTTTTCGGACCTTTCAGGGCAAAGAATGAGCTAATGATGAAGGCACAACCAATAGTGAAGCAGATAGCAAATTTCTGAGGCACCAGTACCATGACTGGAAGGAACATGGTAAATGCAATGAAAATGAAAAACACACCAGCAGCTAGTAGTACACCAAAATACATGAGCGATTTTCCAGAAGGGACATTGCTAGTGGCAGACTGAAAGTTCCCTGGCAAGTCCCTGACTCCTTTTGAAACTCTGTACAAAAAATCAACAATTTAGCATCCATCATATTACAAGAATAATTTATCATGGTTAGCAAGAAAAAGATGGACCGAGTATCACAGCTGATTGATATTTTAGTTTTCACTTTCTAAAAAGACTATAATCTAGAAGCATCAACTTACAATTTTTTGTTGAGCAGAAAGTGTTTTTCATTTCTAGACATAACCTCCTCGGAACTCCTCAAATAGAGTCCAAGGTTCCAAGCATAAACATGTCATATAGGTTTGTCAGGCATGCGGGTGGAAAGAATAACATGAAAAAATTAAACTATATCCATATGCGACCAGAAAAATGTTAAGAAAATAAACAGAAATAAATGTGGGAAGAAGAAGATGAATATAGTGATCATGACGAATTCCATCATCATCCTTGCCTTCATTTTGTCCACCCGGCTCCAATCCTACTTACTACATCTCCATCTATCTGCCCATCTTTCGTAGTATTGATCCTAGGTAACGGAAATAGTTCTTTGGAGTAACTCTTGGGTAGGGCTATAAACGAGCTAAGCTTACGACGAACAGCTTGAGTTCGGTTCGCTAAGGGCTCAATTCGCGTTCGTTTATTTAATAAATGAACCAAGCTTTAACAAAATTTACAAGTTCGATTAATAAACGAGTCAATCTCAAACACACCCCAGCTCGGCTCGTTAGTTTGTGAATACATTCATAAACAAACTTGTTTATACGCTCGTTTTGAGTTCGAGAACATATGTATATAATTTTTTAAATACTATAATTTCAAGCTCGTAAACAAGATTTCCTAAAGACCATTTATTTTCATTTCAATTAATAATTAAACCCAACCCAAACCAATCCAACCCAACTATGTTTATAAAATTTTATCCCTTTAAAATAAAACATACGAAGCCCATCTAATTGCCAGGCCTATAGTCCATTTTGCAATTAGTTAACCCTAATCCATCTCTTCCTCATTCACACGACCTAACCTGGACATTCAAGCAAAGCGACGACGACTACCAAGATCTCACAACACCGCAACACAAACCAGTAACCACCGATCGGCGACCAAAACACAGACAACACTCCTTCACGATTGCAAGTAGGTGAATTTCCAAGTAGGTTAGTGTATATTGCTTCAGTTTTTCTCTTTATTTTTGCAAATTTCTCTCACATCTTTCTCCCTCTTTTGCTCTCATGTTGACATGATTATACACACACACACACACATATTTGTATACAGAGCAAGGGTTGCAGTCGCGAACGTGATGTAATGGGCTCGGACTAGTATCGGTGATACGTAACGGAATTGGTTATCGCAGTCTTGAATTTTTTTCAAACTTGCACATAGTAACCAAAATGCACTAATACGCAACTTTTTACAACATAAATCGATAAAGATGATTTTTTAGTACATTTTGGTAAATTTTATTAAATATTTTAAGATCATTTAGAATAAGTAATGATTAATTTATAAATTTTAATTCATTGTTTAATTATTTTTATAAAATTGATGAATAAAAGTAAATTTAATTATGAGATAAATAAAATTCATACCATTTAATATGTGAGAATTAAAAAAGCAAAAAAAAAAATCTAAACATTAAAATAAATAAAATACATACATAGTGTTTTATGCATATAAAATTAAAGTGTTTATATTTGATTTATATATATATATATATATATATATAGTGTTTTCCATTATTAACATTGTCCTTCTAACTTTGCAAGTGTCAAACTAATTAAATTTTTTTTTCCCCATCAAAAGGAGCCAAAGTAACTAATGTTAAAGTAGTAAATAATAATAACAACAGTAATGTTTGGCCTAGTGGAAGATAGCTGTTACAATTTTCAAGTCTGTCTAATTAAATGGTAAGATAGTCCTTGTAATACCAAATCTGAAACAGTTTCCTTCACCAGTTCACCGGCAGTTGCGATTTCCTCCATTGGTCACCACGAGACCCTCCATCGGCGAGAAGAACTCATCGTTGTTTCTAAGATTTGATCTCGCATCTATTTTTTTGGTTGACACTACCTTTCCTTCTTCTTCTCCTCCTCCTTCCTATTCTTTTTTTTCCCCTTCTGTGATTTTCAACTGTAGAGTTAAAATGCCCGATTCTCTCAAAGAATCTGTTGGTTCAGTTGACTAATGGCTGATACTGCAAGAGTATTGGCCGGTTCTTAGTGAACCGGCTGAGACTGATGTGAATATCAAAACCCACCAATATACCGGTGAGTAACAGTAACGGAGTCCACCAATACCATTGCGAACCGGCTGGTTCGGAGAACCATGTTACAGAGACTGTATGTCCGTTGATTCATTTTTTTCTTTGTTTTCCAAAATTTCTCTCTCATCTTTCTCCCTCTTCTGCTCTCTCATATTGGCACAAATATATATGTATACACATATTGTATGTCCGCTGATACTCGTAAACAAGCAATCAAGCCGAGCTCGATTTCGTTCGAACATTGTCAAACGGAGCTCGATCATAGTGAGGAAGAGCTCGATCGAACACGAGTGGAGCTCGGACATCCCTTATGTTCGATGAGCCGAGCCAAACACTCCAAAGCTTGGCTCGGCTCGTTTACAGCCCTACTCTTTGGTGTTCGAAGTGTAATTTTTATATTGACATCGTTTTCTACTTTATCAAATTTACATGCCATATATTTTGTTTTAGTTTTACTAATTCTTAGGCTCCTTAATTCTAATGTCTTTCTCGAAGTATCTATTAAAATTTAAAACGATGTCATCTGCAAGTGATCATGACGGATTACGCGTGGTATATATATATATATATATATAAAGGAAAGTATTGAGGTCACTATCTAACAAAGGAAATGAAAATGTAATAACAAAGCATTCCTAATTTGGAAAAGAAAAGGTATTTGGAGAAAAAGAAGGGACAAAAATCAAGCCAATAAAAGTATCTCAACCATGCCAGAGAACTGTTATTCAGAAATTATGAGAAAGGTCAGGTTGCCATTACGTATTCAACCTATAATAAACATGCCCGACCACCCAGATAACCAACATCTTAAATAAACCACCAGTGTAAATGAGGTGAGGCTTTGTTTTCCCAGTCTTAATACAGTAGGATATGAGGTGCTCTGTCCCGACGCGAACACACTGTTTGGAAGGCCCATGGTATCAGATTTTGATTAACACATTAGAAAATCCTCTTTAGGGTATTTCTTTTTGCTTAAGATATTAAGCTATCGAATTCTTACTATTTGCAAGCAAATCAACTACGTACTAAGCACATAACATTCTTAGATCTACAAGTTTATAATTTACTTTTAAGAAGGAACGGATTCACCGAAATGTAAATGTAAATTTAAATTTCAGCATGCAATCAAAGTGACCATATGTTGTCATTCCAGATATCAATACATTGACTAAAAGTATCAATGTCAAGGATGAAGAAAACTTATTGAAGCAGATTTTCCTAAGGTACAAACGTATGATAATGAATGTTTAAGTGATGGATTTGAATGAATCTGTTTCTATACCTAGATTGCTTATAGACACAGGAAGACAGGGTAAAGAGGGAAGCACCAAAAAAATAGAATGCAGATATCAAAATTTACCATCTTTCTTTCCTGTAGTAACATAAGCCATCTTGGTTGGAAGACAAGACCACTAGAATGACTTGCAAGTTGTAATTTATTGTATAATATGTAGAAAATATGTTAGTTATGTTATGCAACAAGCTCAATAGTGAATGTGAAATATAATAACCATAGTTGATGGAGTGACATGACAATGCCAGGATGGAAGAATAACTCGTTGTGTGAGTATAAATAGGTTGGTTATGTACTTTTCTTTTCTGGTTTTACTTGTTTTCCTAAGATTCTCTCTTTTGATGGAGAATGGGATTTGAATCTTGTCATTGGTCACATAAAGGCTATTCAACACATCAATTACAATTCTTCATTCACTAGTTTCCTCTGCATCATGCATTATAAGGCACAATTAGTTTCATCTTTGTCTGCAAAATATTTCCGCTAACTTGTTAATATTGTGACCGTAACACATCCATGAATACTGTATTAAAATCATCCATTGTGCTCTTGAAATCAACAACTAATGAATGTTATTCGATTAGATGTAACAAAACATTTTCCGATTTGCTGACCAATGACTAATCGAAAAATATATTCATAAACACATTTGACATGTGTTAATGCTATTCAATTAGTCCACTAATGAATCTTATAACAACACAAATGTGAACACTTTCTTAGAAACATTTTCCGACTCTTGACCAGATATCACATATCAAATGCATAACACTATCTACCAATTCTAAATTTCCAATATAACAGGAACAGTCAAAATTCCGAAAAATAATCCAAAATTATGTGAATACTCTAGATCCATACATATGTGAATACAAACACAGATAGTGTATATATAAATATATAAATATAACTAAACAGATAGAAAGAGATTGAAATAGACGAAATCAGATTCAGAAACAGGAAAGTAACTAATCGAGCCCTGCCCTAAATTAGAGGAAACAGCAAGAGAGTATAATAATTGAGTGAAGAATTACTTACACGTTGAAAGTACCGGAGACCTTATCGTTGGCGGTTCTAACGGCGGCTTCGAGATCGAATCCTAAGCTGGAAGGGTCCGATTCGTCGGAAGCTTTGGAAGCACTGTAAGCGTTCCAATCTGCGAGCAGAGATGACGACGATTTCTGCAGATCGTCGGTGTTGCTACTGCTGGGGCCTCCGGTGAACCAAGATTGCGCCGTTTTCTGCATATCGGCGACAAATACAAAAGGCTCTCTCAGATTCAGTTCTCTCTCTTGGAAGCTTGAATTCCTTCACTCGGCTCCCTTAGACTGAGAATTGAGAAAGCTTGGCGATGGAGCTGGAGATCTGATGAATGAATTCACAACTCTCTCTCTCTTTTACGCGGGGTCGGGGAGAACTTCTTGTTGATTTATTAGCACATGCCTCAATTTTTTATTCTTTTGATATCGCATTCGCATTGAAGGAAAAAAAAAAAGTAAAATACATTAAAAATTAAAATGTTTTACAAAACGAAAATTTAAATCATAAAAATATCAATGAGATGATATTATGCGAGCCATATAAACATAATTAATAATATTTTTCTTCTTTATTTTGTATTTTTAGCCAACGTATTCTTTCAATTTAAATAGCAATATTCGTAGTAAAAATATAACACATTTTTATTTGAAAAGGCGAATAAATTATTTTGAAATCTTAGTGTTTTTATTAATTTGATCAAAACAATTGAAATTTTGTTAGATTTGGGAAGTTTTGACCAAATAGTTTAAATAACAAATTTTTTGTTTATGTTATTTGGAAACAATTCCAAAAATATTAACTTTATCCAAAAAAATTTTTAAAAAGTAGTAAAAAATTAACATATTTAGTATAATAGAAAAAAGTAAAATTATTTATAAGTCCTATTTTTCAATTGTAAGGACTAATAAGTCCTAAAAAAATTTGTTAGGACAACTAAGTTATGCTTTTAACAAATATTTTCAATTAAGTTCACAATTCTATTAACAATCATTTTTTTTCCAACAGTGTCCTTTTTTCATAAATGTCTTAAATTTTTTTTTTAATTAACATACTAAATATAACATTTACTTGTAATTTTTATTACTAGTGTCAATTTACAATTATAATGAAAAAACACATAGTTTTAATTGTCACCAAAATTAGCAACTTTTTAAAATATTTAACAAAGATATTTAAATTCAACCAATTGTAATAAAAATAAATATTAAAACAAGCCAAAAAGTTTCATAATTTTTTTCAATGAGGTGTATTTATGTACAATTAATGAATTATTTAATTTTTTTTCACTTTTTTCAATTTATATTGTTTTATAAATATTTAATTTCAAGATTTAAAGGTAATTTTATGTAAATTTAAGACTATGTTACACACACATATATACATATTTAAAGTTTATCAAGATGGTGTAAATCATTTTTTGAATAATTTTATATAAGAATGTCATTAATGATATTTTTATAAATAAAAAAAGGGTACTATTGGAAAAAAATCAATGTGAGTGAAACTATGAACTTAATAAAAAATATTAGTTAAAAGTAGGACTTAATTTTCTTGACAAAACGTTTTTAGGATATATACGTCTTTATAATTGAAAAGTATGACTTACAAGGAACTTTTTCTAAAAAGATTTCATATAATAGAAACAATTTCATACAATATGTGAAAACAATCACACTTTTTATTGCACAACAATTTTTGTTGAGAACATGAATGACTACAAAAAGAACCAAACTTTTAAGAAAAAATTCGAACAATTTAGTTTTTGTTTATTTATTAAGTGACGCTTAATTCGAACAACATTTTTGAGCTTGTTAATTAAAAGAGCAAGTTCAAATCAATATTTTCATAAACAACCTCGTGAACATAACTCGTTGGTTTGAATTTATAATCATTTTTTTCATTATCGATCTTGACTTTCAGTTATAGAGCTTGAGATTCAACTATCAAATGCTCCATTTATATTGATTCATTTGCAACCCTAAACATGTAAAAAAAGGACCTCCATTGTATTTATTCATCTGTTATTCCATGTTTGGTAGCACGGAAGATATTAGAGGATGATAGAGTAGCTTTTTACAGTTTGGAACAAGAGAGAGAGAGAGAGAGAGAGAGAGAGAAGTGTGGAAGGACAAGTTTTCTCTCACGACTTTTCCACTATCTAAGAGTGGGTTAAAAGTGGGAATGAGACGGAGGAAATGAAAGATGATTATGATATGAGATGCTAAAGTGATATTATTTATTGGTGGAAAAAAAAAAAGTGAAAATTATTCCATAAATTTTTTTTTGTTTTTTGGAAATTCAAATAAACTGTACAGATATATAATGTTAACACTTTACAGTGACGAGGACTTGGCCCACCAAGCAGACTTGGAAGGCCAGCACAAAAGGCCCTTAGCCATAACAAAAGAGTACAAGGCCCAAACCCATTTAAAATTAAAAGACTGTTAGAGCACAAAAGGCCCTTTATTGGTATTGATTATTTTTTTGAATAAGCTATAAATTGTTTCACTTATTATTTCGAGACCACATATATTTGGTAGATGGACATAGAAAATTGTTGGGATGGTAATTGCAAAGATTGGGATTGGGCCTTGTACTCATTATTAACCACCTTCAAGTGGATGCATGATGCATATCCATTTCTTCTAAACCATCAACAACACAAAAAGCGCATTTTTTGATTTACCATTTGAACGATGTTTGGTGTTATTGTATAAGATGATGTACGGAGGAAACAACTCTTGAAAGCATTGCTTATGGGGGTTCTTTTTTTGACCTGCTGATGTTATAAGTGAATTTTTAAAAGAAAAATGAAAGCTGATGAATTAATAAATAAGTATAAAATCAGACTTGTAGCTAAAGTTTACAAACAAAAAAGGGGTTAGATTACTTTGACATATACTCACCGGTAACAAGAATTATATCAAATAGAATGTTAATTACCATTACAGCATTGCAAAATCTCGAAATACATCAAATGAATGTTAAAATAAAATTCTTGAATGATGATCTGGATGAGAAAATTTATATGGAACAACCAAAAGGTTTCATAGTTCCAGGGAAAGAGAAAAAAAGTGTGCAGGCTTATTAAATCTCTTTATAGATTAAAGCAAGCATCTAAACAATGGTATGAGAAATTTGATAAAGTGATGTTGTCAAATGAGTTTAAAATTAATGAGTGTGATAAATGTGTTTATACAAAGAGCACTCAAGAAGGGTATGTCATTGTGTGTTTATATGTGAATGATATGTTAATCATGGGTATCAATAATGGCATCATTAAAGCTTCTAAGAAAGGCCTCACCAATAACTTTAATATAAAAGGTATGGGTATTGTTAATGTCATTCTAGTAATTAACAAAGTATTAAGATATTTGAGATACGCCCTGAATTTTGGGTTACACTATACAAGATACTCAGCTGTACTTGAGGGATATAATGATGCTAACTGGATCTCGGATACAAAAAACTTAAATTCCATGAGTGGAAATTTCTTTACTCTTGGTGGTGCCGCAATGTCTTGGAAATCCTCAAAGCAAACATGTATTGCCAGATCCATAATGAAATCTGAATTTATTGTTTTGGATAAAGCAAGTGAAAAAGCAGAGTGGCTTCGTACTTTCCTAGAGAATATTACAAATTGGCCAAAACATGTGCCTATGATTTGTATACATTGTGATAGTCAATCAGCAATTGGGAGGGCACAAAGTAACATATATTATAAGTCTCGAAATATATGAAGGAGACATAATATTGTTAAGTAGTTGCTCTCAAGTGGAATGATTTTCATTGAGTACAGTAAAATCCCTATAAAATAATCCTCTTGGAACCAAAAGAAATTATTATCTTAGCGGGATTATTGATTTATCAATAAATGAATAATTTATTAACTTATCGATAAATGAATATTTATTATTTTAGAGTGAGTATTATGTTCTACTACTTGTACATGTATGGCTTATAAATCCAAAAACAATGGATGTAGTCAAAAGTTAATACATAGAAGCCGAAGAGACTTTAAAAAAAGAAGATATGGCTATTAATTGTAGAAGATAGAAAGACTCCTAAAAGGAAGAGATGTAGTGTCAAAACTTAATGTCCTAGAAGATAACAAGGTTGTCAAATAAAAAATTACTCGATATTGTATTATGAAGTTTTGTTTTCTATTTTTTTATGTACTTCATCAACTATTAATTTATATTTCGTTGGGCCCTTAAGAATTTCTAAAAAAATTATTATCTTATGCATTTAGAGAAGTTATTAATTTAGTACATTGACACGAGTTATGAAGTGAGTGGCTTCTATGGGAATGAAAGGCTAATTTCTCTATTTCTATAAAAATTGTGTTTACCCAAAATTCTAGCATTCATCTGAAATTAAGATAAAATAATAATTTACATCTCTTGAATACTCTCTATTATTATAGAAAAAAATGTCAATTGCCGCAATGCAAATTCACAAATTCCCAAATAAATCATAACAAAATCTCATATTCTATAACATGGGCTACAAAACACAGTTTGACACAAATCAACTAATAAAAGTCGTAATATTAGCACCAGTATATAGCAGCTACAAATACCATTGAAAATTGAGAAACAGAGGAAAAAAACTAGAGAGAAAATAAAAAAGTGAGAAACAGAGGAACATCTTGAAAAAGATGATGATGTAGATCTGAAAAATGAGATGGTGAGAGAAATACCTTCAAGCAGGAGGAGCGAGAATGGATGAGATCGGCGGCAGATGTTCCTCGCCAATGGTGAAAGAGAGAATGGACGAGATCGGCGGCACGAGCTCTTTGCTCCTCGCTGGTGGTTAGAGATAAGAGAATGAATGATGTGGGTAGGGTTTGGGGCTGTCGTTTGGCAAAAAGATGCTACAGGGATATGTTTTTTTAGCGCTACAGTATATGCACTCCCGCATCCGCTACAGTAACTCTTGAAACGTAAACAAATAAGCACCATTTTGGTGTTTAAAAATTTAGCTTGTTGGAACAGGTATCTGTTTAAGAATGTTTAAGTTATTTATAAACAAAACAACTATTAACAAACGTATTTTTTTATTGTTTATTGTTTATATAAACAATAAACATCAAACATAAACGGTTGCCAAACGGGACCTAAATAAACACATAATATACTTAAAATTTATTATAATTTTCTTTTGATTCGGTATTTTCTATCACAGTTGAATTATAAAGAAAGACCTAGTAAAGATAGAGAGAAGTGGAGGGAGTGCAAAAGAGAATATATGTATATATAATAAAATATATAAAAATAAATAAAAAAATTAGTGAGAGAAACCCAATGTGATTACGGTTCTTATTTCTTCCTTTAATAAGATTCATTTAGTTTGATAAAATATTAAAAATTATGAAAAGTATAATATGTATCAAAATAGAGGATATTTATGATAGATGGTAATATAATCGTAATGAAGCTGCATATGTTCATTAATCAAGAGATATGTACATATAGAGTTAAGGAAAACTAATTCACTCCAAGATACAAGGAAGAATCCTAGTCTTAAGGAAGACTTAACTAATTGTTGAATACAAGGAAGTTTGAATTTAAAATAGATTCTAATAACTGAATTAATCTACAGTTTGATAGGCCCCCTCAAGATAGGCCACATGTAAAGAGGCCAATCTTGTCTCGTAAATTCTAAATTGGGAACGAGGCAAAGGTTTGGTAAGAAGATCAAAAAGCTGATCTGCAGAGGAAACATGAGCCACTTGAAGAGCACCAGATTGAACTTGAGCACAAAGAAAGTGATAATCAACCACCACATGCTTCATTTGAGAATGAAATACTGGATTTGAACTTAACTGTGTTGCACCTACATTATCGCAGTAGATTACTGGGGGGTTGATCAGATTGATGCAAAGTTCAAAGAGCATAGAGCGAACCTAACATAGTTAAGCAGTAGTAGCAGCAATTGAGCGATATTCAGCCTCAGTAGAAGAATGAGCCATTGTTTTTTATTTCTTAGAGCTCCAGGAAATAAGATTGCTGCCAAGGTAAACTAGGTAAGCACCAGTGGAAGAGTAGTCATCTTTGTTACCTGCCCAGTCAGCATCAAAAAAGGCATGAATCGAGTCTAAGAAAGCATGAAGGGATAGCGGTGAGTTGCGGTGAAAAAAAAGGCCATCATTCAAGGTACTACAGAGGTAACACAAAATTCTTTTAACAAGATTCCAATGTTCATCTGTTGGTTGACACATAAACTGAGACATTTTGTTAACAGCAAAGAAATTTCTGGACGAGTGAGAGACAAGTATTGAAGGCTGCATACTACTGTTCTGTATTCAGTTGGATCAGAGAGAGGTGATCCCGATGATAATGTAAGGGAGGATGAGTTGATTGGTAAATGAGTAAGTACAGGTTTAGCTTCTTGCATATGTGTTTGAGTAAGTATATCTTTTATATATCTCTGTTGGGAAAGGAGGACATCATGTCGATGAGGAACAACTTCAACACCAAGGAAATATGAAGAGTGCACAGATCCTTGAGAGAAAAATGCTGAGCTAGACAAGCAACAAATTGAGATACAAGATCTGCATTGTTACCAGTTAGTATAATATCATTAACATAGACCAAGAGGTAGAGCAATTTGGTGCCAATTTTAAGAACAAATAGAGAAGTGTCAGAATGGGAGTTTTTAAACCCAAAATCAACAAGAAATTGGCGCAACTCATGATACCATGCCCGAGGAGCTTATTTGAGGTCGTAAATAGCTTTGTAAAGTTTACACACATGAGTGAGATTATTAGAGTCAATGAAGCCAAAGGGCTGAACCATGTACACCGTTTCTGATAAATTGCCTTGAAGGAAGGCGTTGTTGACATATAATTGGTGAAGGGACCAACATTGCTGACAGCAATACTAAGCACCAGTCGAACAGTAGTTGGCTTGATGACTGGACTGAATGTTTCAAAATAATCCACACCTGGTCTTTGATGAAAACCTTTGGCCATAAGGCGAGTTTTAAACCTGTCAATAGAACCATCAGAATTCCTTTTGATGCAAAATATCCACTTATAGCCTACAAGGTTGGTGATACCATGTTCCATTGCGAACAAGAGTATCATACTCTTCTGACATTACTTTTTGCGCCAGTTTGGGTCTTTTAGAGCCTGGGTAATGGATGATGGTTCTGGGCTAGGTGAAGAGGCTAAGTGAATGTGAAGGTTTAGCTTTTGAATTGGTTTGGTGATATGGTTTATGGTTCGGGTAGTCATGGGATGGCGAGGAGGTGGTGTAGAGGCTGGGTGTGAGGCAGGGGAATGTTGTGGTGGAGAGTCTGTTTGAGGGGATGATGATGACGATGTTGGAGAGGGATCAGCAGCATGAGGCTTTAATAGAGTGTAGATACTCAGTTATGGTCAGAATGCCCTTGGTTGGGTTTTTGAGTTGGTTTTTGACTTGGTTGATGCTGCTATGAGAGGGTTTGGCATACGTGTTGGCAAATATGGTCCAGGCTTCCTTAGCAGTCCCTACGCGAGCAATAAAAAGAATGATGGTAAGGGAGAGAGAGCCAATCAAAGCATTGAGCAGTGGCTGATCCTTGCAAATCCAGAGTTTATGAGAAGGATTCACTGCTATGATATTGTTTGCAGTAATGGTGTTTGGAGGACAGGGTGTAGATCCATTGATATACCCAATGAGGTCATATCCAATTAATAGAGTTTCAAATTGAAGTTTCCAGGAGATGTAGTTTGTGGATGTGAGTTTGAGAGGTGTTTGAGCTAAGATATTTATTGTGATGAGAGGAACCTCATGGTGTTGAGGGCTGGCAGGAGAGGCAGTATCTGAGGGGTTGGTTTGGGTGGTCATGTTGTGGTTGTATGATAAGGAAGAAAAATGGAAGGAAAAAAAATTAATGGTGGAGAATATTGAGATGCTCTGATACCATGATAGATGGTAATACAATCATAATGAAGTTGTATATGTTCATTAATCAAGAGACCTGTACATATAGAGTTAAGGAAAACTAATTCACTCCAAGATACAAAGAAGAATCCTAGTCTTAAGGAAGACTTAGCCAATTGCTGAATACAAGGAAATTTGAATTTAAAATAGATTCTAATAGCTGAATTAATATACAGTCTGATAATTTATGTCTTTTTTATATTGTCACGTCATATTCGAAATATAATTTCGAGATACATATTCGAGATGTGTAGCACTGCTCACCAAGTTAGCAAGTCTCAACAACGTCAGTGGCTTCACTCACCACAAAATCAAAAAATTTAATAAGAGTACACCACGTGTCCAATATACGGAGCTAGTTAACCTACCCCCTTGTCTCTCGGCGCAAGAGACATTTCGGTCGTCACCAATATCACTATGGGCAAATTACACTTACCTCTTCTCTAGATTGACTTTATTACAATTACCTCAATTCTAGTTTGGCATATTACACTTACCCCCCTCTCACTAACAGATTTTAACTACTGTTAACGAAAAATATAAAATTACCCTTATGCCATTTACACTTACCTTCTCTCTAGATTGACTTATTACACTCACCCCTATGTTTTGGAATATTACACTTACCCCCTCTAATTTGTATGTTTGTAACAAATAACCCTTTTATCGCCAACAATACTAACTGTTAGCGATGGTCAATGCTGGTATGGTCAAATTTAAAGATTTATATGACAAAAATACTCTTCAAATATTTGTAGGAACGTTTTTGTCCTATGTTGCTTGTGCAGAAAGACAAATCTAACCCCAACTAAATAAAATACATGGATCATTTTCTTTTACATATTCGTCTTTCATCTTTTCTTTCTTTCTCTAAATCTATTGTCAATTTTATATCTATATACATGTCAATATATCATTTAGTTTTAGTCATTGTTCACTTTCGATTATATCGATTATCGATTCGGATAATGACATCATAATGATGAAAACTAATAGATTTTGGAGTTTATCTTTGTTTAAAGTGTTTGACAGACATTTTGAACAAAATGTAATGAGTTTTAATCCTTTGAAACGTTTCAACCTTTAAAATTTTTAAAAATTTGTTGTGGCAAAATAGTTTTTAGTTAAAATTATTTATATAATAAGGACACAATTATAATTTCACATTTTTATTATATAAATTTTCAAATTTGGTCACGCTAGCATTGACCATCTCTAATCGTTAGTGTTGCTAACGATAAGAAGGTATTTGCTACAAATGTCCAAATTAAAGGAGATAAGTGTAATTCCAAAACATATGGGTAGTGAGTATAATAAGACAATCTAAAGGGGATGTAAGTGTAAATAATATAAGAATAATTTTACATTTTCAGTTAATAACTGTTAAAATCTATTAGTAAAAAAGATAAGTGTAATATGTCAAATTAGAGGAAAGAATGATAGTAGCGGGACAGTCACTCAAAAATTGCATCATCATGCTATACAGGAGAAAAAATAAAATCGCAATATGGAATTGCAGTATCTAAGACAAAGCAATATGGAATTGCAGTATCTTGGATGAGGCTGCCTTTCTTAACCCTATGTCAGAAAAAAAAAAAAAAAAAAGGCAAAAAAATGCAACACACTTTTGAGCGTGTACACGTGAAAATCCACTGACAATTCCCTTGAAAAAATGCGGCGACTTGCCTAGCTAAAAATTCACGTCACTATACTTTTGTAAAGGTGATCATTCTCAATTGAAAAAAGACAAAAAAATCGGTTGAAAAAGGTTATTTTGTTGCATGTGCGATGCTAATGCGTTTTACACTTACTTGTAAAGAGCGCATTTTACAATTTTGTCAGCACCTGCGGGGATAAGCGTTGTAGACTCGCTTTTGTTCGCCCACAAGATTAAAAAATAATTATGTTACTGTCTAAAAGAATTGTATACAACGCTAACACTACACTCTCTACTTTAATGCAAAATTATTACATACCAAGGAATCCCCACAAGATTAAAAAATAATTATATGTTACGTACTGCTCGAAGAATTATATACAACGTTAACATTCACACTCTCTACTTTAACGAAAAATTATTATATATTACAAACATTTTGTGTATCAAAGAATCTCAGCTAATATTCCATCTTTTATAATTTTTTATAATAATAAAAAATAAAATTTTATCACTCGTAAAATTCTTACATTTAAGAAATCTCCGAATATTATAAAATTACTTACTTTAAGCTTACGCCCACACGGCAGGACGTGTTGTTACAGATGAAATCTTACATTATTTATAGACATCTATATACTCTCTAGAACTCTTTGCACAAATCTTTCACATATTTATCATTCTACAAGACTCTCTACTATTTTAGAATCTTTTGTTACATCTCTAAAATTATTTTCAAGTCCAATATTCTACAATCTTTCAACTTTTTAAAATCCAAATATCTACAAACTCTTTTCAATGGTTAAATAGTCTTTCAACTATTTATACAGCATTTTTTAAATCTTTAACTCTCTACAAATATGTACAAGTTATTTCCAATAGTTTGGAGTCTTTCATCTCTTTCTAACAGTCTACCGTGCACTACACAATTTACCAAACCATGAAGATCTCTCGATCAGAAGAGAGAAGGGATTGTGTACGGTTACCTATGACTAAACTTGTCTCACATCGAATTCAAATAAAACCTGTCTGATTGGATTCGAATCTGATAGAGTAAATGTGATTCAATCAATCCAATGGATTAGTTGAGAGTAAATGTGATTCAATCAATCCAATGGATTAGTTGTTATGCAGTCCATATCTAATTTGCACTTTATCGCATATTCAATCCGATAACTTAATTTGTTAAAATTTGTAATTTTTGGTAAAAGTTTCAAAATATAAATTAAAGGGAAATGCTAAACGTCATGAAATTTTATCATGAATTACCTTTATGAATGATGTGGCAAGTAATAATACCATTGACATTCCGTGTATGGGGGGAATCCCACCAATACTAATTCACCATTTAATTGCCACATCATTCGAGACAAAATTTCATGAAATATTTTCATGAGGTGTAGCATTGCTCTAAATTAAATAAGGTGAGAAAAAAAAAGAGATAGGACAAAAAAAAATAAAAACGAGGAAAAGAGAATAAAGATGAAACACTTTATTATTACTTAAATGAAAAAAATCAATAAAGAAAAGAAAATAATTAAAAATATGTCGAAAGTAAAATTTGTAATTCTATACCTGATAAACTACTATGAAAACAATATTTTTTATTAAATTTTTGATAAAATGTATAACAATTAAATAATAGATAATATATATGTAGCATATTATATATTATATTTGGACGTATCATATTTATTATCAAATCAAATTAACTATAAATTATATTCAATTTATTAACTAAACGAATTGTAGAATTCAAATTGTTAACAAATGATGGAACTAAACATTATATATATATATATATATATATATATATATATATATATATATATATATATTTTGGAATTATGAGATCAAACTCCGATAGAAGTCAGATTAAAACTCGATCTGTTGATCCTTCATTTACAACCTTGCAATTTACCGTGGCCACGTAAATAATAACGCATGTATAGGCACGTGAAACTCACATGCGCCTTTCTGCGATTTGAGTTCAACGAACCTCGGTCTCTGTGGATGAGGATATGTGACGACTGGTATCTATGAAGTGACAATAGATATTCTCATTCTTTGTGCCTTGGTGCAATTTTATAATAACCAACGATTCCATTTCTTGGGTAGTGTGAAATGTCATTTTATTTCGACATTTGATTTTCCAACAAATGTCAATATTAATTTTATTGTCATCTGTTGCTTCTATCCTCAGCCACTAAATTATATTTCTTCCACCAATTCGAGGAAACTGTACGTCATTGTGTCACATGAACACTTGGGGCCAATGTTTCCTATGAGTCAGAACCATACAAGATACCATTTGGCATGGCATGGCATGTCAATTAAACCTGCAGAAACATGTTCCATTTTTGTATGCATGGCACTATATTATACATATATTATATATATATAACATATAACATATATATAGAGATGTTGAACTTCTTAGTGACATGCATGCATGCATGCTCCATGAAGGTGACAAAACCTGCAGAAATATTTTTGTATATATATATATATATATATATATATATATATGTAGAGAGAGAGAGATGTGTTGATTTTATTGGTGACATTCTCCTGAAGGCGGGGTGCATAAGGATAAGGGGAGGACGCTGGAGGATGCGTGGTGCAAGCTAGAATCTTCCAATTTAAGGATGACACATATACGGCAAACGATGGATAGGCACGTGAAATTCATATGTATGATGATGGGCTCTTTTATAATCTCTTGATTAAATAACCCCAGTTTTCACAGCAAACTTTGGGAGCTAGCTTGTACACTTCATTTATTTGACGCCCTCTTTCTTCAACTAATATATATATATATATATATACCATATGGTTGGATGGATTACATTAATCTCAAAAACAATATAGAATTAATTGGTGATGGTCTAATTCTTTCTCGTTAATTTGTTAGGCAATTTTGGACTAATTGACTCTGGACTCCCCCACTAGCTACTTTATGATTATGTGCTAAAAATGAGAAAACTCAAAAAAAAAAGAAAAAGAAAGAAAGTAAGTGTTCCATATGTTAGGCTATTAATTTTATTATTATCATTACTGTTTTTTGGTAAATAAATATATTATTGAAAATTGTAAAAAAAAAAGTATATTATTGAAGAAAAAACAAGGCCCAGCAACAATTTGATTCATATCTTAAGCTGTTTATTTGTTTCCATTGAATATTTTTATTAGTACTCTCACTCTCTCTGCGTGTGAAGAAAAAAAAAAAC
Source organism: Cornus controversa (assembly GCA_026545225.1). Lineage (NCBI taxonomy): Eukaryota > Viridiplantae > Streptophyta > Magnoliopsida > Cornales > Cornaceae > Cornus > Cornus controversa. Next base: position 72,354,370 of record CM048847.1, read on the forward strand.
ATTAATAAAACTGGGACCGGAAAGAGAAAGGAGTCTGATAGGTAAATAGCTATACGTGTGAATATTTGTGGAAACTGGAAGATGGGGACATGACGACCATCCATGTGATACAATAATGATCAGTATATATGCATTTACACAAACATATATATATATATATATATATATATATGAACTTGTATAATAGTATATATATTTTTTTGGGTAAGGTATAAACTTCTTTGTTATAGGCCATTACTATACAATTCGGAGAGGTAAGGTGCCTGGTGGACCCACTGTCCAGTCGATTGATGAAGGGGTCCTTTGAGATTTGGACACGTAGTGAGGAGGAGAGAAAAAATATATTATATTACATTTACACTACACGGATCGAGTAAGAGATCATGTGCGATGCTGATTTCATATTGATGAACAGTGTCAGACTCAGCTTGTCATTTTCTCTATAGTATTCAATACTACCAATATATATATTTTACAAAGAAGACAAATCTGATGGTTTTTAATGGTCAGATTTTCTCTAAACATCAATTTAGAGATAATGTTCTGTTGGAGTAATCAGGCTCGACGGCATAAATTTTTTTTTTTTTATTGTAGTGAATTATTTTAAGAGTGTGAGGGTAGATAAACGTGTAAATTTATGTGTAAACGTAATGAGAGAATCGTGATTGTTAGATTTATTATAAAAAAAAAATTATTTTAAATCATAAATAAGTATAGATATTTTGAACATTAAAATTGTTTTTTTAAAATTATTTTCAATCTTTAGATTGTGATTTTTTTTAAAGTAAAATTTAACACCATACTTAAATGTAATATAAATATATTTGACTGGATTTAATTATTTATAATATTATCTGATCAGTTGGTTAAAATATATAAGATATTGACATAATTGTTATCAAGCTCCAGAGATAATTTAGTAATCAAATATGTATATAATTGTTAGAGTGGTCTAAAAGTGACTAATAATTTCATCTAAATCATTGCATTAGAGTGATCGTGGTAGATATATATTATTTTAAATTTAGTAATTAAATTATAATTATCCCAATCTTTTTTTATTCCTGCAAAGCAGTTGTAGCACCTAGCCGTTCACACTAAAACATTTTTGTTATTCCTTGGCCAGGGACAAAAAAGTTTAAATAAAGAGTAAAAAGAATACTTACCCTAAACAAATATATATATATATATATATATATATATATATATATATATATTGTGGAAAATGAATATATTCATTAACTCATAAATAGCATATAAATAAGTGATTTATTATAATTTTGGTAGCCTGTAGAAAATCCTTGTATTTGCAAAACTTTATAAACAAAAAATATGAATACTTATCTGGAGGAGTCATATATGTCTGAATCTAACAAGTACTAAACGCCGCAGTCTCTTAAACATTTTCAGACAATTGTTTGACCCATTCTATCAAACAAGTGAATAATATGTCTTTTCTTTCTTGAATTAATTCAATTATTTTTTTAAAAAAAATGAGTCAGAAATTCTAAAGATAAATAATATTGAACGATCATAGTCTTAAACCAAAAGTTCCAAGATGAAAAATGGATTAGAAAATATTTCCATTGATGGCATTAGAAGGTTTAATTTTATATTAATAAGATGCCCGGCCACCAAATTTAAACAGGCAATATACATATATTGTGAGAATGTTATTTAAAAAAATAATTGAAGTGACCAAATATTAATAATTTTTAATTATTAAAAATTATTTTAAAAAATGTTGTAGTTGCTGCTCAAAGCAATGGGGTTAAAACAAGAAGTGAAATGAGATAGATAGAGTAACCACGGTTAGGGTGTGTGGTGTTATGAATAGGAGGAAGGAATAGGAATAGGAATAGGAATAGGAATATAGGATCCTGTGTGGATCAGGGCACACCACATCCAACGATTCACATGACTTACATGTGTGATCAGGCCACACGTGTGAGTGACAAACTCGGCCTATAAATAGAGGTCTCTTTTCTTCTCTTAAGTCATCTCAGTTTCAGCCCCAACCTCGTAATCCTATGAGTAGCCCTACCTGAAAGTCTCTCTTTCTTGTAAAAATCTTTTAGTTTTCAGCCCATTTCTAAATACAAATCTCTAGTTTCATATAGTAGCTCAAACATTCCAAGCTCACTCTGTAAGTCTCTCTCATTTGAAATTGTTGGTCTCTCTTCGTATAAACAAACAGTCTTTTTCCTTTTTCTATTTTCTTTTTCCTTTTGCAACATATTTTGTTTTAGATCTCAATTTTTTCAACCCTATCACGATCTTTTCCCACTCACCCTTTGATGGTTTGCTTTGAATTTTCGGTTTTTGAAAATGGATTGTGATTGAAATGATGTAATCCAAATCCATTTCTTCTGTTTGTCTTTCTGATCTGACAAGTTTGACACTTTCACTCGTTGATTTACGCTTAGATCTCCACATGTGAAAAGTAGTTTTTTTTTTCTCTTCTTTTCTTTTTTCCCAGTAATTTAAAGATATAGGTCAAGACATATGAGAAGTTCTTCCTTCACCTGGGTGTTTCTCTTTATGCATTGACGTCAAATATTATGCATAAAGAGATATATACACTCAGGAGGTGTATATGTATATCAAATACTTATATGTATATGTATTGTGAGTGTGTGTGTATGTGTATATATATATATATATATATATATATAGACACACGTGTGCGTGTGTTTATGAATAATTGTGTCTATACTTTCTCTAGGATAATGATGTACTCTTAGAAGGCCATCTTATTCTATGTGGAAAGTGGTGGAGAAGTGGGTACCTAACCAAAAAAAAAAAAAAAAGAGAAAATATCTGTGTCTCTCTGGTCCATATATGGTTCTTGTAGAATTGATGCCCCTTTATATGTTTCAGTAATCTGATTACTCCTTTCATTTTTGTGTTTCATATGCAGATTTGTTTCGTTGAATTATTTGAAGGATTTTGCTACTGCCTAATTCGTTACAAGGTAATTATGTTGATTTATTACTTTTGATTTTGTTTTCAAATATTTTTATTTATTTATTCATGCTTAACTCTCTCTGATACAGAAAACTGAGCGTGCATTTTCTACAAGTTTCTCCTCTTCGAAAAATAGCATATACTTTTTGAAATAAAAATATGGGTGTGTTTGGTTGCATTTTCTTAATAACCTATTTTTAGATTTCAATACAAAAACTATGGGAGTTTTAGAAACGTGCCATTTGCTAGATCTCACATTTTTTTACTAGAATACAGAAAATAAAAATAGAGTGCATCTTGTTTATATATTCTCAGAAACAGGCCTGTTTTGGGGGCAAATTATAGGACAATTTTTAAATGAATTTCTTTTCATGCAATTTTGTTTTTCTTTTTTTTTTTTTTTAGTAAGACACAACTCCTTGAAAAGAGGAGGTAGCACTAGAGCTAAAGCTAAGACCCTTGGTGTTAAATAATGCCGATTTTATTACTACAGTGTTCAACTCTCTAAAAATCTAATCAGAATTAAAAGAACATTTGAACACATATTTTGTCAATGTTGTTTTATTAATAATTTTCAGAAATTAAGTTGATTTTTGTTGAAAACATGTACTAGTATTTGGAGATGATACCAAGAAAATTCTTAAGCTTAATCAGTACTATAGCTTTTGTCCTTACACTTGTTTCTTTAATGTTCATCTGATTTGGGTGGGCTACAGAGCTGAGCTTTTAATTTTTTCAAATCAAGCTTCAAAATTACAATGGGTCTGTCAAATTATCCGAATGCAACTGATGGGGGAGTGCTTATCGTAATTCTGGTAAACGCGGCCATGTCTATCTGCGTTGTCAAAGACATATTCGTCTCCATCCTTGACGTGGTGGGCATCCATATTGCTGCATCATCAGATGAAAATTCCATTGACAGTCTCACAGTAGAATGCCGCAGAAGCCCCTCCTACGTGAAGGATTTCCAGGGCCAGAATGCTGCAGTCCGGTTTGATAGTGTCACCAGTCCTGAACAGGAAGAGTGCACGGTTTGCCTAACTGAGTTCCAACCTGAGTCAGAGATAAACCACCTGCCTTGTGGCCATATCTTCCACAAATTGTGCTTGGAGAAATGGCTCAAGTATTGGAGAGTCACATGCCCTAATTGCAGGACTCCCATGATGCCACAAGAGGAAGATACTTCTTCTCCAACACTATCATCAGATTGAATTAGATTGAATTGAATTGAATGCTCCCTCCCTCCCTCCTTGAATGAGTTTTGTTGTATAGCTTAGCTTACTAGTTTACAGAGAGTTGGTTGACACGGATATTGATATGCATGCATCAGATGGGCATACTTATAATTACATACTTAGTGTTGATGTGCCAGCAGTAGTAATAGTCTAGTAGAATGTGTGTAACTTAATAATAAGTTGATGAAGCTCTCTCTGTAACCAAAAGTTATCTATCATGTACTGTACTGTACTGTACATATTTTTGTAAGGTTTTTGAACTTGTATGAATCTATCTTGAGCTTAGGTTTATGAAAAGAATTACGTTCTCTAGCACCTTAATTGTCCAATTCAACAACACTATATATGATCAGACAGATTGAATGTTGGTGTATATATATATATATATATATATATACACTCACTCTGTTAATGCTGCATTTTTCTATTGAAATTTCTTGTTAAACAACATGACTTGTTAACAAGCAAAAAACTTGAAATTAGTAGGACAATAAAAAGCACATGAACTTGGAGCATTTGTGTCTTATAACTCTCAAGTTGCTAATAAGCAAATTCATATAATTAAGGATCTCAAATTATTAACAGAAACAAATACAACAACCATGTCACTATTACGTACAGTATATTCTTAAGTCTTAAAAACATGAAACCTCTCATGCAGTAAAAAATATACTTAGCTTACTGAGCATGGAGATCAAACATTCTGGTTGGTTTACCGGCAGCTAACTCTGACAATTTAGGGCCAACAGCTAACTCTGATAGTTTAGAGCCAACGGACATGCTACTGCGAGTTAGGGTATTAGCATTTCTGTGTTTGCGGCACCGAAAAGATCCAGCATGTGTGGTTGGTGAGCACAGGCAATTGTATTTTACACTGGATGATTTTCGCAAGCCCATTGGCGATGATAGTGTTGAGGACACCATTGATGATGATGATGATTTCTTCACCTCCTCTATATCTATATGTGGCACGGCTATCTTCTTTTTCCCAGCCTTTTCCTCCATCCTAACCCTGGATTCAACGCTCACCTGAGTTAACATTAATTTCGCTTAAACAAAGAAACAACACAACAGCTTATGCATGTTGAGGTACTTTGCAAAGTTTTGAACACAAACTAATTTCTTTAGTGCTTCAACTCTTGAACATGAAGGATTGTTGACATCAAAAAAGTTAGGTCTAAAATGGATATAACATGTTTCTTCACAGGATTTCTCAGCAAGAGTTGATAGAATATGCCTGTACGTTTTAGAAACATTTTATACTTCAAACTTTTGTTTTTCTCTTTTTTTATCCATAACATATAGGAAGGCAAAATAGTGAGCTTGAGGAGAAGTTATGGTTAGTAATACTTTAAAAAGATGATTGAATGAAGAACTCAAGGCTTGTTTGGTTTTGTTTTTGAATATTATGTTCTCTTTCTGAAAATTGAATCAAATAAAATGATTTGCAAAATATGATTGCAGGGTTGTTTCCCAAGCAATGGTGGAAACTGAAATAGATTCGGAAATGGTCATGATTCAAAGGCTTTATCATTTTCTTTTCTTTTTTTTTTGGGATGAAGATGGAAGATGAAAATGAATTTGTAAACGAGAGCTAACAAGCCCTACATAAATCTATTATTGCTTGTTTTGAACCAAATAACATAAAAAGTTCCAAGAGCATTGGTTTAGACAGAAAATGGTATCTAACTGAGATCTGGACCACCTTTATTTACCGGCATTTTTTTACCCATGGCACAACATCGCCAGACTAAAGATGCCATCAAACCATAAAAAGAACTCCAAAAATTGAAATTTCCAAACAACGTATTATTATAGATAAGCATACACAAAACACCAAATATGTTAAAACAAAAATGAATATATATATATATATATATATATACCAATGCAATGGCAAACAAAGTTGTTGACATGATTCATAAGTTGATAAGTAATGCAATTTTATTCTTGGAACAAGTGCAGATGGAGAAAGAAACTTAGCCTGGGTGTTGTTTCAACAAAGAAACAGAGAAATGTGACAGAAGCAAAAAAGTGAAAGCATTGTGGACTAATGCGCATTACCTGTCGATTATTCGTGACTAATAATTCTGGTTTTCCACTAACTGGGATTTCTCTTCCTCTCAGTAAGATTTTATGGAGAGAAACAGAGAGGAAAACTGCTTTGACAATGACAATGGTTAGGAAGCTGGTTTTTTTCATTCAACAGAGCGCCATTTGTTACTCTCTCCAGGATGGATTTCTGAGGTGATGCTAAATCCTAAATTTTGCACCACAAAACCCTCTTACTTTTATTAGAAGGGTGATTGCATCCAAATATTTTTTCAGTTACAATCTGTTACATATTTAGCCTGCAAATTTGTAAAATTTTCTACAGGTTTTTAGGAGCCTCAATTTAGTGAATGTTATACAGGTTTCTAGGGAGTCAGTTGTGATAATGACTACCTCTCATTACGGTAGAAATTGGTCCTTATATCATACATACATAATTACATATGCACAGTTCCAGACACACACACACACACATATATATATATATATATTATATATATATATTGCCATCATTCTATTGACGTAAACAACTTTGTGCAAAAGCACCGCATAATGGCATCATTCTATTGATGTAACCTGTTTTATTTACCAAGGTAATTGCAATACCTGAAGATCATGTTGATTTCAAGTTGGAATCTCCATCACAAGTTCATGAAGGCCAAGTTGCCTTCAACACTTCCAACTTCAACCAGCAAATAAAAAGCATATAGCAAATAACTAAACAAGTGAGAGCTGCCATTAGGAATTTAAGAAACTACCCGTAAGCGCAGCAATAATTTGGAGAGGGAAAAGGGCATAAAACAATGAGCAAGAAGCACAGGGGTGGTGCAATGATTGCCCAGGAAGAAAGACAACACAACACAATTACATTTCATCAAACGGAAAGAATTACAATTAGGAGAACAGGCATGTGGAAGAGCAACCTGTGACTATGAATATAATCAATCTTGTTCTCCACAGAATTTGAACCAAGTATACGAGTAAAAGTTCCATCCTGATTAAATATCATGCAACTGGGTAAAAGAGAATGAAATCAAATCACAAGCCAAGCACAGCTAAAGCTTAAACATAACACGAAGTTAAATAACAATGATAGTGTTTTTCCTAGAAGTACAAGACTCGTGAGAATGCTACTTGAATTCCAAATTAACAATTAAGACAAAAATTTCTCAAAAACAAACAGATCATATCTAAAGATACACGTGGAGTGGAGCTATGATAAAACCACACCTACTGGGACTGGCTCGCAGGATTGCAGGTGTTAACACCATCCTTGCAGTCATTAGTAAGATCGTTGAAAGTCTCAATCTGCTTCTTTCCCCTCAAGAAAACTTCTGTGTCAACAGACCCCCTCATGTAACCATCGAATTCAACTGGAACCCCATTATTAAGCTTTGTCGTGTCTGAATACCACTCACTATTCTCATCCCAAAGATCTTTATATTCATCAAGAAAATGTGTTGAATATTTGTCTTTCAAAGGGTCAAAGAAGGATGTGTCTGGTTCATCTGTTGCAATGTACAGGTTCCTTCCATCGTCAATTTTGTCTGGCATTGTTGAGAGAAGAGATTGAGGTGAAGTATCTCTCTCAAGATTAGGCCAGAGCTCCTTGTTCTTTGCCTTCTCGCCTCTCACAATATGAACGGAGTCAAAATCCCAGTTCAATTTCGATGCAATTGCTGACACTATGTCCATCAACCGTCTAGATTTCCATATCAGATGCCATGGCCGTTGAACAACAGACTCTGTCTCACCTTCACACACCCTGTACCAGTAATTATCTGGCTCCACAGAGCCAAACTTCCTCATAATCAAAGTATCCTTCACTCCAGCTAACTTCATTGGTGTGATCTTAAAGTCCTCCACAAGATGGAGACTCAATCCATCTTTCTGATGCCACTTATTCCAATCTGACCAAAACTGATCCTGGTCCAACACGGATGCTGACTCTCTCAGATGCTCAAAATCAAAGTAAAACCTGAAATCCTTCCCTTCTTCATTTTGATTTGACGAAGTGTAGATTGAAGACAAACAGATTTTCAAATCCATAACCAGTGTCCGGTTCAAGTACTGAGCTTCACCCAGAGCACACATAAAACTCCAGAGATAATGATCCATGCTCTTGCATCCATCACCACCTCCTGTGTAAAGCAAATACCGCCCACGATCAAATGACCCCTCAGATTCAACCACGGGCAGTGAGTCATTTACCATTTCCCCAACCACGGGTAGAGCAATATCCTGCTTCTCTTGCTTCACCGGCGTCTTCTCGAAACCCGGTTTCTGATTCTTCTTCCTCTTCCTTGCATTTCCTCCAGAATGGTAATCTCCAATTCCAACCACACTAAGTGTACAATTCTCCGATCTAGATATCACAAAACTACGGTAATCCTTATAAAAGTTTGCTGTCTTTCCTTCCTTGGGTCTAAACCGCCATGCCATGTGGCAAGAACTATCATTATATCCACGAACAGATTTGCCAAAGCGGTAAAAATGTATATCCTTGAATTGTTCAATAGCTGCCTTCATCATCAAATGGAACACATCAGGGTCCGTACAGTCAATTGGTTTATCAACCTCACCCTCACATTCAAAGTTGGTTGTCACCGGAGTCCCAGAATCAACATCAGTAATATTTATAAAAGTGGCAAATGCAGTCTGGTTCGCAGCCATAAAGTCCTCACCAGTCTTCACAACGGTGTTATCCGATATAAAAGTGGCGTTCGAGGTCGATGTAAGGAAAGTTGTGATCTTGGTTGAGGGATGAAACAGAGGGTCCTCTGGTTCATAAGTTGCAGCAATAATGGTGAATATCAAGACCCCGATCACGAAAATCGTGAAACAAAGGTTTCCAATCATTGCAAGAGCATTTTGGCCGAGGTTTTCTGGCCGGAAACTTCCCGTTCGCAATAGAGAAGACCCACCCAACATTTTTCAACCCAAAATTCTCAGAAACCACCTAAGGGCTACTAAGAATACAAAATAATATAAAAATTGATCAAATAATTGAACTACAAATAGCACCAGAAAATAACAATTATTCAACAACAATGCGAGAATCAAGAATGAACTAGGGTTTGACAGATCTGGCAATGAACTGAGACTAACCCTCTTATTAGCAACTGGAATCAAAGGTTTGAAAGATAGAAACTAAATGCAAGCTAAATGGAAATACCAGTAAGGAGATTCTAGCAACAATTATATAACTATAGATCTACTATATCTATAGCTTTGGGTAATCAACAGAGAAGCACAGATCGAATGCGCGAATTTTCATACCTTTTCTACATCTGGAGACTAATCATCACTAGCAGCAGCACAGAAATTCAGCCGCATATCACTCGGTCTCTCTCTCTCTCTCTACGGACACAGTCTTCTCTCTCTCTAAACTGGTCCGAGCTCAACTACTTGATTTTTCAATCTTGTAGTCAAAAGATGATGATTATAGTAATATTACAACGGTGCTGGATAAAATGAGCATGAAGGTGCAGTGCGCTTATGGTATTTTGATGCTTCCACGTATATAGTTATAATAAGTGGAAGGTGCGATTGGATTTGGCATACTGCGCACCCGGCGCATGAATTGTTTATATTTACTTTTTTTATTTTTATTTTTGTAGCCCATCATAAATAGTATATAAACTTTACAGGTACAGATACAATGACTTGCAAAAAAAGAAAAAAAGAAAAAATAATAAATACACCGACACCTTTTTAGTGGCAGAAATGTAAATAAAATAGAAGTTAGATCCAAATCTAAAGTCAAGTCAGTGTATGTAACTTTTTCCCGTCTTTAAAAATTCGTAATTTTTAGGACAAATCAGACTCAAAGATTCAGGTAATTACATAGATTTCTTTTAAATTGAGGTAATTACACAGATTTCTGCGACCACTTGCTAACTAAAATTTTTGCTACTAATATCAGCAAATAAAAATCGAATTTTTGTAACTATTTCACATGTAAAGTTAGAAAACAAAATAATTCGTTAAGCATGTCAAACATGCTATGTGACAAAATGTCAGTATACTTTTTTTTTATAAAAAAAAGAAAAAAGAAGGAGAAAAAATCACAAAAATCAGGATAGTTACCATTTTTTTTTTCTAGGTAAACAAACAACTCACACACCCATTTACCCATTTTATTTTACTTGAAACTTGAAACATCCATATTGATAAGATGGTATAAAGCACATGCATAGTTGGGATTGAGATTTGGCAAGCACAACAAACATTTGAAAAGCCTACCAAACCATTTAATTAAAAAAAATATAATTACTTGGTTTGATCATGTCTTGCCTATTTAATAATTAATATAGATTCATTTATTGGGTTGAATTAATGTTATCGACTTTTATTAGGGCGTGAGCTGCATACATAGAAAAGCATCATTTGATGGGTTTGTCTGAGCATGACTTGTTTCCCATACCTACTATAGTCTATAATAGAGAGAGCACTTGAAAATTTGGTTGGTAGGTCATCTTTTATATGTGAAAAAATCTGCCACAGACATTGGTGGAGAATTGCAAGGGAAAGGGATTGGTGGAAATCTCTCCATTTGGTTGCAGGGTTCATGTACAAGGAGAGACAATAAAGAGCTTTTTCTTGTTCCCTCCTTTTTCCTTTCATTTCCCTCCCCTTCTCCCTTGGAAACGAAACATGGGAAAGCCTCTTACTTACTCCTTTTCCTTTACCTTCCATCAAACACTCTCAATCCAAACGCACTCCAGTATGCTTTAGACACTGTAATGCTTCAAAGAATTTCAGTAATAGAACAACAAAATGATAACTAGGATATGAATTTTTTAAGCATCAGGAAAAAATAAATAGTGAAGTTAAGAAAAAATATTCTACAATATTGATTAAGGAGAAAAAAATAGAACTCTACAATCTTGAATATTTCCTTCAAGTAATAATGGTGCTATCAGTCAATTGAAACAAATTGAATGTTTTTTTTGCTTACACATGTATTCATTACAACAGTCAACAGTTTTTACATTTCTTGCTATCAAAATTCACTTTATAGGATAGACAGCAGAAAGACGAGACAAAACAGAACTGGTAAAATCCCCCAGGAACCTAAAATCTTACCTTGGAGAGTGTCTATAAATCCTCCAATAAAATGTACCAAGGTGCTCACATTAACAAGGTCGAGAAGTACAATGAAATTTATTTGTAAAGGAAAAAAAAGAAGGTAAAACCATGGAAGACCTGCACATACCTGCCCCAACTAACTTATAATCGTCAAAATCATTTTACAGGAGGATTTACCTTCTTATATCCTCAACTCAGACCAATCTGGATGATATCTCCAGACTCCTTTTATGGATTTGCACTCAATTTTGTGGCCAATCTCATATCTGCTTGATGTTTTCCTCCAACTGAGCTAGTTGGAATCCTCCAAAAATCCCAAGATTGGGCATTGTCCAGTTTTCCGTTTACAAAGAGATATAAATAAAAAATTAAATTAAAAAATCCATTTCAACAACTACTGGGCCAATTAATTTGTGCATGTTGAAGCTGCCGAAAGACACCGGCCGTGGGTCCGACCATATCAACAGCTCCAGCAACCGTCTGAGACTGTTGTAAAAGTGGGTGAACATTTGCTGGTGTGGCCGTTTGTGCAGGCAAATAGAAACGAGGAAAGGTGCCATGGCCGGCCTGCATTGGGTTGAAAGTCACCTGACCTGGATAAATGTTGTAGAAGGAACTAGCCTGCAAAGCAGAAATGTCTCGTCCTGGTGGAGTGATCCATATAGCTGAACCTTCAGTCTGCAAAAATAAATGATCATATCCTTCATCCAGTTTGTGACAAATGGGGAAAGAAGAAAAAAAAAATTCCATGAATTAACTGAGCCCAAAGTGGGCCAGTAGAGTAAGCTTCCAGTTCCAGTCAATCAGGGAAAAAAAAAAATTATAACGGGATTCAAAAACAAGCCACACCACTGAATATTCTGACAGGAGTTAGACACTGTAAATATTATAAAGTCCAACAAGCACATTATGTTAATGTTCCTGAACTTATTCCAATAATTCACAGTCTGATCCTTGGGTTCCAGGACCTAAATTCAGCGTATGACTGCTGAAACCACTGAAATATGGCGCACATGTTTTTCTTCTTTTTTAATTTAAAGTTCAAGCAAAAGCACCCACCCCAACAATATTGCCCCTAGCAGGGCTTGAACTCTCAACCTCCCCTTTGGAGAGGGGAGATCATACCATTTGGGCTAATGCCCATTGATAATGGAACATATGTTTGTTCAACAAAGAAGCATCAAAATCTTGGTCGCACAAAATCATAAAAATAAGTGGAACCAGACAACAAAAATTAATAACAACTTTCCCAATATATATTTTTCTTTATTTTTATTAAATAGGGTTGTTACTTTATCCAGGGCAGGTAGCAAGCACCTTTCACATTATATATTTTTATTCCCTATTTTTATTATATAGGGTTGTTATTTTATCCAGGGTTGGTAGCAGGCACCAAACCACAATATGTAACACAAACTGCCAAATAGACACTCAAACCCAACTTGTCCACGTCATTGATCTTCACTAATGCTTTCATTTTCTCATCCCACAATCAAAGTGAGGTTTTCAATTCTTCTAAATTAAATTATTAATGGGTCCTTCAGTAAAACCACTTTTTAATATAAAAAATAACAAGATTAATCATATAAAGTATGTAAAACCAACCTGCTGTGCAGTAATGTAGACATTACTTTCCTTAAACTGGGATGAAGCAAGATCCTCATTAACAGCTGAGTTTCCATTTGTCACAGCTGAACTGGGACTATAACCAGCAGGGGAGGAGTCATATGGTCCATGGCTTCCAGGCACTACAATATGGGTTGCATTTCCTGCATTAGTTCCTGGTTTGTATTGTGGAAGTGAAAATTTGGCAGTTGCTGCTGGTAGAGCTGGATATACACTGCCAGCCAGAGGTTGCTGAGGGAATGCACCATTGATTAAAATTTGGTGGACAGCTTGAGGTGGAACATAAAATGGGGAGATACAGTGAGCATATGGAATGAAGTTCTGAGGATAATGGGGTATATGCACCCCAGTTGGTTGTCGGAAGACGGGGAGCGGTTGCTGAGTTACAGCTACTGAGTTCTGCATGACCATGGCAGCTTGAGTTACAAGTGGAGTTGGACCTGCTGTAGACAGAACCATAGAGTTTCCACCCTGCAAGTAAACATATATAAAGCATCAGATGTGGACCTATACATATTAATAAAGAAATGTATTTAAAAGATCGGAAGTGAGACAAAAATATACATTAGATGAAATAAATCTATGGCACACTAAATAATTATGAAATAAATATTAATAACTGCAGAATCCCTTTCTCAAAACATCCCCAAAGAGTAAATGTTTGTCAATACTATTTTAAGAAAGAACCAATAGTGGCTTTCCACCATCAAACAGAACAAGAACCAGGAGGTTACCGAAAAATCTAAATTATTCTCACAAGTCTACAGAAGCAATATATCACAGTAAAGAATTCAATGCTCAAACTAAACCCGTCTATGTTTCCCGACATCATAAACAACAAGGACAGAGCATGCTACTCTAAGCCAGAATAATCAAATAAAATATTATGAGAACGCAAGAAAATATTGGAATATAAAATGTTGAGCAGCACCTTTAAAAGTTAGCAGAGGAAAGAAACAAAATTTCAACAGAGAAAATCTAGCATCATTTATTAAAAGATGAAAAATCTGGTTGTTTATTTAGCAGAGGGGAAACAATTGTTACCCATCATTCCACCCAGTAACTAACTACCTGCTCCAGCTAATGCATACTTCTCTTCCACTTGAAAGATGGAAAAGGCTAGTAAGGAAAGCATTCATTTGAAATATTGGTGCATCCAACTCCAATTTAAGTAAATTTCTCAATCTTGATAAGCAGTGCCCATCAAGTTTCACCCACCTTTACAATAAGCCGCTTATATATTTAGAACTCTGCTAGTTAAGCCTTAGAACTGGTAAACATTGCTGTGTTCCTTTCAATGTACTAGAGTCTACAATGGTGTCTGTGTTCAATTTATTTGTGCAGTTTCACAGGCAATGTGTTGGTCTTCTGAAGGAAATGGAGTAGAAGTTCTCCAAGGTGCAGTGATTTAACAACCACCAGTGATAGTCTACCTCAAAAACCATTTACTGCATAAAGATGCATCAAAAGAGGAAAGTCATCTAGGTGAGTGACATGAGTCCAACTATCCTCTTACCTAGAAAGGCCTTTGTATTTGCAAAAAGACCTTGTCGGATTGTGCATTTATATGTCTCTTGCCTATTGGTTTGTGTTGGTGGTATGCATTCTATTTTACAAGGAAAAGTTGGCTGACTGGCCCAAACATCCAAACATGGATATGTAAGTCAGTACAGTTGGGTGCTGCTAGAATAATTGTTGCACGGCCATGGCATCAGCTATCACCAGATACCAAAATTAGCCGGAATGACTTAATAGAGGTAATGAATTATGGAAAATTAAACACACATCAAACCAATAAAGCGGTATGATGAAACAGGATTTAGGATTGAGTTGAGTTTAAGCACATGTTAACTCGCAAACAGATCAGACTCGTGATTATTAAATATTTTTAGTAAAGTTTTTGCAGGTTTTATTATTTTTGTACGAAGTGTAGAAAAGCAACGACAAACATCCACTATTATACACTTGTCAGTGAGGAAAACTCTACAGCAGAATGGAGTTGCAGAACGGATGAACAGAACACTATTGGAGGGATCACAGGGCATGTTGTCCAATGCTGGGTTAGACAAAGTGTTCTGGGCTGAAGCTGTTTCCACAGCTTGTTTCTTGGTGAATCGATCTCCATTGACTGCTATCGACTGTAAGACTCTAGAGGATGTATGGTCTGGTTCTCCTGCTAGTTACAATAATATGAGAATATTTGGGTGTCCTGCGTATGCTCATGTCAATGAGGGGAAGCTTGAACCGAGGACTAAGAAGTGCATATTTCTTGGTTATGAGCCCAGGGTTAAGGGATACAGATTGTGGTGCCCAGATGCTTCGGGAAAGAAATTACTTGTTAGCAGAGATGTGACCTTTCATGAGTCTGCAATGCTTACTCCGCAAAAAGAGGTAGTTGATTCAGTTAGAGCTCAGGGTGTCAGTGAGCAGGTGGAGCTATCAGAGGTTCAGTTAGAGAGTGTTCCTAATCAGTCGAATGATGAGCAGGTGCAATTTTAGGTTGAGGAAGATGAACAGTTGCAGCGGTACAATGTGGCTAGAGACAGACCGAGAAGGGCGATTAAGCTACCTCAAAAGTATGGCTTTTCACATGCTGATTCGATTGCTGATGCACTTAGTTTGGCAGAGAGTATTGATGAGCAGGTACCATGTACTTGGCCATCACGGGTGGAGAGTCAACACAGTGGTCTGTTGCCATGAGTGAGGAGATTAAGTCTCTTCATAAGAACCAAACTTGGGAGCTAGTCAAGAAGCCTAAGGGTCAAAAGATTGTGGGTTGTAAATGGGTCTTCAAGAAGAAGGAAGGAACTCCAGGAGTGGAAGATGCAAGGTTCTAGGCACGCTTGGTGGCGAAAGGCTATACACAGAGGGAAGGGGTGGACTTCAATGAAATTTTCTCTCCTGTTGTGAAACATAGCTCAATCCGAGTGTTACTTGCTATGGTTGCTCTGTATGACTTGGAACTTGAGCAACTTGATATCAAGACTGCGTTCTTGCATAGAGAGTTGGAAGAGCAGATTTATATGCATCAGCCTAAGGGGTTTGAGATTCAGGGAAAGAAAGACCATGTTTGCCTACTGAAGAAGTCCTTGTATGGGCTGAAGCAGTCTCCTAGACAATGGTACAAGCGATTCGACACCTTTATGGTTAGGAGTGGCTACTGTAGGAGTGAGTTTGACAATTGTGCGTATCACAGGAGGCTCTCAGATGGTTCGTATTTGTACTTGTTGCTCTATGTTGATGACATGTTGATAGCTTGCAGAAATATATCAGAAATCAACATATTGAAGGCTCAGCTTAGTGGTGAATTTGAGATGAAGGATCTAGGTGCCGCAAAAAGGATTTTGGGTATGGAGATTTACAGAGACAGAGGAGCGGGCAGATTGTATTTGTCACAAAAGAAATACATTGAGAAGGTGCTGAAACGCTTCGGTATACAAGCATCAAAGCCTATGAGTACTCCATTGGCAGCTCACTTTAAACTTTTGGCAAAATTGTCACCACAAACCGAGGAGGAGGTGGAGCACATGTCTTGTGCTCCTTATGCTAGTGCAGTTGGTAGCATCATGTATGCTATGGTGTGCACTAGGCCAAACATTTCACATGCAGCTAGTGTAGTGAGCAGATATATGGATAAACCAGGGAAGGTTCATTGGGAGGCTGTGAAATGGATATTGCGATATTTGCAAGGCACTGCAAAGTTTGGATTAGCCTATGACAGAGGCAGCAACACATCTGGGAGTGTTGTTAGATGATGATTCAGATTATACTAGAGATCTTAATAGGAGTAGGCCTTTGACAGGGTATGTCTTTACTCTTTGTGAGAGTGTGATCAGTTGGAAGGCGACTTTGCAGTCTACAGTTGCATTGTCTACTACAGAGGCTGAGTACATGGCTGCCACAGAGGCAGTAAAGGAAGCTATATGGTTTAGAGGCTTGGTTAGTGATCTAAGCTTGCAGCATAATGATTTGACTGTATTTTGAGATAGCCAGAATGTTATACATCTGACTAAAAATCAGATGTTCCATAAGAGGACCAAGCATATTGATGTCAGGTTGCACTTCATCAGAAATGTGATTGCACAGGTTGCAGTGAGGAAGATTGTGACAACAGAGAATTTGACAGATATGAAGACTAAGGTCATTCCTATTATCAAGTTCAGACGTTGTTTGGGCTTTATTGGTATTTATAGTTGCTGAGGCCCTTAGGGGCATGCGAAGGAGGCGAAAGGAGTAGCTGGGATTGCGGAGCTTGGCAAAATTTGAGCCAAGGTGAAGATTTGTTATGTTGTGGCCCGAATTTTCTCTCAGCCTAGGTCGCAACGACCCAAAATTGGGCTTTGTGTGGCTTTAAGCCACCAAAGCCATGGGGGTTCGGGGGTAGCGCCTCCGGAAAAAAATTTATGACCCATTTTTTGCTTGCAAATTTTGGACTCTGATTAGGACTCTCTTGTAGCCCGATATATAAGGGCATCTAAGGGTTTGGAGTGACTAACGAGAGAAAACATTGAAAACGCAGAAAGAGAGCAGAGAGCGAGAGCTAGGGTTTGGGATTGGAACTTGTAATCTCCTGATTTTCGCATAGTAAAATCTTTTGCCGGATCTTCGCCGTGGATGTAGGCACATTGCCGAACCACGCAAATTTCTGTGTTTTGTGTGTTATGCTTATTTCGTTTTGTGTCGTATTTTGTGATTGTGCTTGGTTCACGACAGTTTTTCATAACAAGATACCTAGGTTTTGGGTTGAGACTTGTGAGATTGAGAGAGATGTAGTCTCATGAGGGAGTTGTGGGTAGAGATAGTTTATGGGTTGGTAGAGTAAGAAAAACACTGGTAGTAGCGAGGAGACAGACTCGTGGAGTGGTATATGGTGAAAAGACATGTACACGGTGTTGTTACTCTAGTATTGTAATTTCTCTACGAAATCATAGTGGAATCTCTTCTCATCCGTGGATGTAGGCCGGTCTTGGCCAGACCACGTTATATCTTGTGTCAGTGTGTGATTGCTTGATTCACTTTTCGTTGGATTTCCATGATCCTATGGTTTCTTTGTCACAACAAATTGGTATCAGAGCCGAAGGTGAAGGAGATCCAGAAAACACAATGAGTCTCAATGGATAGTATAACGGATTTCAATTGTAGGTGGAGTCAATCAATCGACTTATTTGGTCACAATCATGATGGTCATGGCATGGAGCTCGAGTAGTTAAGGTGGAGCCTTGGAGGTTTGATTGATCGACAGTATACAATGTGGACAATTAGAGTTTTGCAGGAGGATCGTGACATCTTGGCATTCAACCGAAGAGTAAGGAGGAACTGGCTCCTTGGGTGAAGTCCCTAAATCAAGTTGGGTAGTAGGAATGGTCCGTGGGTAGAAGTCCTTAAAGAGTGATTTGATTTGCCTGCAAGTTTGAAGATGCAATAAATTGTCCTGATTAATGCCGTGGGAAGCGATGATTAACTTCATGGAATTTAAGCCAAGGTGAAGATTTGTTGGGAATTTTGTCTCAAATTCCTACTCTAATTAGGTTTCTATTTTAGAGTTGTATTATGTTAGGAAGTTTCTTGTAAGACAAGTATTAGGCTTCAAGGAATTGTAATCCTTGTGGAACTCTATAAATAGATACCTAGGTTTTGGGTTGAGACTTGTGAGATTGAGAGAGATGTAGTCTCCTGAGGGAGTTGTGGGTAGAGATAGTTTATGGGTTGGTAGAGTAAGAAAAACACCGGTAGCACTGATAGCAAGGAGACAAACTCGTGGAGTGGTACATGGTGAAAAGACATATACATGGTGTTGTTACTCTAGTATTGTAATTTCTCTACGGAATCATAGTGGAATCTCTTCTCATCCGTGGATGTAGGCCGGTTTTGACCGAACCACATTACATCTTGTGTTAGTGTGTGATTGCTTTATTCACTTTTCGTTGGATTTCCATGATCCTGTGGTTTCTTTGTCACAACAGTTAGGCTAAATATTTGTCACAACTTAAGATTTAAAGAGGGTTTCCCAATTCCCACCATGTGAAAATGAGAAGTACTTCCATTTTATAATTAATATATGTTTCTTAGATTGCATGTGTGAAAACTGCAAGTACAATTAGCCAAAAGCATTTTCATGAGTAGAATAATAATAAATTAGCAATAACAACCGGTACTTCTGGATCCCAAGGTAGTCATATATGCATAAGCACTTTATGAAAAATAATGCCCAAGGTTAGTCCATCTCTGATCCACACCTCCCAGTACCTCATATAGGTGAGACCAACATTTTGTGATGGCCCTTTAGGTAATTATAGTTCAAATTTTGGTTACTGGAAGAATAAATACTAAACAAAAGAAGAAGTTAAAAAAAGAAAGAAAAAAAAAAGTAAATGATTTCATATAAATGTCTAAAATGTAAAAACTCAATTAGCTTCTGCAATCCTTTAGAGTTGGACCTTTGCACTCAACATTTCCATTTCAAGCAGACACCCAAAACTTCTCTTGAACCTTCTATAATTTATTACTCAATCTAGCCATCTCAAATTCTTAAAATACACCTGCACTATAGCATATACATGTATTTGAGTAGACAAAAACCCCAGCCATGAGATTCTAACTCTATTATGTGGTTTCATGATCAATCACTATCTCCTTCTATTATAGCCATTTTTAATATCATCTAGCATGGCAACTTCATCAATTTCTGCCTTTTCCAGAATGCCAGCATCGCTAACAAGGTAAAGAGGCAGCATAAGCCAGTGTCTTTGGCATCTTGCCATAAATATTTTGTGATCCACCATCCCTTTATAACTAGATGCATTGAGCACCAATCAACCTGAGCACCTCAGGAAGAGTAGTAAAACTCTATAGCATTCTTCCGAATATGCCTATTGCTTCCACACCTCAATGCATGGCTAATTCAGTGACCTTATACTCTATGCTGTAATACCTTCCATAATATATCAGAGTGCTTCTCTATTTTTGACATGCATATCCACCAAGGCAATGTCAGAATCATTGGGATCTAGTTAAGCTCTATGTTCGATATATAAATGACCTCCAAAACTCAATTAGCCTTGCTAGTCAAATAATATCAAGATACCCAGCTATCAAGCCAGTCAAATAAACATGGCCAACAACCTTGATCATCGATATGAGAAAATCACTTCTTCAGTAGTAAACTGATCTTCACCAATTTAGGGCATGCCATCATAATGAGGCAAGTTAGAAGGTGTTTGTTCATCACTCACAGTTGAAATATAGAGAGGTTTTGGACATGCTACATATTCAAGACTAAAAAAAGTTCCACACAAATGAAGGCCTTCTCAAACAAAAGCTTATATAATTGAAAGGAAAAGCAACCAATCCAAGATTGCCATTACACTACATGGTTTCTGTTAATGATGACAACACCAACTTTGTCCCTAATATGGGACAATTTACCAATATCCTTCCTGGAGGTCCTCAATAGAAATGTTACCGTTTTGAGCTAAGTGAAAAGGATGCATAAAGAGATCTGCACAAAATTCAGAATCGAACACAAATCATGCAAAGGAAACCCAAAAAAACCCAAAGGACAGGGAAAAGAGAGAATTTTTCAATGGAGAAACATAAGCAGCAGGTACTGGTACATGATGACATTTCGACCAGCAAAAGCATTGGTAATATTACCATGCCAATTCCCATAAACTATGGGAAATACAGACAAACCCTGACAATCACATGGCGCAAAGTAATGACCATCTTCAACAAAATTATAATGTATGCCTTACAAAAAATAAGATGTTTAGCTTACAACATCACCTTCTGATTAATTTCCAACATAAATATTTTCTGTAACACAATTGTAAGAACTACCTTAATCTTTTCACACAGTGGATAAAAAGTCACAAGGATCTGATATGCACTAACCTCTTGAGGAGGCTGAGAAGTCTGTGGAGATAATTCTGTAACATTCCCATTGTACTTAGTTGAAACTCCAGGTGAATGAAAGGGAGAGACACAGCCATCATTATCAGCACCAAACCGATAAAATTGAGCATAATAGTTTGTCGGATCAAGTGGTTGTGTAACCTATACATAGAAACATATGATAGCCAAAGAATTTTAAAGAAAATTCTAGAAATTTAATCCAGAAAACATGAAAATATTTTTGAAAAATCACAAGCCAAAGTCAACTAAAAGAAAAAAAAACTTTAATCAAGAGATTTAAGCTTTTATTTAACAGCCATGAACAAGTTGCAGATATAGAGATTCAAATGTATATAAAGTATGTTATCTTGAACAACAAACAACATGGAAGACCCGATGATCAAAGACTTACAACAAATCTAGGTAGGCGAGAAACATCACGTGGTTGAGACTTAGAGCTTTCAAATGGTGCAAGCTGACTGCTGAGCATTGGAGGCATGAAACCAAAACTGTAGTTAGAAGCAGTCTGAATCGTCGAACACTGATTGCTTACAGGCAGCAAGGAAGTCTCTTGCTTCGATTCAGTGTACTCTGCGACTGCAGTGAACAAGACATCGCCCTCTCTAGAAGAAAAATTTTCTGGGACATGTGTAGGTGATTGCGGATGTTTAGTAAAATCTCCTTCCTCCGCAGTTGCCAATGCATTTTGATTGCTAAATCCAATGATGGAGCATGTAAAAAGATTGTCAATATGCAATATTCACAAGGTATAAATACAGTATTCATTTGCAGCAACCATATAAGAGTTGGAAATGCCCAACCAGATGTGGTTATTTCTCACAGTTACAAACAGTAAATTATTGTAGCTTATCCCAGCAAAAGTCTGAAAAATTCTAATTAGATGCTCCATTCTAGCCATGTTCCCCCTACACTCAGAGCTTGGTTTCCCAACCCCCCTCCATCCCCACCCCAACTTCTCCCTCCCAATGCAACCCATGAAAGTTCAAATCTTCGTTTTTTGGAATGCAGTTTCACTACACCAAAGCAAGGATTCATTTTACATAAGTATAGCTGTCATTTGGAAAATCAGTTCCTTTCTGTACCCTGCAGAACAACTATGCAGTGTACTGCACAGTACACTAAGCAAAGACCAAATGCCAACCTATCACTACACATTGAGAAACTGTTTCCTGGAAGGCAACTAAAGAATTTTATATTTCGAAGAGTAACCAAAGCAGATAATTATTTATTCACCTTACATTTCATTCACAATCCCCCATCTATCATTCCTCTGACCAGACATTACATAGACAAAATTGCATGGACAAGAAGTATGAAATGGCAACTCCCATATCTCATATGCAAATATGACCTCTCATGCTAGCTTACATTCTGATCACACATCAGCTAAATAAATATATTTACTCGTTATAAGGACCATATTCAGCAACCCTCACATAGTAATTAATCATTATTTCATTACCAACACAATAATAATAATAATTTATAACTAACGATTATAGTCACTGTTGTTACAAGGGTTTTAAATTCTTGCCCATAAAAAAGACAAACGAGAAACAAAATCCCTTGTCCTAGGCAAAATTAAGAACCTAAGATACTAGGCATTAAACATAACCTAATCTGAGATGACAGAATTCTATTACTAAAATTTTGGAGGCTCTTCATCAATTTCTTTTGTCCCATGAGACGAATAAAAGAGAAAAGGGATAACAAAATCCAATGTCTTTGCTGAACATAACTTCCCAGCATAATAATCTAATCAGACAAGAAAAGAAACAAAATTTTCACAAACCTTGAGGACTGCTCCACAGTTTCTTCAATCCCAGCAGAAATTTCAGAAAGAGGTGTAGCGCTCTTATCACTCTCTCGATCATTATTATAGCTTGTGCTAAACCCAAAACTGGCATCAAAACTTCCAAAACAAACCCCAATTTTTTCAACTTCAGGGACATGGATATGATTTGGTATGATAACATGTTGAATATCTGAAATATGTAACTCATCTAGCTTCCCTTGCAGATTTGAAGTGGCTTCCCTTAAATCAAGCGCACTCAATATAGGGCCTGACTGGGTATTCTCTTCCACTGTAATGGGGACCTCAGATGAACCAACTGTCCCAGACCCTTGAGCAAGATTAGGGTTGGTTGGCTTCGGTTTCCCCTCCTTACTAGGAACCACTGGAAAAAACCACAGGACTCATGAGTTGCTTATGGACCTTGAGTGTGCCATTCAAATATAATCAAGAAAGCATGATATATTAACTATAGTTCTGCTTAACCTGCCTTCTTATAATCTAGAAATACCCTTAGCTTCCTCAAATTATGTCATTAATTTTATTTTTCTATCAATGATAAATTTTTCCCTTTCATAATTACGATAATTTTGGAGGCGGAACATTAATTTGATATGGAAGTGGGTTTCACTTTATTGGTGTTGCCAATGTACATGTGCCTGCGATAAATTTTGAAATTCAGCTGCAAAATTGACTAATAAGAAAAAAGCTTCCGACAGCTCGGCACAATTTCAGCATCCATGGAAACTCAAATAAAATAAAACACAAGAGGAACAATTAAGTGACAAAGGTGGAAGAGAAAGAAGAGTCATATTCATTATACCAATATGATCATGTGTTACTAATTCTACTTCTGTATTATTCTAATACTAGCATAACCCTTGATAGAATACAAGGAAACACAAATGTCACTTCCCAAAATCTTCAAGCAATACCCAAAATGATTATAATAATAATAACAACAACAACTATAATAAGATAATAGGTGTGCCCGCAATTTAAGCTGAAGATAGAAGTGGCCAAGTGGGTCTCACTTTTTCTGGTGTTGCCAATATATGTGTCATACCCACAATGATTCTAAAAATTCATCCGCAAATGCAACTAATAAGAAAAAACTTCCGATGAGTCAGAACAATCTCAGCATCCATGGAAAATTTAATTAAAGGTGACACAAGACCAACAATAAAGTAACACCATTGACGGAGGAAGAAAAGTGATATCCATCGTATCAATATGATCACGTGGTACTAATTCAAAAATTTGTCGTATTCAAATATTAACTCAAACCTTGAGAAAATCCAAGGAAACACAAATGTCACTTCCATCTCCAAGTGCCCAAAATAATAATAACATTAATAACGATGACAACGATGATGTCAACGATGACAACAATGATGAGAATAACAACATAATATTAATATTATGTTTATATACTAGCACCAGATAAGAGACATCTACCTTTTTGAAGTCCAATAGCTTGGGACCAGCCAGGGTAATTAGATGAAGGCTTGGTAACAGAAGAACCACCGTGAGTGGAAGATGCAGGTTGTAAAGACTCTGAAAGTTGTTTCTTTCCAACACCGTGGGAGTTGCTTGCCATCCTTCCTTGCATGGAGGAGCTACCAACCTCAGAAGTTACTATTTCATTCATTAACAAAACAAATGTTAGAAGCTGCTGTTTCGGTACAATCAAAGAAGAGAAGAAAAGGAAAAAAAGAAACAAGTTTGTTACATCACAAGAAAAGTAAACCTAGTGAAATAAAATTTTCAAGGTCCTCACTGGCAGTTGATTTACTCTCAACAGGGATAACTGATATTGGTTGCAGGCTTTGGACTCTATGTTCAATTGTAACCACAGCACCGGAGAGCCGTGAGTCAAGAGACGGCACCAGAACTGGATCTGAAGCTGAAATATAGTCTCCAGACGAATGTGCTGTGGTCATTGAAGCAGAGCTGTTGTTTGAGCTTGGTGTGAGCTGCCCAAGTGTGTCCTCAGTTCCAAAATCAATTGTGGGGTTTTCCTTTGCACCAACAGGGTGCAGAAGTGATGATGAACCCCTCAGCTTACTTATGCCAACAGTTGAACCCTCCTTGGATTGGTTGACCGCGCCACCTGCAGACAAATGGGCAGTATCTGCAGCACCAGTATTCTCAGAAGCTGTATCAGTGGGACCATTGGTTATGACAGTTACAGAGCTGCAAAAGATTAGAAGATGAAGCTTGTAAGTATCTCAACTCCCATGCAAATTAAATTAGATCGCTCATTGTCAGTGCAAATAGAGTTGACAATTTAAAAAGGATCAGATCATGTTGAACATAGAAGAAAATCTATCACAAGCTGTAGCACCTTGTTGTGTGAGTGGTTTCTATATTTTTTGTATCCTGAGAGGTAGGGGAAGACGAGAGACCAACACCCTTGTCTGAAATTTGAATGATTCCATTTTCCTTTCCAGGAGCAGAATTTCTACCACTACCAGCATCTGACCATAAGAGTATATGAGATGAAAGTAGCTGATATGCATATAAACAAGTCTATGACATGCTCATGAAACTGTTGAAAGATACATAATCATAGCAAACGATATCCATAAAAAAAGTTGGAAGATAAAATACATAAAATCATGTTCAAAAAACAATGACAAGTAATTGCAACATGATCAAATTCTGCAAGTCAAAAGGGCAAGGAAATTCTGAGAACTGATTTCTCAAAACACTGCAGCATCAAGTAGTGGTTTACCGTGAGCCATGTAATGAGGTGAATAGTTCCCACGCCCAGCCCTGCTCCCCCGATCCTGCCTACCAGGCCTCCACCTCAACTCTGCTGTCTCTTTGTTGTTCAAATTCTGCAAGAATATAAACATTTAGATTTAGGTAACTAATAAAACACCAAAAATAATGAGTCAGACAAACTGAAATAAAACAAAACTGTCTTATATTTTTCATGTATGTAGATGATAATTTGATTAGAACTTGATATTGATAAACCGGATAAAATTACTTGGAGAATAAATCCTTTTCCGATTACAGCTATACCAATGGTATAGGTTTTACACATCTAATTTAGCACCATAATCTTCTTAACTAATATTGAGCTGAATCAGAAAGTCCAGCACCAATACTTGATGAATAAAAGAATTGTGTATTTTCCAACAGCTACGTAATAGCAGATGAAATTTAAAACAAAAAAACCTGCTGCATCGACAGACATTCATCTCAGAATAGTAGTCATAGTATTTGAACAAAATGGGACAGGCATTTTGTATCATAAAGCATGAAGCATTATGACTGTGTCAATTTAATTAGAGACATACAAGAGTGAAAGGTTAAAGTTGCACTACTTAAAAATAAAGACCAAGAAAATCATTCTCAATTTTGACCAAAACAAAATTCTCAATTTAAGTCGTATTCCACAATCAGTACTGTATGTAGGAGTTTAGGCCATGTCTCCATCTAGACAATTAGTGTGTCGGACTCCAGTCAACTTGACTTTCATCCCTACCCATGTCCAATAGAAGGGCATTTGTAGAAGAGGCACCTCTCCATGCCCCCAACCCACCGAGCCGCAAAAAGCAAGTACCGGAGTACAAGATTAATGCCATTTCATAAGGAACTTATTGCAAATATGATATTATTTTCCTCATTGGTATACTTGTTGGTTCTTCTACATGCGCATAGACACCTGAGCATAGAGTGATTCAGTTGCAGTAATGTCATGTTCAACATCTCATGTAATGTCAAAGCACAAGACTCATGTCTGTGTAAGCTGATTACTGTATGCAACTCATAGAAGGAAGTGATGCATTCAATAATATTAACGACACAATTTTGGGATCCATTGCCAATTCATAAAAAAAAAACCTTACCTCTTTTCTCCTGTCACGTTTCCTTTTGACCTTATGGAATGTATCTGTGAAAACATAACATACTCTTGTTATCTTCTTCAGAGAGGATTAAAGAAAAAACAAAAGAGAACAGTCAGATACATTTAATAATCCTGGATTTAATAAAATTTCTACCCATCCAAATGAAGATAACAAAACAAAGATGCAGATTTGACTAGTACAGTACCTAGAACACTTGGCAACTGTTCAGGCAAAACAGAACCAATAAAATCATAATGAAAAAAAATCTAAAAAGCTGTTTAATAACTAAGCCAGAGCATGCCTTTTGAAGTTAAAACAATGTCCAATTTTCTTGTAACCCCACAATATTCTAAGCAACGATTGTTTATCAACTACTAAAAAGGGAATAAGTCAATTAGATCACTTAATGTGTACTCAAAACTGACAAGCCTGACTCAAAGCAGTTAAAAATTCCTTTAAACAGTGCCCTCTCTAAGCATATGGTAGAAATAGTAACAGTTGTGGCATTTCCAGGATGTCTGGCACAACACTGAACTTTATCTAAGTGCTTGATTTCCAATTTGTTAGATATTTGAACTAAAATTTCTACATATCACAATAAAAATGGATTTCGATGCTCAGATACTGTCTAAGAGAAAGCCCACAACTTGAAAACGTGGACCTTGAGCACCTAAGGCAGAGAACATTTGCAACTCTGCAAGAAAAGATGATCAAGAGATATTAAAGTTGTTCAACTGATTCAAATGCTAGTCAAAGTCAATTCACAAATGTAGTACTATTACTACTATTCAATAACAAATAAAGAATAACTAATGAACAACCCCAATTAAAATAACTCACATGATCACTTCAAACACACTACTAAGTCTACAATTTAATGAGATCAAGACTATAGTGTTAAGCAAATATTACAACAATTTATGGCAAGTTTTGTGTTCCTATAAGTTCATATATAGCAATTCATTAATAAGGATAAGATTTTTTGCAAAACAATTTATTAACTCTAAACAACATTACAACCATGAAAGCGATATAGTAGCCAAGTGGCCCAAGTCCTGTCTTCTATCTATCCTGTATAGAACTCGTGAACATCCAAATCTTAATAACAAGCTTGTAGTCCTGAAAATAGATTATTAAATGCCAACCCAAATTAAGCTGTGAAAAAGGAAAAAACAAAATTCAAAGTCACTTTTTTCCTGAAAATGATAAGAAATGCATCAACAGCGAAAACCCAGTAAAGCCAATCAAAATTCCAACTTAGTTGACTCAAGTAAGAGTATACACCATAAGAAAACATAATCAAATCTAATCAAACGAAATCCCAAATAAAGAACCCAAAATCCATTAATCACAAATCATAGCTCCCAACACATCATGATGAAAAATAAAGATCAACCCCAAATAATACAACATAGAGCTCAAAGAGAAAAAGCTGAAGAAACAAACGAAGAAGGATAGAAAACCCTGAAGGAGCAGCTTCTGGGCGGTCTCGTTGGGATCCATGGAACACTCCTTGAGCATTGCATATATCTCCTCTTCACTGTGATTGCCCGTGATCTCCTTGATGTTCTGGATTGTCTTTCGAACACTGCTTGGTATTAAAACCCTAGCATTAGTGCTCATGTTTACAAAGCACGAATTAACTGTGTATATGTATATGAGATGATACGTATAGAGAGAGCGAGAGTGTGTGTGTGTGAAATTTAAAGAGAGATATAGAACAAAGACTGCGATGGTAATGAGATGATAATTGTTCTGAATTTGATGTATTGTCAAGTGGTCAAGTGTAGAGATAGAATGAGAAGAAAGGTAGAGAGGAGTGAGAGAGGAAGGAGCAGATGAAGAGAGTTTTGGAGGCCATTTGGTTTGTGTCCCATTTCTTCTTCTTTCGTTTGGACATGTAGGAGGGAAAGGCATAGGAAATAACAGCATTGCTTTTCAAAGGAGGTGAAAAATAAATGAAAGGTAGGAGTAACTAGTAAGGGTCCGTTTGGACAAAGAGGAGAGAAAAGAAAAAAAAAATAACATTAATTATGAGAGACAGGGAAGGAGAGAAATAATCTCTGCTCATGTTTGAATAAATAGGAGAGAAAAAAAAAATGATAGTATTTTTTTTTGAATAAAACAAAGAAGAGAACGCGAGAAAGGAATTCTGAAATTTATAACAGGAAACGTTTAATTATTTTTTCAAACAAAAAAAAAAGAAGAAGAAATAGTGAAGATAAAATAAAAAATTGGATTTTTATTACATAATTAAAATAAATAAAAGAAAATTCCACTTGCTATTAAAAATAGAAATAAAATTAAATAATCACTAACTATGTCATCTTTATTCTTCTTTTATTTTTTTCTATTTCTTTCCTTTTGCTTTTTATTTTTAAATAATCATGAGGTTTGTGTTGCGATGCGCAAATTCATTGTGACATATTATATATAATATTTTTATAATTTATAATTAAATTAATGACGAAAAATTGCATTTATATTGCATTTGAGCCATATCTTATAATTAGAATTGAAGTAAATTTAATTTAATATAGTTTTTATTTTGACAAAAAAAATAAATAGCAACCTAAGACAAAAGAAAATTAATAAATTACTCTGACCTCATTTGAAATTTGACTTAGGTTGTGTTTGGTAGAATGGAAAAGAAAAGAAAATAAAGGATAACATTAGTAATAAGAGAAAAGAAAATAAAAGAAAGGAAATGATAGTGTTAAACTTTTACCGTGTTTGATTGATTAGTAAAAGAAAATAAATGAAATGATAGTTAACATGTTTGGGGAAAGAAAGGAAATGAAACAATTTAAAAAATTTACCATTATACCCTTTTATATTTAAAAGAACAAATTTTAGCTTTTATCAAAACAAGAGCAAAGTTGATATTAACAAAGTTTCATTAAAAAATGTTGTCTTTCCTTCCATTTATTCCCATTTTTTGAAGGATAACAAAAGCTACTATTCACCCTTAATTTATCCCTCCAAATCCTTCCATTTCCTTTTCTTTCCTTTAAAAATTTCATGCCAAACACACAAAACCATAACCCTCAAAATCCTTTATTTTCTTTTCCTTTTGTTTCTTTCCTACCAAACTAACCCTTAATTACCTTCAAATTAAAGTTTTTACAAAATTACTCTCACACCTATGTTAGACTAAACTATCCGTTAAACAAAATCACATCTAATATACAGTTACAAAAGTACCCTCAAGTTATAATACTTTGTGCAAAAATAACCTCAACTTCTAATCTTTTGACTGATATTAACATGTTTTATATACATATTTTTTTCATCAATGTCACACTAGCACTATCACCACCAAAAATAATTTTGATATTTTTATTTTTTATACGAAATAAAGTCAACTAAACCTTAGAAAAGGCTAAGCAGTATATTTTAAAGGGTAAATTACTCTGACCTCCCTTGAGGTTTGCCTTAATTACTCTTGGATTAAACTAGTAAAAAAAGTTAGGTCTCTCATAAGATTTGATTGACTTTAGTCTTACCACCCTTGTTATTACTTAAATTAAAAGTCAATTAGATAAACAAATTGAAATGCCAAAATTACCCTTCTTTTGAAGTAAAATGACTAAATGAACTTTGGTCATTGTTTTAAATTACCATTTTAGCCATAATTATTTAGACTAAAATGACGAAATAAATTTTGATGTCTTATATAAATGTTTTGAATTTGGGAGCACTGTCGTAAATTTATAGTTAATGTTCACTTTTTTAAGGATTACTGACTTTGAGAGGGGTGTTAAAGTTATTTTTAAAATTTTTTAATTTAAAGGTAATTAAATCAAATTTTAATTTAAAAATAATTAAATAAAATCTCATAAGAGCTCAGACTAATTTACCCAAAGAAAAAAAATGAGAAGAAGACAGTCCTCCAACTTAAAAGAGGGATCATCATGTACCATCCTAAAATAAAAAGGAAAAACGACAAAACCTTTTTTTTTTGGGTAGATAAACTGATTTATAGTAAACTCTTGCACACATGTGTATATATTCATCAAGTCTGTGATATAATATAGTAGTCTCTCCTCCCATTTTAAAATAAAAGGTAGAAAAGCCGAGTTTTTCAAGAGCACCAAAAAGTTTGGTGCACCAATTAATGACGGTGATAATCATCACTAATATAAGATATATCTTAGTTAATGATTTATTAAAGAGTTCAAGTATTGTGAGAGTTATTTGACAAGAAAAATAATTATAATAATAATAATTACATGTACATATATATATTTATTGTTCAGACCAAGCTCAAATGAATCATTTGTAAAGTATATCGAAAAACTTCTTTTTATCTTATTGATTTTCCTGTCTATTAGCTGTGCCACTAGATTATTTTACATTTCCAACTCTATTATATACGTTAGTCGTCGTTCTGTTCTGACCCATCCTGTGAACCCTTGTGCCCTACTCTCTATTTCGAGCAATCACTACCTACAAACATTTCTTGCCTGAGATCTCTCATCTGATAACTACAGAAGCCATGGGTTCTAAGCCGTCCGATAATCCCCATTTCGGAGATGGTGCAAGCCCTGGGTACGTCCTCTCTCTCTCTCTCTCTATATATATATATGAATTGTATCTTCGCGGCTAATAACTAATAGGGTTTTTTTGTTGTTATTGCTTTAAATGGCACAGCAAAATTTTCATCGGAGGCTTAGCTAAAGATACAAGCTTAGGTTAGCTCTCGATTTCACTACTAACAGCTAGTTATATTTATTATATATAATGTTGGTCCGATGGTAAAATTTTCAGTTTGGAGATGTGTATGATGTTCGTTTTCTTGATTTGTGTTGGTGATGGTTACAGATACGTTCGTGAGGTACTTCGGAAAGTATGGAGAGATAACAGATTCGGTTGTAATGAAAGATCGACACACGGGTCGGCCCAGGGGTTTTGGATTTATCACATATGCAGATCCATCTGTTGTCGACACTGTTATTGCAGAAACCCATGTCATCAATGACAAACAAGTAAGGAATAATCTACTCTATTTGGGTTATTTTTTTTTATTTTCTGTTCACCATTTATTATTATTTTTATTGCTGTGTGTAAGTGTGCGTATTTGTTATGATTCCTTTGTTTGTGAAGATTACTATTATCTGAGGAGAAGAAATGAATGAAAGAAAAATCAAATTATTTAATCTTCAGCTTTATACACCATAAACCGTGGTGTTATGTTTAAACTTAGCTGAGCCCTGATTTGGGTTTTAATAGCCTAAGTAACTGGTAGAAGGAGAAAATGAAAGATAAATAATAAAGTGTTGTTTGGCTAATGGTCTGGATGTATGGATTATATATACTTTTGAGAGAAAGAAGAAGATGGCAAAATATTATCTCAGAAGTAAAATAAACATTTGAAAAAAATGCATGAGATGTGAAATTCCCGAGTTATTATTTGATTGACATTCTGAAAGTATGCATTGTACACTCGAAAGCAAAATCAACGCTGCAATTTTTTGCTCTCTCTGAAGCAAAATATATACTTTTGAAACACAATCCAAATGACGTGGCATGAAATGTTAAATGTCTTTTTAATTCTCCTTTCCACACAACTCGTCAGCCAAAATGGATCAATTCGTCTAGCTGATTGCTGTGGAGTCACAGACTCACAGGAGAGCGGTCATAAAAGAAAAAAAGAATCTAACGCTCCGAGGAAAATGAATACATCTTACAATGACCATTTCAGTCACAATTTTTGTTAACATCAGGAGTTCTTATTTATTTACCAATTAAACATATATGGTTAAGCTATGGTGGAATTACAAGTATTTTGACGTATTTGAGCTTATCTAGCGCTGAGGTTGGTTTCCAGGATGTATTTATAGTGTTTTGTCAAGTTAGTTTCATCTTGTTGAGAGGACTTGAATTTATTATGCCATCATATATTCTCTCTTATGAGATGAAGTTTCAAGGTTCCATTAGAAACATGTTGTCCCAGATAATGTCTGCAGTGTGAGGGTTCAATTTGTGACTTATGGAATAAATTTTGAGCAGGTTGAGATTAAAAGAACCATTCCCAAAGGCTCTGCTGAATCCAAGGATTTCAAAACAAAAAAGATCTTTGTTGGTGGGATACCAACATCTGTCACTGAAGGTCTGTATAACTTTTAAACATTGCAACTTAGCTATTAATTGTTGTTTCTAAACTGGTTCTCTTTTTTCTTCTCCCTCTTTCAATTGGAATTTTGTTGTGTTTAGATGAGTTGAAGAGCTTCTTTTCAGAGTATGGGAAGGTGGTGGAACACGAGATCATAAGAGATCATGCCACTAGCCGCTCTCGTGGCTTTGGATTTATTGTATTTGATAGCGAACAAGATGTTGATAATATGATGGCCAATGGGAATATGATTGATATGGCTGGTACACAGGTGAGTTCAATCAATTCTTTCCCATGGTATCTGATGCACTTGGACATAGCTGTAATTTGTATAAAAAATAAATTAAATATTGCATTTTTTTTAGCTTTCTTAGTGGAGTTAACCATGATTGTTGTTTCACTTGGTTGATACATGCTAGTACTATATTTCAGTCAACCTAGGGTACTATAGTAGTTTAGACTTTCATTAATGAAGCAGGTTGTAGGTTTGCTTCTCTTGTGCCTGACTATCAATATAATTTTCAGGTGGAAAACCTAGGTTAACTTACTTCTTTGTTGTAGGTTGAGATCAAGAAGGCTGAACCAAAGAAACCCTCAAAACCAGCTCCTGCTACATCTTATGGTAGTGATTCTAGGGCACGAGCATATGGTGATGATTTCGGTGGATTTGGCAACTCTTATAGCAGTTTCGGCAGTGGCAGTTTTGGCCCTGCTTCTTATAGGTCATTTGGAGGTCTTGGCGGTAGGCTTGGTAATTATGGTGGATATGGTGGTGGTGGTAGTGAATTTAGTGGTCGTTATGGGGACTTCGGCGGCAGTGATTTCACTGGTTACAGGGGAGAGCCCTCTCTTGGCTATTCTAGTCGCTTTAGTTCGTATGCTGGAGGGTTTGGTGGGGGATATGGTGGAACTGGGTTAGGCACATATGGCCGTGGAGGTGGTGGCTATGGGACTTATGGCGGGACAGGCTCTGGTTCTGGTTATGATTCTGGCCCTGTTGCTGGTTATGATTCCGGCCCTGATGCTCGCTATGGTGGTGCAGGGGGGCTGTACAGAAGTAGAGCGGGTTATAGTGGCACTAGTCGTTACAATCCTTATGCAAGGTAGAAACTTTCCTAAGCTTTTCCTAGAGGAGATGCACACATGATTCCTGTTTTTCAGTGCATTGCATCTCGTGGTTCAGTAATCACTTAAATTGCAAGGGACACTATCTAGAAGATCTGAAGAGCCATTAGTTTGTTTCCAATCGCTGTATGGAGTAGACAATGAGATTTAGATCATTGTCAATTTATAGTTATATGCCTATGAATGTTCTCGTTAGACATCAATGTAGCATTGAAATACATTTAGTTAGAATCAATCATTTTGTAGTGGTGGATTTTTTGTGTTGCAATTATTCTGGATGCTTCTGAACGCAGAAGGCATATTGTTCCAGATCTAGACAGCTTATTATGTGTGGCCAGCCAATGTTGTGGCTGGGGTTCCTTTATGGATTCTGGTTACAGTTGTTTTATTCTATGTTTGTGCAACCTGATTACCCATGTCTTGAGAACTATAGAAGTAGTCCCAGCCACAAAAATACATTGATACCTGAATGAATGATGTTGTATGCATTTGATGTCTTAAGAACTATAGTACACGAAAGACTTGTGAATCACATCAGAAGCCTAACTCTCGATACAGAATGCAGTGTTTTTGCTGCTACCGTCATAGCTTACAAGTCTTCTGGGCTGTGTTAAGACTACAAATATATTGCTCAATTGTTTTGGCCTCTTCTGTGGAGGATGGACTTGTTGGTTTCCTTATGCTTGAAAGGGATTTTATATACTCCATTAAACACGTTAATTGCAATATTTTTGAGAACCATTATTCGCTTCCTTCTGATGTCATTGCATGGGTGTAATATGGGATTGCCAGAGGCTCAGATGCTAAGAGACGCACGGGCTTATGGGTACCCATCCGTTGTTTGAAAAACTTCCTACCTGTCTAAGAGAGGTAGATGTATGTCACAATAGTTAGCTTACGCTTCTTCAAATAGATTGCTCTTCAAGACACACTTGTTTGAAGTAGAGGCTTACTTTTTTAACGTAGTACTAGTGAAGCATGTCATTGTGTAGAGGATATGATGTACGAGTCTGTTTGAAGCAAGATTATATATACTGTTGGGGTGTATGCCGCGTAGTTTATTTATTTATTTTTTAAATTACATCTTTTTTTTTCTATTGAACTAAAAGTAACTCATGGAATAACAGCTTTATAAATTCTTTCTGGGGTTTAGTTGTGCATGCAGTTTCAAGTATAAAATATTTTCGATTTGAATTGAAGCATATTATGAATATGAATTGAAGCATATTATGAATATATTCTAGATTTTGAGTGCCTGGATTAGTGGGAAATGTTGTGGTTTAACAGTTTTTAATACCATTGGGTAGATGTACAATTGCAACATTTCTTGATTTGTTTGCCGTGAAACATCTTTTGGCTTGGTATTATTATTTTTCGTCTTTTCTCCATTCAGAGGTTTTAAATTTAATTTTGCGTGAAGTTAGTACAATTATGGTTGTTGTTGAACAATGTATTATGGATGGAGGTCGACTATGGCCAGTGAACAACCATTTTCTATTCACCAAAATTTGTGTGTGTGTGTGTTTACATATATGATGCCTACAAGTACGAGGAAATGAGGAAAAGATGGTTTCTCATTAAAACCAGATAATCATACAATCAATGCATTGATATAAAATTGTCCTTTTAAGAAAATAAGTTGAAAGAACATGGTTTGTGCCATGGAAAGACCAATTAGAACGAAAGATTCTTGTGGATCAGTTGATCTACTCAAATATTTAGGTTATTTTCGGTTGCATAGAATTGGAATTTGTGAAATTGGAATAACATTTGTTTATAATTTCAAAATTTTCATGAATAATTTTTTTTGTAATTCCACCATTCCAATTTCATGCAGTCGAACAGTCTCTATTTGCAAAGACTTGTGCATGTTGCTCAAATGAAACTCGGTCCTTGACGAGATTTCGTAGGTAAACATCTAAAATCTGGTCCTTAAAACAAAAATGTCCTTAACTAAAATGTAACGATTTGATCTGATTTAGTAATCCGATTAATTGATATAATTCTAATTCAGGTTTGAATCAACTAATAATCAAAGTTGGAAAAATGAATTAATCAAATAAAAATCCAAATAATACACGATGAATCTTATTATATTATTAACCATAATAAGTAATATAGATATAGATCTATTTTATATCTGAATAAATATTTGTTTTTTGCATTTGGAGAGTTATAACTCCCAGAGTAGAAGTTGATGATTCAAGTCCTTGAGCATGTAAGTTTCCTACTAAGGAAAATAAATAGATTGAAAAACTGATATCCATTCTTCTCGTTGCTTCTAATTTCACAACAGAAAAAAAAAATTATACGTTTGTTTTGGTAGTTAGGCATGTTTGGTTCAGAGTATTTTTTTTGTTTCCAAAGAACTGAAAAAAAATAAAATAAATAAATAGTATAAAAATCAGTTTTGTTGATATTTTATGAAAATTCAGTTAAAAAAATGTTTTCACATAATATTCTTTTATAGTTTTCTTAATACAATTTTTGATTTCTTGGTAACTTGGATATAGATTCTCTAAGTTAAAATGGTGTAAGTTTGACACGTGCTATTTTGTTTTTATCTACCATTGCACTATTCTGTTTTTTTATGAGGGAAATGCTAAACGTCATGAAATTTTATCATGAATTGCCTTCATGAATGATGTGGCAAGTGATAATACCATTGATATTCCGTGTATGGGAGGAATCCCACTAATACTAACTCACCATTTAATTGCCACATCATTCAGGATAAAATTTCATGAAATATTTTTATGATATGTAGCATTGCTCTTTTTATGATATTGTTTAATGACCACTAATATGTAGAGAATTCGATTGTTAGAAGAAAAAAAGGACCATAGCATCAACCAAACAGTTGAAGAGCATAATAAGCAAAAGCAAATGAAGAGTGAAAAAGAAGAATTTAGAAAAACAAAACAAAACACGCACACAATCACTCGAGCAAACCGAATTACTGCTTTGATGCCCAAAAATTTTAAAATGTTTACTTAACTAGAAGAACCACCTAAGAGATTTATTGCGACAAAAAGTCGGCAATAGCAATCGCAAACAACCAAGTCTATCCTAACAAAACAAAGCGTGGTTGGAGTGTTATAATTGATGCACTTTCTAGAAAAGAGAAAATTACAGATACTATGTCAGAATTATTAAAATATGGGTAATGCTACTCAGGCAGAATTCTTAGGCAGAATTTGTAGGCAGAAACATTTACATCCATTGGATGCATGTGGTGAGTGTATGTGGTGGGGCCTACCACATACATCCAATGGATATAAATGTTTCTGCCTACGAATTCTACCTAAATATTCTGCCTGAGTAGCATTACCCTTAAAATATAAATAAATTTTTGGTTAAATTATTTTTGACTCCCTCAGGTTTGATCATACGTCAATTTAACTTTCTCACGGTTGTGATTTTTTATTTTCACTCCCTGTCAATAGTTTTTAATTTATTTTGATCAGTAACATGCTGAAATGACTAAACTACTCTACTTATACACTATATTTGTTCAAGTTATATTTACTTTGCCTCCCAATCACCCCTCTACCACCACAACCTGCGACAGTAGCAACCACCCAAACACCACTACCACCACAACCTGCACGAGCAACAACCACCACCGTTCATTGCCAACATTGTATTTGTATCATCAAATTTGAACCAGCAAATCGGAACGCTGCAACGTCTTCATCAACCACTGAAGCATCGACACCAACGACCACTGTTCGCCGCCAATGATTTGGGTTGAATCAGAAACAATGACTTTGACAGTGATTGTGCGTAGAGAGACGACGGTGGAATTGATTTGAGAGGCGACAAGTTAGGGTTTTGAAATTGCAAACTCAAATTAGGGCTCCAACAGTTTCAGTGGTGGCCATGGGGATTTTACTTAAGGGTGCAACTTGGGTTGGGTAACCCGAACCCAACTCAAGCCTAACTCATTTTTTACGGGCTTGGACAATTATTTTTACAATTAGGATTGAGCTTGGGTTAAAAAATTTTAACTTGAACTTAATTAGGGTTGAGCTTGGGTTGAGGTACCAACAACCTGAGCTCAACCCGAATTGTAATAATATTTTTATAAATATTTTTTATTTTAAATATATTATATATAATATTCAAATTATGATAATATTTTTCTTTTCAACTTCTTTTATTTAAATCTTAGTTTATTGTATATTAACACTTTGGATAATTAATTTTCTAAAAATTTGTTTGTAATTTTTTAGAAATTTGCATTAAGTTCTTAATTTTGTGTGTGTTTAGGAGTAATCTAATGTGAAACTTATTAAAGATTACTTTAAATTTTTAACATAGAGATTGGTGATATAGATAACCTGAATTAACCCGACTTTCTAACCCGAATCTCAACCCGAGTTTAATCCAATTACCATCTAATTGCGCAAGATTGAGGACTTTCAACCCCACGGGGATATTTTCTCCTATTCTTTCCCATGAGTCATTTCCGAGCATTCACCACAAACACAAGATATATCACGTTTTGCATGTACATTCACACATTTTGATGCATTGCACTCAATACAAGTCCTATGTCCATTATATCATGTCATTCAACAATTTAAAAGTACACTTGTATACATTCAATTTCCAAAGTTAATATTTTCAATAAATTCACCAAAATATTACTTATGCAATGCATGTCTCAATTTGCACATTTAAACAATTCATGCATTCAATTACATCCATCAATCATTTCCAATTCGAGAAACATTCATATCAATCTAATTCAACAATTCATTCCCAAACTATCATATAATCATATATATCATGAATACATCAATTTTATGCTAAAAATACGAAATTAAACTTGAAATGTAAGACACAACACGCACCCCCTACCTCAATAGCTATAGTTTCAAGCAAGCTATTAAGGACTTTCATCCAAAACTCAACTTTCTTTGAAATTACTTTTGGACCGATCAGTCTCAAGCTTTCAACACGTAAACCGTTTCTCTCTTCTTGGGTGAACTCCAATTATGGACCTAAGTCCCTCAAAATCAATGGAGAATCGAAGAAAAATGTGTTGTTATATATAGATATATGTATATGCTCCTCACGGCTGATTGAATTTTGAAATAAGGGTTGAGCATTCTCTCTCTATTTATAAAAAATGACCTACACTTATTTATAAAAATGTCATTACTTTTTCCTAAACCTTCTCAAACTCATTTTCGGAGTTCCGTACTTCTGATTGACACGAAATTGATTCCATAACACGTCAAATATTTTATTTAAGTTACTCTTCAAATTTGGATTTATTTAGACAATTTCAAATTCTCTAGGCCAGGCCCGTGCCCTTAGGTCAACCGGACCTGAAAAAGTGAACTTTTTTCAAACGATCCGAATTTTTTTTAAAACACTTATACAAGTCTCTAAACATGTATTTTATATTTAAAACATATAAATAATCATTTAAAGTATTAATATGATAATAAATAAAATTAAATAAAAACTGGCAAAAAATGGTTATGGTTCTTACAGTGGCGTTGGCGTTGGCGGCAAATGGTGGTGGTTAGGTTGGTCTTCAACGTTGCTGAGTCAGCCTTCAACTTGTCACTCCACATTTTGGTCAACTCAGCCGGATTTCTTGACCCCAAATACCCGACCATCTCCAACACCTCTCTAGAGCACTTCGAGATAACCTTCGCTGTGTTGTCAACTTCTTCGAAAGTGACAAGATTCTCTCTCATGGCGATGTGTTGAGGGGTCACAAGCTTGTAGTATTGTGTTTGGCTACGGTGGGGAATATGGTGTTTAGTGGATCGGCTGATTCGAAGATATGCGTGTGGAAGAGGGAGGAGGAGGAACACACGTGTGTGTTGGTGTTGACCGGTCACACCAGGCTGATGAAGTGTTTGGCGGTGGAAGAAGATACCGGCGATGGCAAAGAAAGGGCGAACCAACTGAGATACGACGGCAGAGGAAGGATCATATGCTTACAAGGATTTGGGCTAAATTGTAGAAAGACATTCTAGGCATTTTTTTGCCACTGTTTGCATGATGTAAACAATTTGACCATTGACAATGACATGAAAGACTAAAGTGATGCATAATTTCAAACTTCAGGGGTGTAAAAGTTGATACGCAAATGTGGGGGGTCAGGTTGACATATGAACATACTTCAGGGGGTCAAAATGTAATTTGCCCTAGATTTTTCTAGACAAATAATATGTAAAAAATATTGTATAAAATATGTAGGTTCTAGAATATAAAAAAGTAATACACAATTATAGATTTTATGCCTGAATATAAAATTGTAGAGAAATTATGGAGGTGTAAGTATGTTATAAATACTCCAAAGATTGCTTATGAAACCAAACTAACAAAGTTATACTTGGAGGAAGACTTTTCAATGCAATCGTTTAGGCCATGATGATTTTAGAAAATGTTCTAACGGGAAGGGGTTGTCGTTATGGTAACTTCACATTAGGACTGCAACTCGGGCGAGTTGGACAGGTTAGAGGTACAACTCGGGCTCAACCCTACATATGAAATGTTCAACATTAACCCGACTCTAACCCTTCTTCCAACCCTGATTACTCAACCC
The DNA here is from genome assembly GCA_026545225.1 of Cornus controversa. NCBI lineage: Eukaryota > Viridiplantae > Streptophyta > Magnoliopsida > Cornales > Cornaceae > Cornus > Cornus controversa. Next base: position 72,394,724 of record CM048847.1, read on the forward strand.
TAACCCAACCCATCCTTAAATTTTTAAACTCGGGTTGATATTTCGGGTTAGAAAGTCGATTAATTTGGGTTATTTATATCATCAATCTCTATGTTGAAAATTTAAAGTAATCTTTAATAAGTTTCACATTAGATTACTCATAAACACACAAAATTAAGAACTTAATGCAAATTTTTAAAAAATTACAAACAAATTTTTAGAAAATTAATTATCCAAATTGTTAACATACAATAAATTAAGATTTAAATAAAGGAAGTTGAAAAGAAAAAGGTAATCAAAATTTGAATATCATATGTAATATATTTAAAATAAAAAATATGTATAAAAATAATATTACAATTCGGATTCGGGTTGGGTTCGAGTTGTTGGCACCTCAACCCAAGCCCAACCCTAATTAAGTTCGGGTTGAGATTTTTCAACCCAAGTTCAACCCTAATTGTAAAAATAGTTGTCGAAGCCTGTAAAAAATCAGGCTGGGCTTGGGTTGCCCAACCCAAGTTGCACCCCTACTTCATACTTGCTGATCGTAGTAAAACTCTAAACAAGATTCAACGTTCTTAGTTTCTTTGCTGAGGTGAGTGGAGCTTATGAAACTAAGGCCGAGGGTCATAAGAAAATAACACAAAAATAGGCGACAACTTATCACCTAAAAGTCACATTTGAGACAAATAAATCTTCCTCTATTCACTATTTGATATTATTAAATATTCGTGTCAAAAGGGCCCAAAACCCATCTATGATTTAAAAAATGTAAAATAAACCTCCTAAGCTATATTTTGAACTATATCACACCCTCGCCTTTGCAAAAGTGAGCAAATTACTCCCTCTTGCACATATTCTCCTTTTCTATGATTATTTTATCATTTCATTATTACAAAAAATAAAGAACAATAGAGAGTAGAAATGTTTTTTTTATATTAAGTCTTTTTTTTACCTTAATAAATAAAAGAGGAGTTTTTTTGGGGGAAAAAAAACTAAAAATGCACACTTATTTTTGATTTTTTTGAAAATTCTTCCATGAGAAAGAGAGGGTTTTTTATATTTAGCTTTTGTTTACCTTAATAAATAAAAAAATAGGATTTTTTTCTGGGAAAAAAATTCCAGAAATAATTTTCGGAAAAAAAAATTAAATATGCACAATTACTTAATAATTTTTTTTTTTGTTTTCCAGAAATTGTTTTCAAAACTTTTTGCATTAGAAACAGAGAGAATTTATGAAAATAAAACAGTTTTTGAAAAAACAAAAAAAAATCTAGAAATTTTTATTATTTTGCATATTTAGTTTTTTTCTCCATAAATTATTTCTGGAATTTTTTACTTAGAAAAAAACTCCTCTTTTTTTTTATTAAGGTAAATAAAAACTTAATATAAAAAAAATCCTCTCTTGCTAATGGAAAATTTTTTGGAAACAATTTTTGGAAAATAAAAAAAAATCCAAAATTTTTTATTATTTAATTGTGCATTTTTTAATTTTTGTTCAAAAATTTTTTTCCCAGAAAAAACTCATCTTTTTTTTATTAAGGTAAAAAAAACTTAAGATAAAAAAACCCTTCTTCTCTCTATTTTTTTTTATTTTTATAATAATAGAAAGGGTAAAATAGCCATAGAAAAGGAAAATATGTGCAAAAGGGGGTTCTTTACCCACTTTTGCAAAGATGAGTGTGATATGATCCAAAATATAGCATTGGGGGTTTATTGCATCTTTTTAAAATTACAAATAAATGTTTTTTTTAAAGGACACATGCGATAATAAATGTGATTGGATATTTGAATTTTAGACACGAATTCAACAAGGAAGCACGTTTTTCACGGGCTATCATGAAATATAAAAACTATAATTTAAGGGATAGTTTGGTACACATGAATAAAATGAAATGAAGCTCAGAATCTCCACTGTAGATAGAGAATGATGTGAGTATGAAATAGTTGTGACGTATAAGTTTGTAATTGGCAATGTTCGGTGTCAAAACTTAGTATGATTGAGTTGTAATATTTTATTTATATTCTTATACTTGATTATACATTTGAAGACTCAGAGTAAGCATAGTGTTCTACAAAAATCATACAAATGATCTTCGAAGGCATGGAGCTTGACACTTTGGAAAAATGCATCAATGCATTAAACAATGATTTGATCGATTGAAGTTTTTAGATGGTTTCAATTGCATGTGGACATCATTGATCAAGTATGAGAGTCACGTAGTCTAGGTAAAGTGGTGAGAACATATATATTTTGAAACAGGAGATTCTGACTTTGAAAATTAGGATTTTTGACAATTTTTTTTGAATTTTCAAGGTTGGACCAGTTTAGCTCAAACCTGAACCAGTCCATGAAGCCTTAGGACTTTAATTTTTCAAGGCAGAAGCCTTGGACAGTCCAAGAATGGGTTGGACTAGTCCATGCCTTCTGATGGTGAATTTTGGCTCTGTAGTGTCCTGTTTTGATCGTATTTTGACTCTGAAATTTTCTTAAACTTTGGAATTCGATCATTTTCAATTGATTTTAAACTTATTTTTCAAGTAAAATTAGGATTTTTAATCTCTATAAAAATCTCATATGATTTCTCTCTCATTAATTTTTCAATATATCGAAAATCATATTTTAGAGAGAGAAAGCATTAAGATATTTTTCTAGCAGAGAATTTTGTTTTTATGTTTATATTTTTGAGAGATCACACACATATATATAATATAAGTGATTTAGGTTGTGTGTCTCTGTTTGCTGGATCGTTTGGTTTCTTCTTATACAATGATTCGTTGGTGAGGAAAGAGAAGAAGATCGCACTACAAAGGAAACAAAATACTTGTTGAGTGTTTGTATTCTTCGAGTTACCTTTATAAAAGAATTGTGATGTTAGCCGGGAGTCTGCAGCGATTGGACGAGGGAGTCACAAGAGTAAGTCTGAGGCGTTCCGCATCAAGTTCTTATCAGAGTGGAGTGGGTATGAGTCTAGGATAGAGTCTATTGTAATTTGCTTCAACAATAGTGGATTTGGTTCTCCGGAGCTACAAGCCTCACCTGTGATTTTTTCCGATATGGGTTTTCCACGTATATATGGTACATTATTTACTTTATTGCACTTTATTTTATTTACTTGCTTTGTGGGATTGCTTTGATTTTTTAATTGAACTTAAAATTGGTATAATCTGAACATTAAGCAAAAGAACAACTAAACCTAATCACCCCCTTCTAGGTTTTAATCAAACTTTCGCAGTCGCTTCTGCACCGCGCAACTCACAATAGTAGTACCTTCCTACATGTTAAGTTTTTTCATATAAAATAGAATCAATTTTTAAAATGGGATATTTGCCTAACTTTAATTTAATTACCCATTCAATTAAAAACTGAAGTGACAGGTGTATGTATATAGGCCTGTGGCAAGTATATAATATACCTATATATATATATATATATTTTCATAGAGTGAGTTGTAAAGTGCAGAGAAAGATAAATTAATGTTATTATATACATATATGAGAGAGAGAGTAATGTTATATGCCTATTATATATAGAGAGAGAAATTAACGCTATATAATTATTTTATTTATAGATTGATAAAGTGAGTTATAAATGGGAAAGAGAGAGAGAGAAAGAGAAATTAATAGAGAGAGGATGGTTTTAATTATTAGTGTGAATGTAATGGTCATTCCATAACTTAAGAACATGAATGACTTTGTTAGAATGAGCATTCTAAGGAAATAACTTGACTTGGAATGGTCATTTCATTTTTAATATAACACACAAGACAATAGAGAGAAAGTGAATCAAAGGTGGACTCCATTCTTGCGTACCAAACTAGTCCTAAATTAAATAGAGCTAAAACTAGGTTGAGATCAAGGTTAATCCATACCAAAGGGCTTGTATTTCAATGGTATAACCTCTAATTCTCAAAGAGGAGGGGAGGGGTTTGAGCCCCAATGTGAGTATAAGTGTGTGTGAATCCCCCAAATAGGAAAAAAAAGGTTAATCCATTGTGACTCTTAATTCAAAAGATAGCGATTTAATTAGAAAGTTGATTCCTCGACAAGAACTTTAATATTTGCTTCTAATGCATGAATAGATAAATGAATTGTAAAGCATAATTGTTAAGCTAAATTGATTTGAGACTTTTCATTTTCTGAAACCAAAACAACACAACTTGTAAAATGCAAAGCTTTCTTGGGAACAAACATAGGGCAATTATTTTTCTTTTAAAGCATGAAAGAATGAAATATTGAAATTCTCATAGAAAATAATGAGAAAATAAGGGAATTTGAAGGCATACCTCTCTTTTTCAATGCATTGAATGCATTGATTCAATTGTTGGGATAGATAATGACATATATTTGAAAGTAGTGAAAAGTTCAAGGAATAGTACTATAGAGAATTGTTTATCAAGATGCTTATTTCCAGGAAGCTTGCTTGGTTGAACAGCTTGTAGATAGCAAGTACTGACTTGAGTGGTTACTTTTTAGTATAGTTTTGTTTGTAGATGCACGTGACTTGAAACAATATTTAGTTTTATCTATTGTTGATCTATTTTTATTTCAAGCATGTGACCTTATGTAATATTCCTATGGGGACAATTTATTATGTTTTATGTTATGTAATCTTTAGAGCTTTTTATTTTGATTTTTTATATATTTAATGTTTGATGGTAATGATAAGTTTAGTTGGTTAATTTTATTGATGATATAATTTATATTGGTTATTAAAATTTTGTCATTGTTTAGTGATTCAAAAAAAGAAGATCTTGATGAATTCTTGTGCGAGATGATTATGTGAATTTATTATTGAAGTTTGAAAATTCCTTTAGGGCCAAGGTACCTCAGCGAACTTCAGGGTTATCAAGTCATAAGTATGTTATGAAATTATTGAATGATTATGTCGGTCAATGTTTTGATATATTATGCATAGATAGAGAAGTGTTTATAAAACTTTGTTGAATATTGAAAGAGCATCAATTATTGAAAGACACACTTACAATTTCAATTGAAGAGTCAGTGATAATATTTTTGTTAATTGCAAGACATAATATTCGTCATGCAGTGGTAGATGAACATTTTTGACATTCTGACGAAATAGTTTCTAGACATTTTAAGGTCGTATTGATAGCAATATGTCACATTGTAAAAAGTCTTATATGTCTATCACAAAGTAATGATGTGCCTTCTCACATACGTCATATTTACAAATACTATCCTTGGTTTAAGGTATTACTTTCTTTTGCTTGAATTATGTTTATTCGTTTTATAACATCTTTATGTATTTTGTTTTAACTTCATTTATTGTTAAAATGCATTAAAATAATTGATGACACACATGTAAATGCTTATGGACCTTCAATCCAACAAACAAGCTCCTTATAAAGGAAGAATACTATAGTGACACAATATGCATGTTATGTGTGCTTGCTCATTTGATAAGATCTTTATTTTCATTTACACGTGTTAAGAGGGTATGTCAAATGACTCGAGGATTTTTCTTAATACAATTACAAGAGTTGTTGCACGATTCTCTATACAAACTAATGGTGATACTTATGCCTTTCGAACATTAATAGTAACATATTACAAATGATTACCCTAATAAAATTTAAATAATATTTTACAAGGAAATATTATGTAGTTGATCATGGTTACCCATGCACGAAATGATTTCTCTCTCCAGGTCAAAGATATCATCTTCAAAACTATATGGGTAGCAATCGACAATCATGTGGTGCAAACGAATTGTTTAACTATCGGTATTCATCACTTCACAATGTTGTTGAACATTACTTTAGAGTTCTAAAAGCTCGTTCTTTTATTTTAAAGCTTGTGTCTTCTTATAAGCTGACTAGATAATGACTCATAATAACCGCTTGTTGGACGATTCATAATTTCATTGGTCAAAATACATTAGATGATGTTTTTTTATGGAGTTTGGAGAAGGTGTTAATGTTGTTGATGGGGGGATGATAGCAGTAGTGGATATGGTATACCGAATCATGTTAACTTATGATGGTGCGACAACATATAAAAATGACATGACGGATTCTATGTGGGCATTGTTCACAGACAATACTAGATAAAACTTTGTCTCTTTAATTCTCTAATATTTTATTTTGGTTATGTATAACTAAACTTAATGATTGTACAACTAAAAGTAACTCTATTTTAATTCAATCAAGTTAGGTACTTCTCATATTTTATTTAAACTTATGATATTGTATTTGTGTAATTTTCTGAAGTAATGCACCTCCAACACCTATCAATAAATATTTCATTAGTAAACTTAGGAAAAAAAAATTATTGCATTAGCAGTTAACATCTTAAAAATAAATAAATAAAATATTGATGTACAATATTCTTTATTTTCTTAGTTTAGAAAATCATTTTCAATAGATACAATAAAAATAGAAAAAATTTATGAGTTTTTGTTATCTAAAAACTGTTTTGTAAATTTTTAAACTGAAAAATTTGAAAACTATTTTTTATTATGATTATTTGAAAATAATTTTATGAGTTACAAATCAAGTAAGACGTTAATTTTCTCTTATATTTAATAGCAAGTGCTCCGATAAACAAATAGCATTCTTTTTTCAACTACTTGCCAATTGATAAAATTATACAGGGAGAGACTCTTACCCTTGGTGATGGGAAGGCATTGGATACAACCAATAGCTGTATCATCATTTAACAGTGTAAATTTTACCCTCCAAATTAAACCAATGAAAAAACAAGAACTGGACGTGTGTTAGAAGGTTCCCACATTATATTCCGATGGAAAGTTTATTGGGTATGAGTGGGTATGCATCACTACTTAATAGCTTAAACAATTTTTGCGTTAAAGGGCAAGTGCCCGACCTATTACAATTTGATATTAGAGTTAGACCCAATCTGGCTAATTTTCTTATCCTTGACAAATATATATTTGGGTTAATTTAATTTTTGATCATTTTTTGTGGCCTAATTACAAATATGCCAAGTTTTAAATAGTATTGGCTCAAAAAATAACTTATACAAAAGTATTTACATATTTGACACTTTCACTGTTCTCAATACATAGGACTAAATTACCCTCTGCAGTAATGTTTTGTGCAGTAAAATTATAACATCATGCAATTAAAGTATTGCATAAATGCATTAAAACTATTACATTGTGCATTAAAAGTTTTAGTAAACTACACTGTTTAATGTTTTGTGCAATAAAATTATAACAACATGCAGTTAAAGTATTACATAAATACACTAAAAAGTCTTAATAAACTAATATATAAATGGTCTTAAGGGCAATTTGGACCTAAATAGCATAAATTGTCGTATTTGTAATTACTTTTTAAAAAATTATTTTTTGACCATATATTATTTGAAAGTTGGTGTATTTGTAATTAGGCTCCCAAAAGTTGTCATAAATTAAAATAACCCTAGATATTTTATTTATGCATAAAATTGTAAACCTTGTTAATTATTCTATTTATGTATAAACTGTAAACCTTGTTAATTGTAACTTTTATTTTCATGTTATAAATTTAGTGCTTAGATGTCATTTTATTCAATTATAAATTCTCTATTTATTGTGTAATAAATTACAAAATTCTTCCGACAATGTAAAAGTGATGGTATGACACTTTTTTTTTTTAACTTTCTTTGAAGAGGTGAAGGTCAAATAGGAGAAAATATTAAATGGTCTGGGAGTATGTGATTTCAGTCATGCAATTGCATGACTTCTCGATTAATCTGGTACCCTAAAAATTTCTCGTAGGATACCGCCTAACCAAGTGTCCGGTGATATGAGTTCAAGTATTTTCTTTTCTTTTTTTTGCCCTTTTCAGTAGACAAATCACAAATGCACAGTTGTCCCATTAGAAACTCAAAACGCCCAAAAGCCAAAACTGTGGTTCCGAATTACATAAAAAGCAAAAACAAAAGTGGCAACCTTGAAAGTGAACGCTAGAGAGCAACCGACCTTATCTCGTAATTGACGTGAATTAATCCCATGCAGGAAGAGAGCATTTTCTTAGGAGATCTACAACTCCCTTGATACAATTCCAACCTTGCTGCGTTCGTTTGGTATCATGGTATGTAACCACTAACCAGCAGTTTCTTTTATATAATTTTCTTCATCGCATTTGTTCTTACTTGCATTCAATCATTCTCGTTTAGTATTTTTAGTTAATTTTATCCAGCAGAATACTCTCTCTCTCTCTCTATATATATATACACACACACACACACATATATAATTTCGTTGGTTCTCATACATGTGTATTTTCAATGGTCTTTTGCAGCTTTGATTCTCAGTTTGTGTAAATCCATTACAGAGCAAAGACGGGAAAGCTCCCTAGCATGTAGCATTGACTTCATATCCTTGTGCAACAATGCCATTTAGGAGTTCCCACACTACTTCTATCTAAAGCCTGACTGGGTTAGCTTCACTTCTCTGAACAGCGGACATGGAAATCTAGATGCGAGGTCACAAAGAGTGAATCTAATTACTTTTCTTCTGATGTACTTGGACTCAGCGAAACAGGCACTTGTGATACTGATGGCCGTAGGAGAAGATACAAAGCAGGACCTAAAAATGGAATCAATGATAAGGGGAGCAGCCAAAAACCTTTCTCGTACCTGCAAGCAGAACAAAAATCTGAACAATCTTGCTTATAAATACCCATTAAAGGGCCGGGGAACCAAAATCTAAATTTAGGAAAGAAAAAAAAGAAGAAAGTATATAGAGTTATCTGGTGTCACTAAATCCTCACCATTTCCGAGCAGTCATATCATTGTAAACCCAAAAAGGAGCAAATGCTGATAGCAGTGCGAAATCAATGCAGGTGACATGGATCTGCAACATAAAAGAGTGCTCAGTGCCCTGATTAAGAATGGGAAAGTTTCTCTAAATCTATAATTAGCTAAAATTATGAACATTAAACACACGCATGCACAGGCTGACACCCATTATATTGCCTCAAGTCAAAGAATTCCTACATCCCAAGTATTAGGGATCAGCAATATGTATTCTTTTCAAATATTGGCTACTTGCTTAATTGGTGCAGGCTGGAAAGGATTTACAAATCCATTTTTCTTTGAATACTTATGTTTTAATTGTTACTTGAAGTTAGTCTGATTTAACGCTTTTGAAGTTGGTGAATATTCAATTGAGAAATTACAGCTCCAAAGTTTTCTTTGAGATACCATAAGTTGTTAGTTCTTTCTTCATTATGTGTTCTTGTTCTCTCAAGGGCTCTCTCTCTTCCCCTTTTTTCAGTGGACCACTGGTTTGATATTTGAATGTAAACCACATGTTAGCATTAAACAACTCCCCAAAGTTGTAAACCGATTCCAAACTCTAAAGCACTGACCCGCCGAGGAAGAGTGCCATACCCGTGTCGGACACATGTTCGACATGGACACGTGTCCGACACGTTACAAAAGTCTTTTTTTTTTTTTTTAAATTGGACATGTTGGGACACGTCGGAGGACACGGCTGTTTGGAGTTTTTTTAGACAGAGGATGTAGATGACATATACATATATATGTGAGTATCCATTCAAAGAGAAATATAAAGTTGAGATAAGAGAGAAAAAGATCTAATATATCAAGAGATGGAGGGGATGAGAGAGGAACCACTGGAAGAGTGATTGAGTCCAAGAGCCTGGATGAAAGAGAGAGTGAGGAACAAAGAGAGGTGAAGAGATGGAAGAGATGAAGAGAGGTCGCCTGAAAGCAAGAGAATGACAAAGCCGTGAAAGAAAGAGAGTGGGGAAGAGAGAGGGTATAAGATCAGAATCTTATCATTTTTTCCAACACGTTTGGTTACAAGGATAAAAAATGTGCCTTTTGAATATATAGATTAATGGAATTTGGGCCCGTAGACTTTTTTGTTTTCAAAAAAAGTATGGGCTATTTGGTGGGCCTAATTTAAATGGATTATGTTTATGAATATAAATTAGAAATTTGGCAAAAATTAATTTTTATATATAATAAAAAAATTATGTTATTATTTTATTGTTGTGTCTGTGTCCTATATTTTTTTTAAATTTGCCCTATCACCATGTCCGTGTCGTGTCTTACCCGTGTCCCGTGTGTGTCCTTCATAGATTCCAAAACTCTTATCTACTAATTCCTAGTAACCTTTAACCTAGCTAACAACAAAACCTAACTACTTAATATGATGTTGAAACCTTGAACTTCAGGCATCATCATTACATACTCAGTCTGACCACCAAATTTACGCTGATAAGATCGTGTGGAAGGCATAGGATCAGGGAATAATATACGGTTTTTGACATCCAAGTTAGCCCCAATCAAAGTCAGTTTATTCTTTAAAGCATGAAATTTTTTGCAATTGCTATATATCAGAAATCCTAGTGAAGTTATGAATAGTGCAATCAGAATCTAAAACCTTCAGTAAGACAGGTCATGACATCATCATGGATATATGCATATGTGAATATGCCATTTAAATAATAGGTAGTTTTTAAAATATATGACCATACACACATATGATGAAAATACTCACAAATTTGCTCTCTCTGAAGTACTGGAAAAATTCCTTCCAGACATCTCCAATAGCTAAACTCGCATAAATGATCATACCTAGTCCTGCAGCAAGTGATACCTGATGTGTAATTAGTAAATTCACATTTGATAACATTCCTATTTTTAATTTAAGAGGAAAAAAATGGTCTCACTAAGCAATGAAGACTAAGAAATCAATTATGCTATTTAAGGTGTGCTTAAAAGCGAATTCAAGCATGGACATAATTACTGCAAAATTGTTTCTTTGTTATATTATTTTTAGTAGCAAAAAAGGTGAAAATACAGTGAGCGCACTTAAGGTATGCAAAAGATGTCTCTTGTAACCTTCTCCAGCAGCAAGGATTTTTGATGATATATTCTTTTTATAAGAAAAAACAGAGGTGAAAATATGGTGATCGTGCATTTTAACTCAACTGAAGGCCTCTCTAGCAATTGTCACAATGACCTGACCTTTTTACAGAAGGCAGTAACTGCCGACCTGATTATTTTGGCATTCATTTTATAGTGAAATGGTTTAAAAGAATATATATTAAAAATGATTTAATAGAGTGCAAAAGTTCAACATAAATGTCTTTATTGAAATTCATATTTAGAGCAACTTGTTTCCATACACAGCCTAATGCATGAGAAACTTTAAGGTTCCCATGAGCAGGGCATTATTTATCCCAGGTTCCCAACTACTTGAGTTTGATTTCGTAAACCTTTTTGCTAGTCACCAATATATCCTCTTCAACATTAAAGATACTCCAATATAATTCTAAAACAAACGGGAAAAAGTTCATTTTTTCAAGAGCATAATTACAGCTTAGTTCTTACCCCGGCAGTGAATTTTGATTCCAGAAAATTTAGAGGCCATTTTCTGAGCTCAGCTTCTTCAATAGGTGGAGGTGGTGGTCTCCAAAGGACAAAATATGGAAGAAGAGCATATACACCGCCGAAGCAGGAGAGCACGAGGAATGGCCAGACAGGAATGCTGCCTTTTGAGCTGTAAAATTAAAGATATTCCATTAATCAAATTGATAAAAGTACAAAACTTGGAAATTTGGTATGACAGGTTGCGGTTCCTACATCCCTGCTCTCCTGTGCACATGGCACGGATGCTGGGGCTAGGTTGCTTGGCAGCATGCATGCATCATGATATAAAGAAAGAATTTCCTAGGAAAATAAAATGACTTGTTGATAGTCCTATAAACTAATTCTTTGCGCGTGTTTAATATACCCAAAAAAAGGAGGAAATGAAGTACAGACAATAATGCAATCCAACTGAAAGGTGGAAAGCTTCTGTAAATGTTCTCTTAAATCAGTACAATGTCCCTAAGATTATGAAAACAAGAAGGAAAGGGCATTTAGAGGTACCTTCTACCTGTCGGAAGCAACAACATACTATACACTAAAGGCCACAAACCCATGATGTACCACAGAGACACCAGCACTTCATTCATCCGAAATCCATCATCTCCCTTCAAATTAAGGAGCTTTTTCAAGAAATACTCGTCTTGTGACTGAAAATTTGAAGTGTTGTTTTATGAAGTTAAAAACTTGAAAGGACAATAAATGAAATTGCAAAGGTAATTCTAGATTAGATATACTAATATTGACAGGACCCAGCTTCAAAGCATCCTTTTATAAACTTAACTCGGTTAGAAAGCCATAACTCTCCAACATTACTATGTACAATCTCGTACTATTGAAAGGGTTATGAATAAAGATAGAACTCCTTCATATACGCAATTCTAAGGTATGAAATAGGAAGGTTCATAGTGGTGCTTACCAAGAAAAGGAAAATAACTGAATTAGCGGCAAACTTATGTGAAAATATTGGTGATGTAAAGTTACATATCGCAATTCTTCATTAGCTCAAAATGAGGATGCATATAGGAATTACCAAGACTGTACCTGGAATAAAATGAACTCAAAATTCTCCCTATGTTAAATTAAAATATCTCAGAGCAGAGTCATACAAGATAGCAAGTAAAATTAACTGTTTAAAATCCAGTCCACTAAGAAAGCAGTTTTTTTTTTTTTATAAGAATATTAATTAACCAACATTTACATCAAGTAAAGGGATGCATTCCTCTCCTAGTACACAAATATGTACAGGGTAAATCTAGCATTAAGAACTTCCCAATTATTATAAAGAAGAAGCAGAATTAACAAAACATATAGACCAAAACTGCATTCAACGGTAAAGAAGCTTCTACAATTTCACTATAACAATAAGCAGTCATCAACCACAAAAAACAACAACATCAAAGAACAGGCAACACAAAAGATAACTTGTGAATAGAGTGAACCAAGAAACCCACCAAATATTACTTAAAAAAATATATATATAGATTACAATAATTTAAAAGGTGAATACATATACAGTACCGGGGTTTGGTTGGGTGCTAAATTGAAAACATAGTACATGAGTCCCGCCCACAACAGGAAAAGCAATATTGAGGTTGTCCAGTCCCTTCCCTCTTCACCAGGACCTCCATTATCACCAAGCTCACTTTCCAAGGAAGCTCCTTTGTTGGGAACAGGGTCTTGTGAATTTTGATTGTTAATTGAATTCTGACAGATTTGGAGGACACCCCTTTTGTGGAATGTAGAGATTATATTTCTCTGATTGCAGGATTCATGAAGGATTGAAGGTGATGAGGTTCTGAGAAATGAGCTTCTAGGGTTAGGGTTTTGGTTAGAAACTCTGAAATAATGATTTTTAAGTGAAAAGGAAGAGAAGTTGCAGGAGATGAGGCTGCTGTTGGCGAACATTTTTTATTGCAGCAAAATTGAATGAACCAGAGTATGCGCGCACACGCGTATGTATATGTGTGTATACATATATACACTGCACAATGTGAACAACTGAACATACATTAAGACGACGTCGTGCTGGAAATTCTATGATGATTAATTGGGAAAATTAGAGCAGGGGCTCCGTCGCTTGTGAAGTTATGTTTCGTTTGGTTGGGAGGATGAAAATTGGATGAAAGGGAAAAAAAATGATAGGATAAGATTTTACTGAAAAAGAGATTGTGGTTTTTTTTTTTATTCGTTTGATTGTATGAAAGAGAAAAAAAGGATAAATGGGACATTCTTAAAAAAAATTTTGTTTAGTAAGAGAGTAGAGAAGAGAGTTTTGAATTATTTTTACTATTATATCCTTCATTATTTGTTTGGATTTATCAAAAAATTATAAAGATAATTTTGTAATTTAAATTTTTTTTAATTGTTTTGTCTTTCTTTTTTCTGCCCAAATTTGGAGAGGTAAATCTCTCCTTGCCTCCTCCCTGTCAAAGAATTTTTTTTTTTTTTTGGCTTCTTCCCTCCTATTGTCTCTCAATCCCTCTTCCTTTCTTCCTTTCTGCCAAGCGAAGTATTAACGATTATTTTTTTTTCTTCTACCATTTTTTTAAATAGAAAAAAAAAATCCCAAGTAGAGTGCTAGGAATATTCATTTGGGGGCCAAACTATAGTATTTAAAACTAAATTTAAAAAAATTATATTTTAAAAATAAAATAATTATAACAATTTTTATTTCAGTGCATTTTAATGTACATCTTTAAGAGATTTTTTATAAAAAAAAATTTCCTGCATGTTTAATTGCTTATAAATGATATGAGAAAAAAAAATGGAGAGAGAACATTTTATAACTAATAAATGAGATTGTAAGGTGTTGTTTGATAAAACTGAAATTTAAGTACTAAAAATTTTAAGAGTTGAATTTTAAATATTGAAGTTTTTAAGTGATAACTAAAAACTAAATAAATTTTTTTTATCTTTTTGAAATTTCAACAATTAGCATTCAGTGACAAATAATATCCCTATTACTTAAAACTTTACCACGTTCAGTGATACTCAAATTATGTTATTAAATGCATTTAATTAAATAAACGCTTAACCTTTTTAAAATTAAGTGTAAATTTATGTTATCAAACAACACCCAAGTGTTAGAGCATTTATTTTTTCTTTTCTCTTGAATTCAGAACAAATAATATATATATATAAATATAAAGTACTAATATCTAGCACGAAGATTACAATAATAATTAACACTTTTTTTTTTTTTATAGCAGATTCTCACTTTTAAAAGCAAGAATAAACAAGTTGATTGAACTTCGAAGGTTCATAAATAATTTCTTTTGCAGACCATCTTAAACAGCCATAAATTAGTGACAATAAATGTGATTTTTTTCTTAAATTGGGGAGGAGGGGGAAAGATTTAGTTTTCCTATAGAAAATCACAATTAAGAACCATAAATAGGCAACCATTAAATGTTGTTATTGTTATCAATTTATAGTAATACGTCTGTCAATGTTGTTCTTGGTTTAAACCAATCATGTTTTCATATCATTTTGCTTAATTAGGTAGGGCAGAAAGGGGAAAATGAAAATGACAAGATCTGTTTGGATAGTCAAAGAGTGAAATGGAGAGAAATTAAAATGTAATTTTTCTTGTGAATATATAAAAGTAAACACAATTATTACATACTGAATATTTTAAAAAAATAACAGAGAAAGGAGAAAATAAATTAAAGATAAATTTATTTCATTAGTAGTATTGGCAAATAGGAGAAGCAAAATAGTGTCTCTCCCAACTCTCTCTCCCTCTGAAGTCCAAACCAACGGATAAAATGGAGTATCCACTTGGCCCCACGTTTTTCACACTCAAAACAGCACCTAAATATTGATATTGATATTGATATTGATATTGATATTTATATTTATATTTGTATTTGTAATTTAGGTAAGTAAGTAACTAAGTACCGAAGTCCTTGTCTTTAAAATTTCATCACTTCACAAAATCGCAACGTGTGGCTGTTTGGATCGCAGAAAATACGTTACTGTCATTCTTTCTCCGATACGCGGCAGGGCACGGCTTGGGTAAAAATTTCAGTTTGCTTGCTGTAGTCTTTTTGCCCTAAAATTCGATTATACAAATGGAGCGTGTGATGTCGATGACAGCAAAACCTAGGGTTTCGTTTCAGCCGGTTCCGTCCCTCAATCGCGGACCCAAATTCACACCATCACGAAAGTCAATCTCAATTCCAAGGACTTCAATGGCCGATCATCAATCCTGTATTCGAGCTCAACAGGTCATTTCATTACCTCTCTATTGAACCTCTATTGTATGTGTGTGTATATATATATATGTGTGTGTGTATATATATATATATACACACACACACACACACAGAGTGTATCTGTGTATATGTTTAAGCTTTCAAAATTATAACTCCTTGACTTTTTGGCAACGATATTTTTGGTTTTGCTATCCTTTTCGATGTTGCCCTTCTTTTGTATATATTTTTAAATTTGAAATGATCCGCGAGTCTATGTAGAAAATAATGCTACTCTACCTTCATTCTTCACAATCTAGTTTTTAAAAGTCAATACCTTCTTATAAAGAATAATTTGTTCTGCAAGTTTGAAGCGCTGAGATGAAATTATAAATTTTAATAATGCAATTTGGATTTTTTGACTTTTTAGAGAATGTGTTAGGTAGATTGAAGGATGTTGAATCTTATTAAAATAAAATCAGTGCTTATTCTTAAAGTGACATGGGAAGGTATAATCTCCACTGAAAGATGTGTCTTCTTCTTAATACTTGTAAAAAAAAGGGAAAAAAAAAAGATTTTTTTCTAATAACAAGCTTTGGCTTGATTTTCTTTAACCAGAATTATTTCGATGTTTGGAACAGTTTTGAGTATATTCTTTTCAGACTTGGATATGTGGAGAAAAAGCTGAGTTTATTTTAGGGGCTAATGTTCAATTTTTTAAGGATGGAATAGACTTTATAAACAGTTTGTTAACACTGCAAGTACTAGAAACGTGAAAATTGATTTCAATGAAGTTGAATGACTGTTACTTTGAATAATTTTTATGGACCAACTCAATTAATATATATTCTGATTGTTTTTATAGTCCGAGTTGAAAGATGGGTCGTCAACACTTTCCTCAGTTAGTGATTCTGAACAAAATGCACTCAAAATCAAGGAGTGGGAGGTGGGGAGGTTCCAGGATGAAATAGCTGCTACCCAGGGCATCAGGATCAGGAGACGGCCTCCAACAGGACCTCCATTGCATTATGTGGGTCCTTTTGAGTTCCGTTTACAGAATGAGGGCAACACTCCTCGTAACATACTGGAGGAAATTGTATGGAATAAGGATGTGGAAGTCTCACGGGTACTCTCTTACTTGGATACTGTATATGGTTTTTCTGGTTTTGTTTATTGATTAATTGACGATCATATAATATATATTTTTTTAGATTAAAGGGAAAAAACCACTTTATACACTGAAGAAAGCTCTTGAGAGTGCTCCTCCTGCTAGAGATTTTATTGGAGCTCTTAGGGCAGCAAACTTAAGAACTGGATTGCCTGGATTAATTGCTGAAGTGAAAAAGGCTTCTCCAAGTAGAGGAGTGCTAAGAGAAGACTTTGATCCTGTGAGTTTGCATTTTTCCTGTCTCTATTAATCTATATGCATACATTATGTTTGTACATTTTTATAGGCACAAAATTTACATTTCCTGAACATTATTTTCATGATTGAGTAACTTTATTGGGAGGAAGAAAGGAGGGGGGGCGGGGGTTAGCTCATTTAAAGCATCTGAACATTATATCATATTATGTCTTGTTTATAAGAATAAATAGACGAGTGACAATTGTATATTTTCTCATTTATTCTTCAGGGCTGATAAGAATCTTAACCATGAGAAGGGGTGGAGCCATAAATTTTGATTGGGGGGGGGGGGGGGGGGGGGCGAGGGAAGCGAACTAAAGTTTGTAATTAAAATGTGAAAAATTTATAAATCAATATTAATGTAATTTCCGTTATAATATTAGTCTTTAGTATATATATTGAGAAAAATACAACCTAAATAAATGGAGATAGAAAATTGATATGACAAAGAAAAAACATAGAGAAGACAATAAGTTACATATAAAAAGAGATGTGGTAGGACAAAACATGTTGAAGAGTTAATTTTATTTTAGCAACTGTTTCAGTTTTCAAAAATTCAAATTTCTGAAAAAAAATAGAGTACTTTGATTCCAACCTTGATGAAAGATTAAGAAATAAAAAAATGTACCATTTTACTAAACACAATATCACAAGTTGTTACAAAACACAATTATTAAAAAAAAAATAAAGAAGTACTTGAATAACTTATACAAGGAGTAGTTGTAGAATTTGTCATTTAACAAATGACAACTAAAATTATTAGCATAGATGGTACCATTAAAAAAATGTTTTTATTGCCATATTTGTCATCTTGGTCCCATAACACTTTAATTTTTCCTTCCTCCCAATGCTCTCAAGACTTGCCGAAGGAGATTAACATGATTCAAGATATTTTTTCATAAACACTATCTAACAAAATGTCTACAAGGAAGAATCATGTATATTTTTATTAAAGATGAGGTAACATTATCATAATTTTTCCTTTTTCTCTCTTGAATTGATGTGTTTATATGTAAATGTAAATGGAGTAATGTTATATTACAGCAAGGACTACTATAATAATGATGATTTTTTTTTTTGTTTTTTATTAACAAGATATGAACTTCAAAAGCAAGGCTAAAAATGTTCAAATAAAATTTCTATGTTTCAAGAGGACACAAATTATATTTATTTCAAAATTTACAATTATTGGGGCTAATAAATCAGTTTTGAAAAAATATCTGGGGGGGGGGGGGGGGGGGTTATAATTTTTTATGAATTTTGGGGACTACAATTAATTTTTTTTTACAAAATAATTATTTTTGGGTGGCTATAAAAAAATTTGAAATTTTTTAACCCTCTCTCCCTCCGCCCCTGACAATGAGTGTCAATGCTTCTTATTTGATGCCTTCTTCTCTGTTTTTTATTGGCTTCGAATGTACTTCATGTTCCTGGCTTCTAATAATGGCAAGATTGCCTATTTGTTAATTTTAAAAGTTGGAAGGACTTTTCCTGTAAACTTTTTCTCAGAATGCCCTGCGGACAGTTTTTGCTCAATGCATGTAATCTCTAGACTAATTAACATTATGAAAAATTGTATCTGCTCTGTATTCGTGGTGAAACAAACATCCAACTGACTCGTTTAGTAACTCTTTTAACTGTGCAAACTAGTTATAGTGTCTTATTTTCCCAAAAATCGCCTTTTAGACAAGTGTTTCGGCAGAGAGAGATAAGATTGTCAACTTCTCTAAGTAACGGACTAAAGATGTTATTAGTCTAAGACTATACGGTAGTACGCATATGTGAATAGAGAGAAAATGCTTGATATATTACCTTTTACTCTGTTTTTTATATATTACTTTGATCATTCATAGTATTCTTGTTCCTGGCCAGAAAGGGCATCCAACAAGAAATGCCCAGCATTCTCAGAGACTGAATTTGTTGTTTTGCCTAATACTTGATATTAATTTTTTTTTTTCTAATTTATCCTAAGTGAGTTCATCAGCTTTCTGAATGTCTCTTATGAAAGGTTGAAATTGCCCAAGCATACGAGAAAGGTGGAGCAGCATGCCTCAGTGTTTTGACAGATGAGAAGTATTTTCAGGTAAGCCTTTCAGTTTTTCATTCCTTTATTGATGTCGTTGCTACTGGGCTTTATAAAATTGTGTGGAAGTTGGGAAATTGATGCTGAAATTACTTTTGCACTGCTAAATACCTATTCACTTTTTTTTTTTTGTGTGTGTATAAAACAATTAAGGGGAGCTTCGAAAATCTGGAGGCCATACGGAATGCTGGAGTAAAGGTCAGCTTTTTGAAGGATTTCCCTCTCGCTCAAACAGCATCTTAATCGTATGCTTTTTATTTGTTACTTTAATTCGTATGCTAACACAACCTATATATGCAGTGCCCACTATTATGTAAAGAGTTCATTATAGATGCTTGGCAGATCTACTATGCTCGGACTAAAGGTGCAGATGCAATTCTGTTAATTGCTGGAGTTTTACCGGATCTTGACATCAAATATATGACCAAGATTTGCAAGATTCTTGGGATGACAACACTTGTTGAGGTTCGTGAATGGTGCTTTCTTTATTGTAATACTCACTATTATCGATTGAACTGGCAATTTGAGCCATTATGTTGCTTTAATGGCATGAAACTTGATTATCTTATTGAAGACCTATGTTGAAAAGTTTTGACTCTTAACTGGTTTTGCACGAGGAATCTTTTCCATCTTTCTTCAGCTACTCCAGTAAGCCTTTCTTAATTATGTCAGGGTGTCTAGAAAGTTTTTTTTTTTTTTTTGATATGATGTCTAGAAGGTTGCTCTCATTGTGACCATTTTTTTTTTTAAAATTTATGTTCCATCTTAAAACAGAAAAGTTCTTGTCTGAATCAAAATGCTGCAAACCTTGTAGATGGATGTCATTTGCCCTTTAGTTGATTTCATTTTGGTATTTTTGAATTTGTTGTAGCACAAGTTACTCAATTGCCAGTTTTTCTGCATACAAGAAAGGTTGAGTGTGGATGTGTGAATTTGTTCTTTACTTTCTTTCTCATCCTCAATCCTAATTCCATTAGAATCTTATTATTATTGCTTTTCTTTCTGTTCTATATTTCTCAAGGTACACAATGAGAGAGAAATGGATCGTGTTCTTGGAATAGAAGATATTGAACTTGTTGGGATCAACAACCGTGACCTTGGTATTTTTCAACTCCTATAAATTATGTTTACGTCAGGGACTTATTCAAGTTTTGCACTTATATGATTGTTTATATCACATCTTTATTTTCTTTATATTCATGTACCTTAACTTTAAATTGGTTAAAGTTATGTGCTTCGGAAATATTTTAATGTATTTGCATCATTTGCTAGCATAAAAGATACAATTTGCTTGGAGATCCAAAATGCTGGAAGCTCTGAATTGCTCCCACATTATTTTCCACTCTTGACTTTACTTCAAACATATTCTACCTTTCTTTTATTTGAAAATCTCGGGCATACTCCTGTATAATGCTCATATAAGATAGCACATAGTTATCTGTAACATACATGGAGGCTAATACTATTGTAAGAGATTAATTCAGCAATTTTGATTGGACCTATGCCCTCTTTGGATGGTGTGTGGGTTAAAAAACTCAATTTTCCTTTCAGGATTGGCTTTGCACCATCATAGCGGTGTATGTTTGTGGAATAAAAAATAGTAGCGTTAACCCTTCTTGCTCTTAAAAGTATTCTCAACAATAGTAAATTGTATTGCCAACAACTTCTAATTTTCTCGTCCACAGAAACATTTGAGGTTGATATTAGTAACACAAGGAAGCTTCTTGAAGGAGAGCGCGGGCAAATAATCCGTGAAAAGGATATAATGGTTAGTGAAGCTGTTACCTGCCCTATACTTCCTGATAAACTATACCTTATTTTTGTAAATGTTGGTTTTTCTCATGGTGGGAAGGAAGGATGTTTATAGATTTTTTTGCTCTAACAAGCTCTGTTTTTCCTTCTGCTTTTTTTGGACTCTTCAGGTGGTTGGGGAGTCGGGACTCTTTACTCCCGCTGATATTGCTTATGTACAAGAATCTGGTGTTAGAGCGGTAAGCTCTACGAATTCTTGGATCCACACATTGCATGAATATCTAAGCTTAAAGGTGCATGCATTCACATATTTTTCAGTCATCTGATTATGGGAACACAACATGGCTGTTTTGAGAATAGGATCCCATTAGTCAGATAATCATAATCTTGGTCAAAGCATGTTTTGATCATGCACTTTCACCCCTTCTCTCTCTCTCTCTCTCTATATATATATATATGTATATATATAATGGCAAGGGTGAAGGAGGGAGAATTAAAGGTCTGTTCCTCCACTGAGATGGGAATATGCTTCAAAAATACAAATTCAATCATTTGGGACGTGTGCACCATGTTGTGCTTAGTACCCATGTACGAGTAATAGTAGCACTTCCCTTGTTTATTGTACAAGTCATGAGGACGCAAAATATAAGTTGAGATTAGATGATAGGGTTCAACTCCATCCTTGTTGCATTAAACATCTTGGAATCAAATGCTTGCATGCTAAAGCAATTATATGTTTTAATATAAAAAAATAATTGGGAGAGTAATTTGATTGTTGTTTTCACCTTAGTATTGTATAGTTAAATTTTTGTATTAGTGTACTCTCACATATGTAGTTGATAATAGTAACCACATATTGTTGTGCCCTTGTAGGTATTGGTTGGAGAGTCTATTGTGAAACAGAGCAATCCTACTAGGGGAATAACTGAGCTTTTTGGTAAAGAGATTTCGTCATAAGCTCTATTTTGGAATTTTCTATAGCTCCCTTCATTCTGAGTGGCTAGCAAGTTGAGCTTGACAGGTTCTTTTGCAGTTTTGTATCCTTCTCATAGCGCTTCCCTTTGGGTTTTACTTATTTTACAGTTCTCTGCCTACAGTGTATAACAATGAATTCTTGTATCTGAAAAAACGCTTATGTATTGAAACTCTGTTTTCAAAAGTGAATTAAAGCGGGTGTATGTGGCATGAAATCTTATTTTTAAAGCCTTGAGAAAATAATTAATTGTGGTTTACAATGGACGAATTCTATCCAGATCTTAAATCAGTTCTTTTTCTTGAAACTGTTATAATTAAGAATTTGTAAGATTTTAATGAATGAAATCATCTCTGATTTGTATTGATCAATGATCACTGCAGTAATAACTAGTTTTCTAAAAAAAAAAATTACCAAGTTGAGTGGTCCGATGATGTGTGTGTGTGTGTGTGTGTGTTTTTTCCCATGGAAATCCAAGGTAGATAATGTGTTGGGATATAGAAGAAGAAATGTTTGGGATTGCTTTTTTGAATGTTTCAAAAGAATTAAACCCCGTCGAACATGCCTTGCCCGTTGATCCAAGATAGATAATTAATTGTGGTTTGTTATAAAATCGGAATTTTCTTACAGGTTGATGCACCACACAATTCAATCTCCTTGGAGCGTTGAATCTGGTCTGGCACTAGGAGGAATGAAATATTGAACAATGACAGAAAATACGATAAGAGTGTGTGTTTCTAAATTGCTTTCTGCATACCACTCTCCTGATCCATAATATATTTAGCAGTGTGTTTGCAAAGTCAGTTCCAGCCAAGATCTCACTTTGATAAAATGCCCAAATTCAGCTTTTCTCTTAAAGGAAAATAAAGGAGATTGCTCTGTAAATATAAATTGAATATTGACCTTGCTGAAAAAAAAAAAAAAATGTCAGCTTTATTTTCAACCAATTTCAGGAGAGGACACAATGGTTACACAAAGTTCTTACCCAATATGATATGATGGTTTGTCTTCTAAAGATCCGCTTCAACTTAATTGATAAACAACCAAATAACAAAATTCACATAATTTTTTTTTCTTCTAAACATGGATTGAATATTGAACAAAATATTGTAGTTTGGAAGAAGTTTTGGACTCAACCTTTATGAGCATAGTTAGTAAATACTCTTTCTAAGCTTGTGCAATACACACGTGTATAAATGAAGAAAACTTTGATTTGGACCATTTGTTAATAACAGGTCTGAGGTCTCTACCATGGTGATGCTTGTAACCAGAAAGCTTATCCATGAACCTTATGAGAGCCACCTCATTTTTAGCTGGCTCATCATTCTTCTTGATTTTGCAATTCCCTTTTGTGTGTGGGCGATGTTTAGTTTTGCAAGATCAGAACTATATATATATATATATATATGATAAAACAAATTCATCTAGCATTTAGCAATTTACCTAGCTTTTCTAGTTTCCACTTCACCGTGCATGGTTGACGACAAAAGTGCTAGGAGAAGAACAAAGCAATCTATCTTATCTTTTCAGGTGGGCTCTTAGCAGATGACACAGCCAGAATGAAGATGCAAAGAGCATGCCAGATAAGAACATAACCTAAGTTCAATATTCGATTCATGTTTAAAAGAAAATTGTATTCTGGACCATTTATATTTTGCTGGTCAATTTCTTTTTAATTATATTGATGATTGAGACTGAGAAACAATTGCTGGCTTTGCAGAATTTCCTTTTTATTTATCCTAAATGATTGCTTACATAGGATGAACAAACACGGCTTGTACAAAGATGATATCGAAATAAGTTTTATGGCTTCCAATTTAGCATTAACTCCTGCTTCGTTATATTTTCTACTATCCACATTATTCACTAAATAGTTGTAATTGATTTGATATAGAGAAACACACTAGAAGGACAACAATTACAATCATATCATTGATCTTCATATAGAAAACGATAAAATGGAAGATAATACATTGAGGCAACCCGGGAAGAGAGAGAGAGAGAGAGAGAGTACTGGAATATATATCCTACTGGAATCTAAATACAATTCTCATTATTGGAGATGAAAATAAATTTGGGAAAGAAATGGCGGGAAAATTGCACATCAAACTTCGATGGCGACAGATACTTTCATCCTTTAGAAGACCCACCCTCATATCTGACCTGCAATAGAGACAATTATTGGTCAGATCATAAATAGATTAGCTACTTAAAAGCTATATTAAGGGTCTAAATAATTTTATCCTGCATATGAGCATCGAAAATAATTATAAATGCCTCTTAAATCACCCTTACAAAAATGGGTATTACAATTTAATTATTGTGCTTGCATTGATCATAATCAAATGGATCGCTACATGAATATATACCTTTCTTCCACTCTTTTCTATTAATTTCTCAAGGCATTTTCTTATTAGATCTAACTATTGATTTGCCTCGCTATCTTTTCCTACCATTTTAACTAGTCTTTCATTTATCTTATTAAAACAAAAAAACATCCTATTCTGTGAAAGATAGCTGGTCCAAAAACGATCTGTAAATTTTTTCTTTGAACCTAACTTATTTCATCTTAATTATTGCATGTGATCTCCATTTTTAATCATTTCTGTTGTTATTTATTGACATCCATCTCTCCGACTCTTTTATCTAGCCAAAAATTTTCAATCTACTCGGTAGAAACCTTCCCAAGAGTCCAAAATCTGAAAATCATTCTTGTTTGTTTCCAAGAAATCATTTCTTGCAGAGAACATGAGATACCAGTTGCAGATAGCTACAAAGTATGATTAACGATGAGACATTTTGCAGTAAAAATGAAAAATGGTAACAACGTGGTTATTGCATTATAGAAAAAAATTACTTCCAGCTACGATCATGCTCAGCTTACTGGGAAAAACATCACGTAATTTCTTGCATATTAGCAATCAAAACAATGATTTTCTATCAGAAAATGACTCCCATTGACAAAAATGGATATGCCCAATTTCTGAAAGAAAACTCATGTCTGTCCCAATTACCTTAACACTACATGGTGATCAGTTAAAACTTGTTCTGCAGGATACACCTAATAGCATTATGTTTTCCATTTTCTTCCTTTTCCCCTTAGAATTGAGTTCTTCACCACAAACAGACCCAGAGGGAAACAAATAACTGATAGTTGCAAGAAATGAATGAACTGATTGCACTATTCATGAGACTTACCACAAATAAAAAAAGGCTTATACAAGCTCAATGACAAGGGCTGATGCACCCCCACCCCCATTGCAGACACCACTGACTCCATATTTCCCATTCTTCTGCCTCAGTACCTGCAAGATTACACTTTGACTAAGACAAAGCCAAATACAAAGCTAGGTAACAGAAAAATCAGTAAGATTAATCAACTTGATATAGGCCCACCGAAGAAACTGGCCAACCTGTCAAAAATATGTTATGACAGAAAACCTTTGAAGCTCTAGAGAGAGAGGAAAACTTAGACACCTTTCTTTATATCAGAATCAAAATCAGTAAATACTGCATAGCATTAAAAATTAACCCTGTAGAAACATACCCCCAAAAGTGTGACCAATATACGAGCTCCGCTGCAACCTAGAGGATGTCCCAAAGATACAGCTCCACCATGTACATTAACTTTTTCCTGCAGGAAAAATAAGGCACTAATTCTCAAGCCAATAGAAAATGAAGGAGATGGTAGAGAGGAGTACACAAGTACATGAAAGCTTTGTACAACCATTCTGAGCATAAAAATCATAGGTGGTCATTTGGTCACAGCTTGAAAGCACCTAAATATGCACATGCAGAAAACAAACAGAAACACACACACAGATCTAGGTTGGAGAACTCACTGGATTAAGTCCAAGAAGTTTTTGATTAGCAAGTGCCACAACCTGCACATGCCATGTGGTTAAATAAAATTAGCAAACTCAGACAAACAAATAAATGATTAGTTATGTAAAGTAAGTTGGGCATGCAAGCTACCGCAAAGGCTTCATTTATTTCATAGTAATCAACTTGAGAAGCCTCCAACCCGGCATTTGAAATAGCTTTTGGGATTGCGAGAGCCGGAGCAGTTGTAAATAACTCTGGTGCCTGCACAATCAATCTCATGTTGAGCACCAAGAACTTGAAACTCGAAGATAATAGGAGTTGAGTCAAGTATTCAATAAAATAATAATTTCTTTGTTTTCTCGTACTTGAGCAGCATCAGCATATCCTGTGATCTTTGCGAGCACTTGCAGCCCAAGCTTAAGCGCCGTCTCCCCACTCACTACGACTAGTGCAGCAGCACCATCACTGTCAATGAGATCAATTTACTTCACAGTAAAACCTTGAGCAATAAAATTTATAACATATTGTAACACTTCATTATTTATAAAAATGGAACAATTAGATCTAGAATTGAACTCAAGGAAGGGATATAACTAGCATTCAAAATAAATTTAAGTCCAAGAAAAAAAGTCTAAGCATTTTATTGGAAGGATTTGACTATAATATAATGAAAAGAACAGTGCGGCACCAATCATGATGATTTTACAATCTATGTTCAACATCAAATCACTAAGATGCTAATACAGAAGTTCAAATTGAGATTAACCCGCTAGAATAGCAATTCAAGGGAATTTTGCAAAATCAATGGTAGAATTTAGAACTTCCATTAATCAGGGAAAACAACAATCTAAACAGAGAGACATTAAGTGCTACGAATGATAATGCAGCCACAATTTAGACAAGTAAATGACGATGACACAAAAATTAAGGATCAGAAGTAGAAAAATAAGATAATAAACCTTATGCTAGAAGCATTGCCAGCAGTAACAGAACCACCACTCTCTTTAAAACTTGGTCGGAGCTTCCTCAATTTTGCAGCATCAAACTGGCAAAACACAATAGCAAAAAATAATAATATTATTAATGGTATTAATGTACCAACTACCAAGGCAGAGAATGTTGACTGATCCACACATATTCATTTAGTTATTTTCCTGATAAGCGCCTTCACTTCTTGTGGTGATGCTCAATTGTCAAACACGAGAGCGTGGGTCAAAGTCTAAAGGTTACCACTCTGCCAAAGGTTACCTCTTTACCCAGTCTACTTCTCCATCAACCTTGATTAATGGGGCCTTTCATTTTATATTCAAGATAGAATGAATCTACATAGGCAACTTATTCATAATGGTAGAGGAAAATGTACACAAACATCCAACATATATAAAAATATTCACCTTTCCTAGTCCATCATCCTTGTCAACAATTGTTGATGGTTTTCCTCTTCCCCCAGAAACTTCAACCTGCATGATACCCAATTATGGTTTATAATGGTGATTTACAATAGATCACAATGGTTCCATCTGTTAACTAAGGACTATTTGACTGACCGGAACTATTTCCCATGCAAAGGCACCACCTTCTTGAGCAGCAATACCACGTTCAAAACTCTGAATGGCATAATTATCCTGCATGGTTTACAACAGACATAAGTTATAAAACTTCAATGGATGATGATTTTTGTAGGTGAAGTCAAGATAATGATGTATTGTGAAGCTCAGGTTGATTACTATTGTTTGCTAAGCAGAACTCACTGGATATTGTGAGAAAGGATTGGAAGGAATAATAAAAATTTTATAAATCAAATGTTTAAACAATAACGTTTGCATGTCATTTGTCCAAATGAAGAAAACAGGAAACTCAATGCAGTATGTGGAACTCTCTTGAGGGCTACTTGGTATTTTTTTTTAAAGAAATCAACTGGAGGGGGTTTATGGCCAAACCTGCTCCTCTCTTGATATTGCATGTTGATCAGCACATAATTCAGCACAAACTCCCATGCCATAATCATTATGAGCATCCCACAACCCATCTTTCAACATTCCATCAACAAGAGAATCATGTCCAAGTCGAGATCCCTTCCTGCAATAAAGTATAAATTAGCTCAGTTTGTAACACTGTACATGCTGAAGCAATATATGCTAACTAAAATTTATGTAGTCAAAGGTGCAGTAATGATGCATATACATAACTCCTCAATATCCGTATGGAGTTTTAAATATGGAAAAAACTAAAAGCCTTTATATGAGTGACAATTAGGTGCCCTGTAAAGCGAAAATTAGGAACCTATGGGACACTCCAATGGACCATGGGTGTCAATAATAATATTTATGAAGTATTGGAATCATTTTACATAAAAAAAAAAAACATTAGTATTTCAGTTTCAGAGACATGGCATATTTGAGGAGAAGCAAATTAATTAATAAAAAGCTCTACATTATATGAATTGTGTTACCCTCACAAATGTTCGAGCAATGTTCATTAAGCTTATAATATCATGTTCTGAAAACACTATATTAAGTACTGGCACAGTGCGTTTCCAGTGATATATTATAATGTTGAAGATTAAATAAATGAGAAGGGTGTTATACAAGAATCTATGGAGTGGTATTCTGACACATGTTCAGTATTGTTTGACATGCATACTTGGATTAATATATATTAATCTCTCATTAATCAGATGGGAACATAAACCTTGCTTCTGCCAGGTATTTAGGCACATTGGACATGCTTTCCATGCCACCAGCCACAACGACGTCATTGATGCCCAACTGAATACTTTGAGCGGCAAGCATTGTTGCTGTAATAACCAAAATAAAGAAACAAGATGTTATACCTCACTAACATCAAGTATTTTATCCCAAAAAATGATCAAAGAAAAAGAGATTGAGCAAGTACCTTTCATTCCTGATGCACAGACTTTGTTGACGGTGGTGCAGACAACTGTATTGGGTATTCCTGCACCCAATGCTGCTTGCCTTGCAGGAGCCTGTCCTAAATTTGCACTGAGAACATTCCCAAATAAAACTTCTTGTACAAGTGACGGGTCAACATTTGCCCTTTTAAGAGCACCTGCAAGTTTACATGAAAGGGCATTTTTAAAGAAAAGAAGAAAGATATATGGATCAAAGATAAACCCCATCATTGAAACAGAAGAAAAGAAGATGGTGCACTTACTTTCAATAGCTAAGGATCCAAGTTTGGTGGCTGATAGAGATGAAAGAGAACCAAGAAAGCCACCCATTGGTGTACGTGCGGCACCAACAATACAAACATCTGTGCAAAAAAAATAAAAAAATTGGACTAATCATCAACCTACTTTTTGTTTTAATTTTATTTCTTTATTTTTGATATCATAGACAGATGGTGAAAATAGCAGCCATTAAAAATTTTGAAATGTTCAAGTGAATTGAAAACTGATATCCCCATATGTTTCTACCTGAGCAAACTAACTACCCGTGAAGCAGAAAACTAGCCTAGGAAAAAAGTGCTGTATTCACACAGGCAAGGAAAAAGAAGCAGCTGATTTTAAAGTAACCATAGTTTTCATTCAGTGTCACTCGTGCAAGAGATGAGTTACAAAGGACATACTGAAACATTGAAAGACAATAATCATTTCTTCAAGTTGTAAGATGAAACTTTAAATTTCTTTTAATATATTTTGTACATATATACATGTATATATATGTATTCATCAACCTATGTAGATATCATTAAGTAATATATGTTTATATGCAAGTCAGCAGAAATATGTATATCAAAGTAATTTTTTACTTGAGTTTATGAGGTTGGAGTAAAAAATAAATAAAAATTGTTACTCCAATCTACTTGAATTCTTTATAACAATTAGTAACACAATTTTGTATATAAATGAGTTGCAATTTTTTTTAACAATTAGTGACATTTCAATTACAAGCAAGTTATTGAATGTAATGAAAATGGTTTGATTCTAAGTATAATTCCATAATGAAAAACTACTGAAACTGCTATTGTCAAAACCCACAAATTTATTTATTTATTTTTTGTAGAGAAGTTACAAGCAGTAACATTTCAAGCACAGGCAAATTATGGAATGTAATGAAAATGGTTGATTCTAACATAATCCTATAATGAAAGACTACTGAAACTGCTATTTTTTAATATGATATTGGAAAAAACACACACAAGTAAATTATCAGCTGTTGACACCGCATGAAACCACCAGAAATTTTTAGATTAAAAAAATACATATAGACCAAAGACAGCACCTCTAGGCTTTATCGAATCCGAAGATGCTGCTGCCACTGTTGGAGCCATGATTATATCTAGAAATTAGATACCTGTACCATTCAAAAAACCGCTTAGTTTTTGGTTTCAGAACAAAATAACAAAAACAGAGTAGGTAAGCTCAAGCTGAACATGTGATCCATGAAATAGCAAGACTCAATGCCTAAGATAGTAAAATACACTCCATGGCACAAGCATGAGGTGCTATGAATTTTAATTAAGAAAAATATAGCAACGAACAATCTTCTTGCTCGATCAGTAACCCTCCTCTTGGCTCTGGCACGAGAGAGAGAAGGACCATTTCCGGGCATTTCCTTATCTTTCCTTTAATTTTCACGTGTAACCAAGCAGAAAATCAACAATAAACTTCTTTTCTTTTGAAAAACAATAGCACACTCAAGACACAAAGTGTGTAAAATAGAGAAAACAAGTAAAAGATGATCTGAATTTTAGAGAAAAAAAGAAAAGAAAAGTAAAAGATGATCTGAATTTTAGAGAAAAAAAGAAAAGAAAAGTAAAAGATGATCTGAGGAATGGAGAAGGAACATAGATAATTGGATCTAACATACTCAAATAGGACAAACCATACATTTCAATATCTAATTGGAAGAAAAGAACTAAAATTTCATATAAATCCAAAACTCCGCAAACAAAGATCAGAAGAAATGCCGAGAAAGTAGAAAGAAAATGCGGGAAAACGAACAAATAACGGAAACTCTAGAGAGAATATAGCTTAAAAAATCAAGATAGACCTACCTCTCTCGGTGGAAATTCAGAGATTAACAGCTGAGCTTTACGGAGAGAGATGTTTAGCAGCAAATCGAATCAAGTTGCAATATATAGAGAGAGAGGGTGGTCCGGGTGGAGGTGGAGCTAGACAATAAATAATAGCCAATATTGAGGTAACGGGGAGTAAGTAAATGACGGAAAAATCCTCCAAAACCGACTTTATTGACTGACGTATCTATTTTCAAACTTTTCCTATTTAATAGTTAATACTTAATAATATTAATTAATATTGAATATTTACCAACATAGAATAAAAAAATTTGAGATGGTAAACTTGTCTAACATTAAATAAATAAATGTCTTTTCATTTATTTTGAAATGTCTTAAAATATATGTTGTAAAAAAATATATTTTTACTAAATTATCCTTAAATGAAACTTCATAACCTAAGCAAGTTATACCTTTGAATTCGAATTACTTGGGCTAGTTTTGAAATTTTAATAGATAACTTGCATTTAAAGTGTAATCCTTTAAAAAAACAGAGCCCTGGCATTTAATTTGGGATGAAACAAGATTAGAAGAGGAATCCATATGAAGCTTTCACACTCTTTAAAACATTGTGGTTTGAAATCAAATTTGAGATTGAGATCTTGATTAATAAGAAAACATTCATTTACAAGTATAAATGAACAAACAACAATAAACAAGTAATATTTATGAGTTTTGAGGAGTCTTTTCAAAATACTTGTTAACGTCAAAAGTTTTTTAAACTTGAC
Organism: Cornus controversa; assembly: GCA_026545225.1. Classification (NCBI taxonomy): domain Eukaryota; kingdom Viridiplantae; phylum Streptophyta; class Magnoliopsida; order Cornales; family Cornaceae; genus Cornus; species Cornus controversa. Next base: position 72,426,081 of record CM048847.1, read on the forward strand.
TTATTTATTAGACAAATTTGAATTTCTTGTTCAAGATCAAATTATTTACTTAATAAATGAATGGAAAATGCTAAACGTTATGAAATTTTATCATGAATTGTCTTCATGAATGATGTGGTAAGTGATAATATCATTGACATTTCGTGTATGGGGGGAATCCCATCAATACTAACTCACCATTTAATTGTCACATCATTCAAGATAAAAATTCATGATATATTTTCATATCGTGTAGCATCGCTCTAAATGAATACACCCTAAAATTTTACCTATTAAACTCAAATAATTAAATTTATTTTTGCCCTTTTCAGTATACGAATGATTATTGTCAAATAAGCTTACCTTAATCTAAAATTTTTGGACTCCTAGTCCGAAAATGAAATAAATTTTACTGTTGAAGTTAGTTGCCCTAACGTACAAATAATTAGAATATAGTGCATACATTAAAAGCCCAACCTTGTCATTTTCACCTACAAAATGGGGGCAATAATTGCATTAATGCAGGGCACTTTATAAGGTATCTAATCTATGTTGAGCTGTGTTGAGGGCTATGCATCAATTGTGTAACAGAAAATTTTAACATAGACAGAGTAATGCAAGCCCTTGAATTAAAGTCCATTTACAATATACTGGTGTAAATATATCGGATAAATTTGAATCATTATGCGTGTTTTACATATGTAGTAAGACACGTAAATATTGTACAAGATACACATGCTCCAAATTTATCAAATATATTTACACCAAATACATTATAAATCTTTTCTCACAAGTAAGATGAGTGTATCACTTAAATGCATTTTGAGACCTTTTACAATTTTGGCTGATGATCTTTTTTAAAAAATTATTCCGACATTGATATTGCAGTCTTAGAGATAAGCAATTATATCAAGTTGTTAATTCTATACTTGTCAACTATTGATGAAGAGTGACAATAAAATATAAATAAATAAAATTATTGATGAAGAGTCACAGTTGCGCACATTTTTGTGTGGAGTAATATAGCAGCTGCATGTGAAGGGATAAAATTATTAGCAAGCCAGTTCCATGTATTCATCACACCCATAAATACAAATACTGAGAGGGATAAATTAGATATCAATCTGATTTTGTTGACATTAATTATTTATTCAAAAATAACTTTATATCATGTGAAAGGATTAAATTAAATTATTTTATCAAATACTAGGAAGCATATTAATTCCGTCAATCAACATGGGATGATATAAAATACATATTTAAATTCATGTTTCAATTAAATACTACTGGATCGTTTCACTATTACATTAATTAAAGAATATTTCATACTATATGTGTGTGTGTATATTTATATATATATTACATATATATATTTGCAGAGCAGTCAACGTAGGACAGCGGCACACCCCGTGGTGCGACACATCCACCATACTTACCAGTACTAGATACAAAAACAGACAAAACACAGTACAATTGCTTAGTCCTTCCTGCAATTTCAATGATGCACTATTCTCTTTTTCATACTGAGCTTTATGAGGTCAAAGCAATTCGATTCCTTACTTTGTTTTTGCGTCTTGAAAAGTTTTGAAGGAAATTTTTACTACTTCAAAATGTGTGAGAAAGGAAGTCTTTCCTTTGCTAATGCCAAAAAATAGGAATTTAACATGCTTTATTTAATACTCTGTACTCTTGGTTCTGATACCTCTGTATGTCACAATACAAAGAGTTTGATTTCTCTCGACAAAAATTAAAGGTGCATAGCATATCCTGAAAATATATGATTTACAATTTTTTTTCGCTAAGTCATTTTTCAAAAATATACACTTTAAAACATGTATACCCAAACTCCAAACAGTCAAAATATATATATATATATATATATATATATTTATTTATTTATTTGTTGACTTAAGTTGAGTACACTTAAAAACTCTTATATGCCTAGATAAAAATGTATATGCAAATATGTATACACTAATACGCATAGGTGCTGTTTAATTAATAACTTAAGTCACACTTAATTCTCAACAAATTAAGTGCTTATTTAATTAGGTGTGTTTAATAATGTAATTTGAGTATCACTTAATAAGATAAGCACTATTTAAAGTGTTGTAAAATTTTAAATAATAGATATTTTACTTATATTGAACACTTAAAATTCAAAAAAGATATTAAAATTGTAAAAAAAATTAATACTTAATTTTCAGTTTGATCAAATTGCTCCAGAGTGAATATACATGCAATTATAAACATATATACAAATTTATATAAGTGCATATGTGTTCACTTATGCATACATATGTATATATAGCAACTTGAAAATTTTCTATATTCTCCCTCGATATGCATGTCTCTAATGGTGTTTTTTCCCATTAATTATCTAAGAATTGACAAAATTAAAAGTATATATATGTGTGTGTGTGTGATTAAGACATCGTACCTTAAAAATAAACGGAAGTTTGATTAAGTTAAACAAAATCAGAGACTTTGCCACATATATTGTGATTTCACTGATTTGTAATTGACTTGGTCAGTACACAGCTTACTATATGTATATATATATAGATGTATATGCTTGAAGATGTGTATGTATGTTGTGTGTTTGGTGGGTTGGGATTGTGATGTTGGTTGACTAACAAGGAAGGGGATGTTGAGTGAAGTCAAATCAAAAGTCCCGTATTCGTTTCTTACAAGGCCATTGAATACCAAAATATTATTTAAAGAAAAATTTGGGAACAATTTTAAAATTCGTTTGTCCTCATATCACCGGTGCAATTTAGCAGCTTCAACTTCAATTCTTCATTAAATCTTCAAAAGAATATCTGAGGCACTCCACTGAATATTACAATAATATATACCATATAATTGACCATGACAGTGGAGCACAGAAGAAAATTTCATTTGGAATGCAAAAATCTCCTCTTTATTTTTATCTAAAGAATAATGATTTAAACTCCGATTAAATTAATTCGATTTTATTTTTACGGGGGTGAGATGGTAAGTCTCACCACATGACATTATGTTATGGAACCTATCACTACATTCACATAAAATTATTCTTAACTCAATCTGATTCGAACTCTCTATCATTATTCTTATTTAAATTATAAATATAAGAGTCGTGAGAGTTGCGTGAGACCCAAACGTGAGTCCCATTTTCACCATTTGAGTGGATGGGAAGAGCGCCAACTCAATCACTAGGGGATTGAGGCGGTTGCCTATAAGCTTACATTGATAATGTTTAGTAATAAAATTCCTTACAGATAAGGATTAGTAGAAAGACTCCATACTTTGTCACTTGATCCGATTAAAGCTATTCATTTTTAGGGATAAAATAAATTGAAATGCATGTATGTATTCTTTCTGAGTTTTTAAATTGAATTGTTTAAGATTTTAAGAAAAATTATAGATACTTGTCCCTTAATAGGTCCGTCCTGTTTAGTTATAAAAACTAATTTTCTTAACTCCTTTGCAAGTTCCTCAAATATAAGGTCATGTTTGGATCATGTTGGTCCATTGAGCTCAAGCCATGGGATTAGCTTGGTAGTTGTTAAATTATATATTCTTTTTATATTTCTATCAGTAGTTTTAGGCCCAAGTTTGTTAGATTAGACTTCGATTGATGGGATTAGATTTATTTTTTATACTAACAAATAGTTTAATGGTAAGGCCAATGTCTTTAATTAGTGAGTGAGTGAATATACAACCCAAGTGTTGAATCGCATCTAACAATTTATGTCACTCACACAGCTAAATGATGAGAAAAATTCGATGCAATATAGCACCAGTAGTACGATAGTGGATTCGGACTCCTTGAGATATGTGTTATACATACGCCTTGCCAAATACACCTACCTTGGTTAAATTACTTCCCAGAACGATTGCAACTAAGGTTAGTTTATTGTGTTAAATTGATTAAACAATTAATCAATCATAAACTTACAACTAGGTTTAATATACTTTAAAACAAGGCACTACTCATAAGTCATACCCTTCAAGATAATCTTAATATTTTTTTTAGGGTAGGTAACAACTGATTTTAATGTTTTAAATTAAATAACCAATTGTGATAAGCTTATCATTAAATTTAAACTATATTTTATTGAAAGAAGCACAATCCATGCCATTCGAGGGAATCTTAATTATTTTTAATTAAAGGTAAACAATATTTAAGCAATGCCAAAGGCCCATTATAAGGCCTAAAATTACCAAATAAATTGCAATTTATTTGGTAAGTGCTTATATAAAACGAATAGGCGAGAGCTCAACACGGACTGCGAACAGTCACTAGCTCATCCATTCTCAATATTCCGGCTGCGATTTGCGTCTGCGATGGCTGTGGAACAAGGTACATGGGTTAAGGTTAGCTTTCCTTTTCCCTTACTTCGTAGCTTTAACTTTTCAAAATGTTTAGTTCAGTTCTTGTGTTGCGGTTTGAATTTATTATCAACTAGGGTATAATCGCATTAAAATCACTCCTCGCTTTGTGTGGTGAGTTAATTTGCTTGAACCCTAATACCATTTCAATAAGTGTGCTAATAAAAAAATTGTTTCTTGAACCTATTATCACATAGGTGCACTCATATTATCACATTGGTTGCCTTTGATGTTTCTTAAAAGTCAAATCATACAATTGATCACTCTGATTAGATTGTGATTGCTTTAAGTTTCAAATTTCAAGTCAATGATAGTAACTTGGAACATCAGAATTATAATGTGTTGATGTGATAAATGAAATTATGACCGTGTATAGTTTAAATTGAAGTTATTGGGTTAAATAGAGTAGAATCGGAAAGTTGATGAGGGCTTTGTTGGATTGAGTTGCATTCTCTATATTCTCCATTCATTCTAATTGCTTTGGATGTGATTGAATTGGACAAAAGAAAATGAACCCTTCTTAAATTAAAGGGGCTCGAAACAGCGGCGGAGCCAGGATTGGAGGGTGGGGAGGGCTAAAAAATGGTAAGAAATCTATAATTTCTTCATCAACCAAAGAAATCTCAGAGATTTCGCTGTATTAGATATATATGTATATACAATATAATTCAAGATGTCATACTCATCAACAGAAATATATTATAAACCAAAAAAATTTGAACCCGTTCATCTCATCCATAAAAATTAAAATTCAACTCAAATATATAATATTTTAGGAAAAAAAATAAACAAAACAAAATAGGAAAAACACAATGTAAAAGGCAAAAATAGTGCTATCTGTTTCACTACACTGAATCATATTACATAACATCAAACACACACATGTATATATATAACTGTAGCAAAGACAAAAAAAAAAAAAAAATTTGTAACAAATATGTTAGCTTAGAATTTGGATGTGAGATTTGGGCATCTAACTGATCAAAATTCATTCTCTTTTGATAATATGTGTGTATAGATACAGTCTTAAGGAGAGAGAGAAAATAAAGTTTTGAGAGAAAGAGAGAGATTGTGGAAGAAGGAGAAGGGAGTAAAAGGGTTTATAAAAGGGTGGTTGTTTAGAGACTTTGAATTCTCTCCCTCTCTCTCAATTTCTTACACTAAGACAAGTAACTACTGTGCCGTAGTAAACTCTAAACTGAGAGAGAGTGAAAACAGAGCAGAAAAAAAAAAAACACAACTGAAAAAGAAGAAGAAGAAGAATTGTAATGAGACTTGAGAGAGAGTTTGCCCTAATGGGCCAATCGGAAGACCAAACATAAGGTGGGCTAGGCTAGTGGGTTAGGAAGAGTAGTAGTAAATTTTTTTTTTTTTTGGACCTGGGCTAACGCCTATTGCTAGTTCCGCCAATGGCTCGAAATTCTTGATTTTCTTTCTTCATGACTCATGTATATCGCTAATCAATTTTAATGTTGCGTTTGGATTACTATTCAGCGTTTTGGAAATGAAATTAGACTAAACTTTCTTCAATTTCAATTCTAAGACGCTGATCTAGTACTCCCAAATAGAAATTTAATACAATCATATATTTTTTCTTTCTTTTTCCCCTTAGTTTAATACAATCATATATTCTTCATAGAATTATCCAACTCGTCCTTTAGATGAGGTGGGTTTCTCATTGATGTCACTTCATTTAACAACTGCAGTAAACAATATGCAATGGAAGCATTTCTCATATGCCATTGCGGGTACCGATGACTGCTAGCATGGCTTTACATGTTACTACTGTATTGTGAAATGTTGAGTGTTTGATAGCGTTCTGCTATCACGCGTAGTTGTTTGAAATTCGAGCACTTAGAATGTGTATTTCATTTCATTCATGTGTATCAAACACACCAAACACAATATTAGTGTTTTTTTTCCTCTTCATTTTAGGTTTTTTATTTAGAAAGATGACTAGTTGTATTAACAAATGGTTTAATGGTAAGGCCAATGTCTTAAAATATGTGGTTATACCTGTTGCCAAACACACCTTACCTTTTTTCAATAATTTTCGAGAACAATAGCGACTAAGGTTGGTACAAAGTTATTTTAACGTCTTGAATTGATTAAACAATTAATCAAATCATAAACAGAACCAACTAGGTTTCATATATACTCACACCCTTGAAAATAATCTTAATATTTTTTTTAGAGTAGGTAAAAACTGATTTTAATGTTTTAAATTAATTAACGAATTGTCGTAAGCTTATCAAGCACAACCCATGCCCTTCATGGGAATCTTAATTGTTTTTAAACTCCTAAAATTGCCAAATAAATTAGTACAATTTCTTTAGTAGTGCTCATATAAGACTAATAGGCGAGAGATCTCAACACGTAATGAGAACAGAGTCACTAGGTCATCCATTCTTAATATTTCATGACTCGCTCGACGTTATATCGCCAACGACGTTGGCTGTGGAACAAAGTTCATGGGTTAAGGTTAGCTTCCCTTTTCCCTTTACTTCATACCTTAACTTTTCAATGTGTTCTGGTTTGAATTTATGGACAGTTAAGGGTATAATTGCATTAAAATCATTCCTCGCTCTGGATGGTGAGTTAATTTGCTTGAACCCTAGAGTACCATTTCAACAAGTGTGCTAATGAAAAAATTGTTTCTTGAACCTATTATCACCTAAGTGAACTCAATTGATCTTGGTTAACTTTGATGTCTCTTAAAAGTCAAAGAAGAGACGATCAATTCGCTCGTCACGGTTTTGTATAGAGAAATTTTGAAATGTGTTACCTTCAAGATGGTTATTCCGATTAGATTGTGATTGCTTTGAGATTTGAATTTGAGGTCAATGATTGGAGAATTGGAACATCAAAATTATAATGTGTTGATATAATAAAGGAAATGATAACGATGTATGGTTTCTGCCATAAAAAATAAAAAAATAAAAATGTAAGGTTTAAATTGAAGTTACGGGGTATCAAGCACAGTAGAGTTAAGTTGACAAGGGCTTTGTTGAATTAAGTTTTATTCTCTACATTCTCCATTCATTCTAATTGTTAGGGATGTGATTGAAGTGGAAAACAAAAATTGAACCCCTCTTAAATGAAAGGGGCTCAAAGTCCATGATTTTCTAACTTCTTGACTCGTAGAATTCTCCAACCTTGTCCTCTAGATGAGGATGAGTTGAGTTTCTCATTGATGTCACTTCAATTAACAACTGCCGTAGACAATATGTGATAGTAAGAAAAACTACTCATATGCCATTGTGAGTGAGTACAGATCACCACTATTAGGACTTTACATGCTACTACTGTATTGTATTGTGAAATGTTGTGCGTTTGATAGTGTTTTGCTATCACACCTAGTTGTTTGAAATTCTATAAAAAGTGATAGTACTTAAAAACACACCTTGTGTGTAACTATGTGTATGATCGTATCAGCTTGGCCAAAAGGGTACTGGACCAGGAGCAAGAAGCTCACATGCAGTAGCCGTGGTAGGACAGAAAGCTTATGTTTTCGGCGGTGAGTTCACGCCGCGTGTCCCGGTTGATAACAACCTCTACGTGTTTGATCTCCTTGACCTAACATGGTCTGTGGCAGATGTAACCGGTGACATCCCGCCACCACGTGTTGGTGTCACGATGGCCTCGGTCGGTGGGACTATCTACGTATTCGGTGGTAGGGACGCAACACACAAGGAGCTCAATGAGCTATACTCTTTTGACACTTGTACAAACAATTGGGCCCTAGTCTCTAGTGGGGACACCGGGCCCACTAATAGGAGCTACCACTCTACAACCGCGGACGATCGCCGGGTGTATGTATTCGGCGGTTGTGGTGTTGCCGGTCGGCTTAATGATCTATGGGCTTATGATACAATTGATCAAATGTGGGTCAGATTTCCGGCGGGAGAGAATTGCAAGGGTAGAGGTGGGCCTGGGTTGGCCGTGACCCGAGGTAAAATTTGGGTTGTGTATGGTTTCTCTGGTGTAGAGCTTGATGATGTGCACTTCTTTGATCCGGTTGAAGAAAAGTGGGTCCAAGTGGAGACAACCGGTGAAAAACCAACGGCTAGAAGTGTATTTTCAAGCGTTGGAATTGGAAAGTACATATTTGTATACGGTGGAGAAATAGACCCTAGTGATTTGGGCCACCTAGGTGCAGGGAAGTTTTCGGGTGAGCTATATGCACTGGACACAGAGAAGTTAGTGTGGAAGCGATGTGAGGATGGGTCAGATTCCGGCGAGCATCCGGGGCCACGTGGGTGGTGTGCATTTGCTGCAGGACAGCGTGACAGCAGCGAAGGATTGTTGGTCTATGGTGGCAATTCGCCTAGCAATGATCGGCTTGACGACATTTTCTTTTTCACTCCTTGTTTGGTTGCCGATGGAAAGTGATCACTTTAGCTTTAGCGACGGCCTCATGTATGAGTCTATGACATGATAAATATTGCGATTGCGATTGGGATGATGAGAAAAGTGTGTGAGAGTGTTGAATGTAGTTGTTGATCTTAATAAATATTATTTGTGATTGCATAAGCAGTGAATATATGTAATTGTAACGTAATTTTGTATATAAGCAGTTTAAGCACCACTTGATATGATATGCTATCTATGTTCCGTGAAAACTAGATTCATCTCTTTCACTCTACGATTTTAGGTTATTTACAATCCAAAGTTCACTCTACGTAGGCTAGCTAGTGGCTTCATCAAATCATGGTCTTTCCTCGCGTTGTTGATGAACCCTTTTTTTAAATGGAGCCAACCTCACTTTGGACATGTAGCAAACTTATCGTGGGATCAAGCTCATTTTCGCACCACTCTTGACTCAAGATCATTTCTTTTTTCTTTTTTCTTTTTTCTTTTTTCTTTTTAAGTCAGTGTATCATGAGCTCATGCGTTTCTTTACGTGTACAAATCTAAAATATTGATTTTTGGATAAATATCACCTGCTTTTTTTTCTTTCAATAAAGTATCGTAAAGAAAAATCATCATTTTCCTTCTGGATAAAATTAAAGTGCCGTAATTCTTCTTTTTTTATGAAAATCAAGTACAGCTTTAAGAGTTTTTAATGTAATCCAACCGATGAAATCAAAAAACAGATGGAAGAATTCAAACAACGATTTCAACAAAATTCGTATGGATTCACTGATTTGGTACAAAGAAATGGAAAAACAAAAGTCGTAAAGATGACTTACTAGTGATTCAAAAGTACTATACTCCACACCCTGTTACCATTTCAAAAGAATGACAAAAGTATAAAGCATAAAAAACAACTTTAGAAGAACAAACATGCTTAGGATGCAATTTTTTTTTATCAATTCGTGAATCCAATCTTGATCAAATTGGATGACTATCGGATCGACTCCAATCCAATCTGGACTGATCAAATTGGATAACTATCGGATCGACTATCGAATCGATTGTAAATTTAGAAAAAAAGAATCGATTGTAAATTTAGAAAAGAAGAATTTGTACGTTATGGTAATTCGGAAGGTCAAAAATCCGATTTGATTTATTCCAATCCATTAGAATATTAAATATATGTATAATAATAATAAATTAATAATATATGATAACTTTTAATCATATTATTATAATATCTTTATATCTTTTAGCAAAAGACTTGATGCAAAAAAGAAACGAAACTAGATTCTCACAGTGAATGCAACAATTATAAATCGTGAATGCTTCGAAAATATACTAAATTCTCAATTTAATGATATTATGACGTTACAAAAGAGCCACAGTGTTTTTGATATAACATCATTATTGCATGTGTAACATTTTGTGATGTAAATGATGTAAAATTGTAGCATTAGGCACCTGATTAATGCACATAATCCCCTAATCAGACTTTCAAAAAATAGAGATAGGCCCAAAAAAACAAAAACAAGGAAGAAAAAAAAGACATGCATTTGGTAGTAGAAACATAAATAAATAGAGACAAAAGCCTCAACATAGCACAACACCATACATACCTTTTCTTAGAAATATCATATCCATAGACTGTCCAAAGTACAAAGACCACCCCTTTTCTAATGAATCTGTCAGTTCAAAGTTTCCAATTTTACACATCCCATGGTTGTGACCTAAGAACAGAGAACCATAACACATACTAGAAACTGCCAAACATCAATTTACACAAAGTGAACAATGAAGATAAAGTTCTAGAGGGGAAGGAAATAGAAGGAAAAATGCATACACTTCTCTTCTTCATGAGAATCCCTCTCTCTCTCTCTCTCTCTCTCTCTCTACACATCCCACACAACTTTCCTCTTTCTTTCTTCTTTCCCAATTACAAATTTCTACTGTCCTATTGTTACAGAGGTTACAATTTGTGCTTTATGCATTTATATATATCATCATTCCTTTTTCCACAATTACACATACAACCCTTCAATTCACAAAAAAAAAAAAAAACCTAAAATCTCCTTACAATTCCACATTTATCACTGAAATTATAGCAAAATTACATTAAAAAAGGCAATAAAGAAAAAACACACCTACCTTGGTCTCGCACTGGAAACCCCACCACCAAGGCTGCCTCCGCCACCGCCACCTCCACCGCCTCCGCCACCGCCTCCGCCAGCTGCCGAATGATGAAATGAACTGGAGCCGTACACCTGTCCCTGATGACCACCCATCATCATCATCGAAGACTGCATCCCACCGTACATCCCAGGACCACCGTTAAAACCCTCGCTCCCGATCCCTCCGCCGCCGGGACCATCCCTCTCGCCTTGGCGGCCCACGGCGGTCCTCTCCCCCTCCATCTCCCTGTACTTGGCGAGGTATACCTTCAGCGGCTCCACGTACTCCTCGAAACCCAGCGTGGTCATGGCCCACAGCAGATCGTCACCGTTGATTGTCTTCCTCTTCTCTCTCTGGCACTTATCGGACGCCTCACCTGTGACGAAGCTGATGAACTCTGACACACACTCTTGGACGGTCTCCTTGGCGTCCTTCGAGATCTTCGCGTTCGCCGGCAACGCCTTCTTCATGATTCGGCTCACGTTCGCGATCGGAAGAAGCCTGTCCTGTTCTTTCGCCGAGAGTTCACTGTTTGCGTTGCTGTTGTTGTGACCACCCGATTCATTGTCTGAATCAGCCATAGTAAATCACAAGCTTGATCGGTAATTGTTGTTCAATTTTGGGAATTTGGGGTTCTGGGTAGGAGGGAACTCTATCGGGAAAGTTGGAGGGACGGTGAGGGAGTTTTCCGGCTTGGCTTCAGGGAACCGCCGGGAAGAGGGTGGATTCGGGGAGGCTGGTGATGGAGGGAGTGCCGGGTCCGTTGGATCGTTGGTCTAATATCGCATCGTGAATGACACGTGGGTGGTTTAGAACCGTTTATTTTAACGATAAGCATGCTTACGTGGTGATTTTTCGAACGTTGGATGGGTAGTGCGGTCGGGAGATCTGGGCCGCTTGTAGAGCGAGGCACGTGTTGGGTGAGTGATCTGATATGGGCTAGTAGGTGGCCTGAGACGGATTTTCTTCGGTACACTTTTGTGTATTGTACTTTTCGGTACAATTAAATAAAAAAAATGTAGGGTAAATTACTCTGATCTCTCCTGAGATTTGATCTAATTACACCCAACATCAAACTATTGAATTTTGTTACAATGACCTCCCTTGAGGTTTGCTCCGTTATGACACAGACCCCCTCCGTCCAAAATTTCGTTAATTTGGTCAAAAATTTTAGTTGAAAAGACCAAAATGCCCATCAACTTATATATATATATATATATATATATATATATATGCACATATATATATTTCAGATTATAATATATATACATATATATGCACTATTCCGGTCATCTTCTTCGGCGATGTGCACTATTCCGGTCATCTTCTCCGACGAATTTTCGACGACTTTCACGGGTTCAGGTCATCTTCTCCGGCGAGCTGCACGGTTCCGGTCATCTTCTCCGGCGCATTTCCGGCGAGATGCACTGTTCCGGTCATCTTCTCCGGGGAATTTCCGGCGAGTTGCTCTGTTTCGGTCATCTTCTCCGGCGAATTTCCGACGAGATGCACTGTTCCGGTCATCTTCTTCAACGAATTTTCGGCCACCTTCATTTTTCCTGCGAACTTTCCGGGAAGTCAATTTTGGTCATTTTTTACCAACTCAAACTGGTTCCTAACTAAATGGACCATTCCGGACGCAACTGTGAAGTCTGTTTTTTAGAATTCAGCTTCGATTTGTCAGATTTAGCATCCAAGTGTTGTGATATTAATAAAATATATTAATATAATATTAATAAAGGTATAATAGACATTTCATCCAAAAATTAACCTCTGTTAGTCAATTTCTGTTAGAGGGGAGGTCATTGTAACAAATTTCTTTAGTTTAATGCTGGCTGTAATTAGGGCAAACCTCAGGAGAGGTCAGTGTAATTTACCCAAAAATGTAACACAAAACAATAAAATTAATACTAGAATTAAGAGTAAATTAACTGACCTCCATTGTGGTTTTATTATTTAACCCATAAAACTTTAGTCAAATTTGTGATCATCTCGTAAAAGGTGTTTTTTTATAAAAAAAAAATCACTAATTCAAAAAGTTTTATTTATGGGTGAAATGGTGATACCACAAGGGAGGTGAGGGTAATTCTCCCTAAGATTAAATCAAGAATGTAATATCATTAAATGAAAAATGCAATAACGATATAAATGTGTTGCGTGTTTTTAATTTAATGGTGTAATAGTATTGTCGATGTAATATATTGCATGAGTGTTACGTTTTCAAAATAAATGTATTATATGAGTATTTGTATTATTGTTACATGTAGGGGTGCATACGGTACGATTCCTTAATTTTGGAATTGGAATTGTTGAGCTCGGTTCGGTTCTGATTTTTCAACCGTTATCTTATATTATATAAATATATATAAAATATTAAAACTTAGAAACTAAATATATTTATTTATATATTATATATTTTATACTTTATATATAAATAGAACACTAAAATTTAAAAGGTATTGATGGGAAGGATGGGATGCGAGCATGCAAATCATGTGATATACATAAACTTGAAGTGGTTGCGGCTGAAGAATTGATGCCCAATTTGCAAGGCTTCATTCAATCAACTAATAAACTCATATTGTTAGCTTATGGTTGGAACTTCTTATTGATTTGCGTAAAACATTAAATGAGAAAAACTCACCAAATAGCTGCCAGTTCAGTTAATTGGAATATACCTTTTAATTTTTTTTTTCTTTTATAATCTGGATGGTTAAAAGTTATGTGATAGTATTTCATCCTAATTTTGCCCTTCTTATTTTTTTATTATATATTATATTTTTTATACTTTATATATATATATTTATATAGAATACTAAAACTTACAAACTATTATTATTCATTTAATTATATATTATATATATATTTTCTAATAGTTTTGATTTCGGTTCCTTGACTTGGAATTGAAAACGTAGTGAACGGTTCTTAAAATTTAGAATCGGAATCGGAACCAGAATCGTAATAAAAGGTTCAGTTACAATTCCTTACGGTTTCAGTTCCAGTTCTACCGGTTCTTTGTGCACTCCTAATTACATGAAATGAATGTTGGATGTCGATCATCTAATGCACTAGTTGGACACATAGAGGATCAAATTTTCTTATAAGTTGTTCTGATTGGATAATTTAAATGTAGAATATTACATAAATATAAGTTATATAACAAAAGAATTATTTTCTCTTTTAACCTACCAAAAATAATAAAAAGGAATAAATTTAAAACACATACACTCGTACAATTGTTAGAATTCCTACTAGGAGTGCAACTTAGGCATATTGGAGGTTGAACTTGAGCTCAATCACATAATTTGAGGCACAACTTAGAAATGTTGGAGGTTGAACTTGAGCTCAGTCCAGGGCCTCAACATAATTTGACGCATTAGGCAAAAAATATAAGAGTGACACGTTAACATTTCATATTTTAATATCAAATATTACTTAATAATGTTTATATAAAATATTATTTTTATTGAAATTATTATATTTAATTGAACCATTTTCATGTAATAAATCTCTTAGTTTTTAACGATATTTTTCTGTTGCATATATATTTGTGGAAATAGAATATGATTTTTGAATAAGATATATATATTTTTTACTTGGTTCATTTTCTTTGATTCTTTTTTTCATGTTATTCGCAAACAATTTTTGTATCATACATTTGATTATTATTATGAATCTAAGTAGCTAATATATTTATTTTTTATTATTGTGTTATCTTCTAGTAATTCTTTTAGATGACTTGGTTGTTTATTTATTGATTTTTTACCTAATTTTCTTGTTATTTTACTATTAATTATAACAAAAAAATTATTGTGTTGAGAGAAGAGAAAATGTGAGGAATAGGAAAAAAAAGATAAAAGTGAATAGAAGAAGATGAAAAGTTTTATAATTCATAATTGATGACACACTCCTTTATCCAGCAAATCACTTTCTCCCGGAAACCAACTACACTCAACACCTCCAAGATAAGGTCCCAGCGGAGTGGAGGTCGGCTTTTCTATATTTCCACTCCTATGTTAAAAGTTGGGATGGCAATTTTGTTTGGCGCGCAGGGTTTTTGTTCCGTTTAGGGCGGATATGAGAGCTATTTTTTTTTGTAAGGACGAATTTGGAAATTTTTTTTTAAATCCGCCCTAGGTACGAGATGGATTCGGGATTCTCTAATAACCCATCTCGCCTATATATTTTATTATTATAAATATATATATATATATATACAAATTATAATTTTACTTTTGGTTGTATTAAAACTTATGTTTTCATTTTATTTTTTCGTTATATTAACACTTCTTTAATTGTTGGATCAAACTTATTACTAAGTTATTTAGTTGTGAAATATATTTTCTGTAATAGGCTATTTAATTGTGGAATCTTGTCATTTTACTTATTAAACAAGGGTTATACTATTTTGAATTTAATAGTATCAAACTTTGTACTATCCACTAAGCTTGTATTTTTTGAAAAAATTAATTTTTATTGATGTTTGAAATTCTGTCCCGTTTCAAACTTGCGGCGGGTTTGATAATAGTGTTGAAGGTAGTGGGGCGAGGACGGGTTTAGGCAAACTCATGTCGTACCCGCCCCGTTGCCATCCCTAGTTAAAAGAAA
The DNA here is from genome assembly GCA_026545225.1 of Cornus controversa. Lineage (NCBI taxonomy): Eukaryota > Viridiplantae > Streptophyta > Magnoliopsida > Cornales > Cornaceae > Cornus > Cornus controversa. The sequence goes on from CM048847.1 coordinate 72,441,573, forward strand.
TAACAATTTAGTCTTGACTTTACAAGTCAATAAATTTTTTTTTAATTACACAACTACCCTGTCATATATATATTCTCTTTCTGTCTCAAATATTTAATATTTTTGGTTTAAAATAATACAAATTTTGTTTTTTTATCTCTTTTGAATAAGTTATTAACTCCCAAAAAATTATCTCTTTTGACAAGACAAAAAAAGAAGTTATTTATGTTGAATAAATTATCTTTTTTAATAGGAACCGAAAAAAAGACCCAAAAAAAATTCTATATTGAATAAATTATTTCTTTTGATAGGACTCCAATATATATATACTCTGTAAAAAAAGAACCCCAAAAAAATGTTATCTTTGTTGAATAAAATATCTCCTTTGGTAGGACTCCAAATTTTTTTTTTTTTAAAAATAAAGTATAGTACGCAAAAAAAAGAAAAGAAGAAAGAACCAAAAAAAATTATTTTCTTAGGTGAATAAATTATCTCTTTTGATAGGACCCAAAAAAAAAAGAGTTATATTTGTTGAATAAATTATTTCTTTTGAAAAAATGTTACCTCAATTGAATAAATTATCTCTTTTGAAATAACCAAATAAAAAGTATCCAAAAAAAAAAGAGCCCAAGAAAAAAATTATCTTTTTTGACAAGACCTAAAAAAATTATTAAAGGGTGTAAAGAATATATGAAGGGTTAAAGTTTATAGTATAAAGGATAGTTATGGTATTATAAAATAAAAGATAATGCATTAATGAATTTATGGATATTTTTGTTATTTCTTTTAAAGAAAAATATAAGTGGAGTGCAATTGTATAAAAAGAGAGTGTAAATATCGTCTCCCTTAAATTATTTGGGCTTATTATTAAATTTTTACCATTGGTTGATGCCTATCACTCTAAGGAAACAAGAATTTTAGGATGTCTAATAATATTAGAAAATAAACTAATTTGGAGGCCTTCTATTTGCTGGGGCCTTAGGCAACCGTCACCTAAGGGCCTAAGGGTCCAGTCAGCTTTGGCTCAATCTTTGATCTGACCTTCAGCTTGAGCCCAACCTATTCTGAAATTTTTGAACTCGAGTTTGAGATTGGAGTTTTGAAAATCGGGTGTGAGCATCGAGTTATAGTTTAATGAATTTAAAACACATACACTCATGCAATAATTAGAGAATTGTATTAGGGGTGCAACTTGGGCTCAACACAAGGTATGTAATCTTTTAACTCAAATCTGGCGTTAAACTCGAGCCCAATCCTTTGTGAATTCTTTGAAGTTGGGTTTGTAAATCAAGTAAGGAAATCAAGTTTGAGCATAAGGTGGTAGTGCAAGAGTGAGAGGCCAAATGGAGATCAATGATGATAAGCAGAAGTCGTTGAAGTTTCACGCGATCTCTGCATTAATGAATATCACGTTGAGATTGAGAGAGATCATACAATATATACGGAGAAACAAATAGAGGGAGGGAGGGAGGGAGGGAGTAAACTGAAGGTTACGTTTGAGTCCTGCACTGGCTAGTGAGGAACCAAGGAGCAATGGGGGCTTTGTTTGTGTTTTAGGATTGGAAAGGGTGAGATTCTGATTTAAATTGGTGGGGTTTGTGGAGACGCGGGCGCGCGCGCGCGCACACACACATATATATATATATATATATATATATATAATTACAAAAATCGTGTTGTTTGGATGAATTTAATTCAAGGCATGTTCGAGTTAGATTTTGGGCTGTTTTCAAAGGACGAGTAAGGGTCGGGGAAGGGAAGGCTCTCAAAATCAAACGAAACTAGAAGGAATATGGGAATTAGAACCATTCCTATGGTGCTTTTGTCTCGAAGAGCCAACAAAGAGGAATCCTCTCTCAATCTGTGTCTAACCAGAGCTTGGACCAAAATAAAGTTAGTTTGAAATTTTTTAAGCCAAGTCCAGACTGAATTTTAAAAAATGTTGCCTAATCCCAAAACTTTTCAGGTCGGGTTTGGGTTAGCCCGCCTAGGCTATATATATATAGGCAACGTTTACTAAGAAGAATCAAGAAATATGCAAAGAAAATTATTTTCCAAAAAGAGACACCCCACATGACACATTGAAGTACTGTATGCGTAGTCGTATAAATACAGCGAAAGATAACCACAGGCAGGGTTGTCCATAATGTGACAAAGTATATATATATATATATATATATATATATATATACTTTTATGTTTTGGATATGGATCGACCAACCAGTATGGCTCAAGTATCCTTCAGATCGACAACATTATGTCATGTCATACCACACCTCATGCGATTTTAATATTTGAAATGCTGTAGGGCACCTCATGTTATTCTTGGAACCACCATAGTCAACCACCTCAGCTGTTACTGTTAGATGATGTGGACCTCACGGGGGAGCTCACATCTACAGTTGATAATGGACAATTACATCCCTAGCCTTCCTCTAAAAAGTATTACCAATTAGGTCATATCACCTACAAGAGTAAAAATTAATGTCATTTTATTTTAAAATGACAAAGAGATGAGTGGCTCACACAAATCTTGAAAAATGCAAATATTGCACCGTTGTTAAAAAATGTTACTAATACTACATCATAGTATGAAGTTTTTATTATCACATTATTATAATCCTGAAATGGGAGTTTTTTTTTTTTTCCGAGAAGTGTTTGATGTTTTTTATTATTAATTAATAAATCATCCCTCTTTAGAAGATAAAAGTCTATGACAAAAAATTAAGACTGTGAAAAGCACCGAGAACCTATTTATTTCACTAAGATATACTACTAAAATACAATTTTATAAGCATATAAAAATGTCATAACCTGCTGTGGTGGTCTGCATTATTGTATTATGTTTTTTTTTTTTCCTTTCACTATTGTATTATGTTTTATAGTTTCACAATTTATGATATCTTGCTTTGCCCACTGAGTTTGTCCTATTGTTAATGGCATAAGATTAGATAAAGCAAAATAAATGGATAACGAAATAAGGAAAAGTGGATAAAGAAATGCAAGTGGGATTTGATTTTATTTGGCCATGGCCTTTTTTAACTTTTAATACTTTTAATGTGCACAAGAGTAACAAGTTGCTTTAATGGGTATCCAAAGTTTTGTAGTGGCAAGGTCAATATCAAAGTGCAGAAACTTCACAGTTCACTGAACTATTATAACATAAACTAAACAGAGCACAAAAAACTCTAAATCCACAAGGATCTGAAAGATTGAACTTACAAATTAAGAACTCCAAAGACAGTAGTGACTTGATTGATTATGCTTCAATCTCAAACCTTGAACACTTGATGGAGCCCATGGATATGTCAATTTCAATCAAATTTTCTTCCTCATTCATATCATTAATGTCTGATAAGAGCTCCATTAGACTTTGTTGCCTGGAAAGTGACTCTGCCCATTCCTCCTCCTGTGAATTTGACTTGGGATCTTCTTCTTTAGGATCAACATATGGCCCACTTGGAAGTGTGATTTCAATCAGGCTTTCCTCGTCGGAAATCGAATCGTCAGAGCAGTCCGAAATCTGACCCACATTGCCGGAGTATGGCCAATCAACTTCAGAATCTTCAGTTGTAGATGACTGACCAATGCTTTCACTTTCTGAAAATGGATCCAGTGATCTAACCAGGTGGTCATGAATCTGACCCACTTCACTTTCTGGGGCTTCCTTCTTTTGTGTGATAGTGTCCTCCCTTTCAGGTTCCTCTAGTGTTGATACAACTTCCTCCATCTCAGGTAAACATTCCTGGACAGAAGTGACAGCCTCCTCATCTTCCACTGATTTCTTCTTCACAAGAAGTGGTTTTGGTGTTGAGAATGTGAAAATAACAGTAGATAAAATCAAGACCAAAGATGTGAAGAAGATGGGTAATAACAACCCATAACCATTTGAAAAAAACCCACAACATATAAAAAATGGGACAAGAACAGCAATCCATGGTGGTGGGTTCCTGAAGAAACACAGAGAATAAGCCATTTGACGCTTAACTGTGTTTCTCAGATTCACAGATTAGATAACAAGAAGAAAATGACAAGACTTCAGAAAAGATGGTATTTTTAGGTAAAAAGAAGAGAAAAAGAAATGTGTACGTGTGTGTATGTATAAATGTGGATATAAACAGAAATAGCACACAAGCAGTGTACGTATTTGTTAAAAAATAGGGCTACTATGAAACTATATATGACAATGGATTGATTGATGTTTTTAGATTGGAAAAGCAGAGACTGCAAATGAGACTCAAAACAGCAGGACAGTTTCAGGCCTCTTATATATCTACTGCTTTTCTTGCCTCACTAGACCAGGAGGAAAGACACATTAGGAAAAAGAAATGGTTGTGGTTCACGATGGATTTGAACAGAATCTGCAGATCAACGTGGTGTATGGAAAAGGACTGGACAGAAAGAAGAAGAAAACCCAGTTTGGATCTAAGCTGCTTAGAGATTTGATGGAAAAAATGTAGCTGATCCAACTGGTTTGCAAAGAAGAAGCAAGCTAAGTCAAGAAAGAAAGGAGAAATGTTGTTTTAACACTCGACTTACAGTAGTCGGGGTTATATTGCTGGGTTGTGTCTCTCACACAGACTCACTCGATCTTCCCAATTAGGCCGTCTTTCTCTGCCTCTGATTCTATTGAAACCCCCCCCAAAACCCTGGTTTCTCTATTAGTACATCTTTTTACAGCCTCAAAACTTGGAAATTAGAGAAGCCATGTGCAGACCTCTGAGCTCACCACATGGCACTTCCCCTCCAATTTCGATGAAAAAACAACCCCCACTAAACAACAAAAATATATATTACATATATATACTAGCTATATACATTACTGTTTTCCTCCTTGACCCATTTCTCTGCAAATCCAAGGAACCCATTATCACAACACAACCCCACAAATGGAATTAAGCTTCATCTAATATTCAAAGATGGATATATATAACACACCACCCAAAGATTTTGGATACCCCATTTGCATTGTCATTTCAACCCAATTAACAACACTGGTTCTCTTTCGAGGCTGGCTTGAGTGGACTAAGTACCGACTCTTTTTGTGAAGACAAACTGAGTTTCATTATGTAAATCAAACCATCATTAATTACAACTTCAAGGCTTCTTTCTTGTCAGCTCCAGCTTCTGTCTCTGCAATAGCAATAAGACCCATCAACAACAGAGGAGTCAGTTGACTGGAACCTAGATAAGGCAACCCTTTGGTCAAATATTCAGAGCCTTTGTTGCATTTACTGACATCAAAACTTTCAACCACCACACATGACTTGCAGGCACCAATAAAATGCTAATTTTGCCCATATAAGCTCACAGTCAGCAGCTTCTTGCTTGTACATTCAGGTCCAATCAAATTTTTAGCATTCAAAAGCATTAATTAACTTTGTTACGTAAGTTCGAAATATATGAAAAGAAGATGACATAAAATAATCTTGTTCTATTACATTTGATTTTTATTTATGTATATACATGATCAATAAACAAGATGAGGACATTTTTGTCATATATCTATAGGGGTACCTTAATGAGGAAGCTAGGTATGATTATGATCCATGCTTTTTCCTTTGGTTTGTGCCTTTAATGATGGCTTTATGCATGCTTTCTTCAACAAATGGGGCATCAATGTCTCCATGTAATTCTAACAAAGAATGGTAGCACCAGTGTCACTACAAGCTGGTGTGAAGGTGTGAACACATTTTGCAGCCCAAATTCATATGTTCACACTTGATATAATGAAGGGGTGTTTTGCACATTCTTTGAAGGATGTGATATAATCTACTCATTTACTAATCCAGTAACCATGCCCGAGAGGAAAGTGGTGCTTGCTAGGACCATTTTGTGGCTGGTGCCCCCCCTGACTTATTAGACTATGAATTCAAACCAAAATTACCATATGCACCAAAATACTCAAAAGAAGTTGGTTTAAAAAATGTGTGCTACTTGTTGTGCAAAATAAAGCAGAGCCACATGAATTCCCTGGAAACCAACACAATTTCCAATCCAGCTATAGATATTATTATATGAAATATGATTTCGAGCATGGAGAGGGTTGATTTTGTCTTTAAAAAAGGAATGAGATGAAGATAACCGACCAGTGTTGGGGATTGTAACTTAAGGAATGTTTTAGTGGTGAATATCGTTCAGGAGAGTGTAGGGGACCATATCCAAGTTTTGATAAATGTTTCAACGTTATTGTAGATTTTTTATATAGTAATGTTGGTTCGAATCCAGAGCTAAGCCTTGTGATTACAAGTTCTTTACATATATATTTACATTTTCTGATGCTACAATATTTTAAAATATATGATGGGACTCGTTGAATAAATCAAAAGTGACGCTTATTATCGTATTTTCCTTCTACCAGAGAAGAAAAAGAAAAGAAAGAAAACTCATAATCAAATGGAATAGAAATAAATCATTTCCATGTGCACCAATGATCCCAAAACACCATTGCCTTTAGGTTTTGTAGCTCTCTTTCAAACTTTCAAATCAACTTCTCTTCACATGTCGAAATATATATATTAAACTATTGTTTTGAAATATACTACTCTTATGTTGTGGCCCAAATTTTGTCTCGGTCCGGATCACAATTGGGTTTGATCGTAAATGGACCTTTTTTTGCTTGCGAGTTTTGGACCCGGATAATGACTCTATTGTAGCTCGATATATAAGGGCATCTAAGGATTTAGAGTGAGTGAGAGAAAATGGGAGAAAACACTGAAAATGCAGAAAGAGTGAAAGAACAAGAGTTAGAGTTTGGGGTTGAAACTTTTAATCTCCTGATTTTCACAAAGTGAATTCTTTCGTCGGATCTTCGCTTGTTTCGTTTTGTGTCATATTTCGTGATTATGCTTGATTTGCAATAGTTTTTCACATCAAATTGGTATCAGAGCTTTCGGTTCTAAGCTATGAATTTGACCAAGTTTATAGAAATTGAGAAGTTTAACGGCATAAACGACTTCAACCTATGGCGGGTTAAGATGCAGGCCCTGTTGGTTCAACATGGGATATCCAAGGCACAGAAGGAAAATAATTCACTGCCAGAAAAGTGGAAGGACGATAAGAAAGATGAGGCTATGGAGAAAGCACGCAGTGCAATTTTGTTGTGTTTGAGTAACGAGGTTTTGTGAGAAGTTCCTGGAGAGACTACGACGAATGGACTGTGGAACAAGTTAGAATCCCGTTATATAGTGAAGTCTCTTGCGAATCGCTTGTACTTAAAGAAGCAGTTGTTCACTCTTCAGATGCAGGAAGGTTCGTCTCTGAAAGACCACCTTGACAATGTTAATGTTGTCATCATGGATTTGAAGAATATTGATGTTAAAATAGAGAATGAAGATCGGGCTATTATTATGTTGTGTTATCTAACACCCTCGTACGAGAATTTTGTCGATACAATGATGTATGACAAAACTAATTTGTCAATGGAAGATGTGAATGCATATTTGAATTCTAAGGAGTTGTAGAGAACGGCGTTTGAGGGCAATACAAAAAGTTTGGCAGAAGGCTTGGTTGTTAGAGGAAAAATAGATTATAAGGGAGGGTCTGACAATATAGGTTATTCTAAGTCTAATAACAAATCGAAGGTGCTGAAATGCTTCACTTGTCACAAGGAATGACACTTTAGGAAAGATTGTCCAGAGCGTAAATAAGGAAAGGAAAAATTCTCTGAAGTCGCTGAGGTGGCTGTTGCAGAGGATAATGATTCAGATGGTGGTAACGTTCTCATAATTTTTACCCGTGGCTTTAGCGATGAGTGGATACTTGATTCAGATTGCTCGTATCACATTTCTCCTAACAGGGATTGGTTTACCTCTTATCGTTCCATTGATGGAGAGGAAGTTCTGATCGGGAATAATATGCCGTACAAGGTTGTAGGTATCGGTACAGGTCGAATCAAGATGTTTGACAATATAGTGAGAACATTGACTGATATCAGGCATGTTCCAGAACTGAAGAATAATTTGTTTCCCCAGGTACGTTGGATTCCATTGACTGTAGTTACAAGATTGAAGGTGGAGTCATTAGAGTTTCAAATGGTGTTCTTGTGGTGATTAAAAGACTGAAGCAACATGGTTTGTATGCTTTGCAAGGTAGCACAGTTACAGGTTCTGCTTTAGTATCATCCTCGGATCCAGATTTAGATACTACCAGGTTGTGGCATATGCGGCTAGGGTATGTTACCATGAGTGAGGAGATTGAGTCTCTTCATAAGAACCAAACTTGGGAGCTAGTTAAGAAGCCTTAGGGTCAGAAGATTGTGGGTTGTAAATGGGTCTTCAAGAAGAAGGAAGGAACTCCAGAGTGGAAGATGCAAGGTTCAAGGCACGCTTGGTGGCGAAGGATTATACACAGAGGGAAGGGGTGGACTTCAATGAAATTTTCTCTCCTGTTGTGAAACATAGCTCAATCCGAGTGTTACTTGTTATGGTTGCTCTGTATGACTTGGAACTTGAGTAACTTGATATCAAGACTGCGTTCTTGCATGGAGAGTTGGAAGAGCAAATTTATATGTATCAGCCTAAGGGGTTTGAGATTCAGGGAAAGAAAGACCATGCTTGCCTGCTGAAGAAGTCCTTGTATGGGCTGAAGCAGTCTCCTAGACAATGGTACAAGTGATTCGACACCTTTATGGTTAGGAGTGGCTACTGTAGGAGTGAGTTTGACAATTGTGTGTATCACAGGAGGCTCTCAGATGGTTCGTATTTGTACTTGTTGCTCTATGTTGATGACATGTTGATAGCTTACAAAAATATATCAGAAATCAACATGTTGAAGGCTCAGCTTAGTGGTGAATTTGAGATGTTAGACAGAGGAGCGGGCAGATTGTACTTGTCACAAAAAAAATACATTGAGAAGGTGTTGGAATGCTTCGGTATACAACCATTAAAGCCTATGAGTACTCCATTGGCAGCCACTTTAGACTTTCGGCAAAATTGTGACCACAGACTGAGGAGGAGGTGGAACACATGTCTTGTGTTCCTTATGCTAGTGTAGTTGGTAGCATCATGGATGCTATGGTGTGCACTAGGCCAGACATTTCACATGCAGTTAGTGTAGTGAGCAGATACATGGATAAACTTGGGAAGGTTCATTGGGAGGCTGTGAAATGGATATTGCGATATTTGCAAGGCACTGCAGAGGTTGGATTAGCCTATGACAGAGGCAACAACACGTCTGGGAGTGTTGTTAGATGTTGATTCGGATTATGCTGGAGATCTTAATAGGAGGAGGTCCTTGACAGGGTATGTCTTTTCTCTTTATGAGAGTGTGATTAATGAGAGTGTGATTAGTTAGAAGGTGACTTTGTAGTCTACAATTGCATTATTTATTACAGAGGCTAAGTATATGGCTGCCACAGAGGCAGTGAAGGAAGATATATGGCTTAGAGGTTTGGTTAGTGATATGGGCTTGCAACATGATGATTTGATTGTATTTTACGACAGCCAGAGTGTTATACATCTATCTAAAAATCAGATGTTCTATAGGAGGACCAATCATATTGATGTCAGGTTGCACTTCATCAGAGAGGTGATTGCACAGGGTGCTATTACAGTGAGGAAGATTAAGATAGCAGAGAATCTGACAGATATGATGACTAAGGTCATTCATACTATCAGGTTCAGACATTGTTTGAGCTTGATTGGTGTTTAGAGTTGCTTAGGCCTTTAAGGGTATGCGAAGGAAGTGAAATGAGTGGCTAGGATTGCGGAGCTTAGCAGAATTTGAGCCAAGGTGGAGATTTGTTATATCGTGGCCTGGGCTATAATCGGTTTTGACCCAAAAATGGGTTTTGTGTGGTCTTAAACCACGAGGGTTCGAGGGCAACGCCATCGGAAAAAATTTTATGACCCGTTTTTTGCTTGCGGGTTTTGAACCCGGATTAGGACTTTTGTAGCCTGATATATAAGGGCATCTAAGGGTTTGGAGTGAGCGAGAGAAAACACTGAAAACGCAGAAAGAAAGAGAGTGAGAGAGCGAGAGTTAGGGTTTAATCTCTTGATTTTTGCATAGTGAATTCTTTCGCCGAATTTTTGCTATGGACGTAGACACATCGTCGAACCACACAAATTCCAGTATTCTGTGTGTTGTGCTTATTTCATTTTGTGTTGTATTTCGTGACTGTGTTTGGTTTGCGACAGTTTTTCACATCAACTACACTAACAGTATTGTTGATCATTGAAAATAATTTGAATTGTCGAATTCATTTACAAGAGCTTTAGGCTTTTAGTTTATTAATCATTCTTCTAGGCTTGCTTTTCAAGAGGTTAGGTCTGCATTCCTCCAACACTCTTATGGCTACATTGATAAATTTTCAATTTTTTTCGTTGAAGAAATTATTCATGCCAAAAAAAAAGGAGAATAAATTGAATTTTTTTTAAATTTCACCCCCTAAAACACAGTTGAAAATTTTCTCCATTTAACTGCTAAATCAAATTTCAGATGTAGACATGTGGGATAAATTATAGATGCACTCTTTTTGTATCTGAATATTCGGAAGCATGCATTTGGAATCAAAAGAGTCATATGTCACTTGGAATCATGATGAGGATGAATTTAAATTGGATAGTAAAAACACTCTGATGATATCAGTTGCATATATTTTAACTTTCTAAGGCACTGAAGACTTTTTTAGTGTTGTAAATAACTTCTAAGCAGCTAATGGTAATTTTAGCCCATTCAATCAAGTAGAAGTATGGTCACTGCTAATATTAGTTTCACATTCATCTTGAGTAATAGAAAGTACACATCTATAGAAAGTAATTACCTTTCTACTAGTTCACCAGAACTAGTAATCCCCATTTTCTTCCTCTTTATAGTGCAATTCAATGACTTGTTTCCAATAATACAACGATTGTTGTTAATAGTTCAGAACTTTCATGTATGACAGAGTAGTTAATAGCTTAAGCTTTTAAAATAGATGGTTGTTAACGTAGAATCAGAGACAAAATTCGTGAAGGGACATGTTAAAGCTTTAAAAATAGATGGTTGTTAACATGGTATCAGAGACAAAGATCGTGAAAGGACATGTTAGAGAATGAAATAGTTAGTACAAAATTAAAGTTGGGAGGTTAATTATATTTTGGAGAGAATGATCATTTCAGGAATTAAAGTAGCAAAGAAGAACTAATTGTTGACATATATTGAGGTTTTGTAGAGTGGCACTTCCTGCTAGAAAAATAAAGTTCAAACAGAAAGACTACTCTCAACTGCTGTGGTGTTATTCATGACATGCTCAACTAAATTCCACTATATGTCAACTAATTGGCACCCTAAACTTCTCTAACTGAGTACTACATTGGATTTGAAGTCTTATCTTAAGATCACAACAACTGCATCCTAAATAGCCATAAGAATTTCCAACCTTTTAGACATATATGGTTGTCTAGCTCTAGTTGTCGAGTAGATATTGGGTGAGCCGGGTATACCATGTCATTTGTATACCAAGCCAATTAAAATGCATCATTCAAGTTGGTTGAGAGTAGTTGTTAGATGTAAGTGGGACCATTCATTGAACATTTCATTGAATGATATATTTTAATTGGCTTGGTATACAAATGACATGGTATACCCGGCTCACCCAATATCTACTCCTAGTTGTCCAAGCTCCACTATTCAAAATTCAACATTACAATGGAGAAATAAAATTGAGAGAAAGCCTAACATGCATTTCTTCAGGCACTGAAATTAGTTTTGTTGAGAATTTTGAAGATTTTAAAACTCTTTGTTTGTAGGAGTTTATGTTTGAATAATATTAAGGTTTAAGTGCATTAAACCCCTTCAACTATCTTCTCTCTCAAAAAACTCTCTTCAACTATCATTTGGACAATTAACCCCCTAAATTATCTCTCTCTCAAAAAACTCTCTTCAACTATCATTTTGACACTTAACCCTTTGAACTATCTTCTCTCTCTGCAATAAACTCCAAATCGTAAATTACTGTCCAAAATCTAACTTTAGTTGACACATGTGACCTACTCCAAATTTAGAATAGCAAAAATACCCTTATGACTGTTAGACTCATTATATATATAAATATGCCTTATATCACAACCTCTACAACCAACATATCTTATTTTATTATATTTTCTTCTTATATATCTCTTTATATATATTATATATATATATATATTTTATTTATTTATTGTATTTTATAAAAAACATTTATTCTTATTGACTTATAATTTTGTATTTATTATATTATATTTATATATTATATATAATTGTATTTATATATATCTCTTATTTATTGTATTTTTTTCTTATATATATTTATTATTATTATATATATCTTTATATTTATATATATATTTTATAAAATATTTTTTATTCTTATTGACTTATAATTTGGTGTTTATTGTATTTTATTTATATTTTTTTATTTATTGTATTTTATTTTGTTATATTTATATTTTTTGAGTAACCAATTTTGTATGTATTGTATTTCATAATTTTTTAATTCTTGTTTTTTATAAAATTTTAATTTATTGTATTACATTATATTATATTTTTGAGAAGAAAAATTTTATTTATTGTATTTTATAAAAAAATCATAAATGAAAACTTGAACTGAAAAATGAAATCTGAAATTGAAAGTTTCGTTATGAAACTTTCAAATTATGCCTAAGGATTGTCAAAATTTTGACATTACTTTCATTTTTTCAGAAATGAAAACTGCATTACCAATTGCGATTTCTGCTGTGACTTCAAAAAAAAATAAAAATGAAAGCTGAAATCTAGAATTGAAAGTGCTATCAAACAGGGTTTTAGTCTACGTCACCAACAATCATTCATATTAATTAAGGACAAAAAAGTAATTTGATTTTTTTGTTAAATACTAGTTGACAATTTGTCCTTAAGTGTGTGTTTCTTATAGTTTAAGAGAGTTTCTTGTAATTTGGTGATAGTTTAAGGGACCAATTTGTAGTTCATGGGAATTTCTTGCAATCTGTGATAGTTTTGTGGGATTTCTTGCAATATGGTAATAGTTTCCCTGGGGGTGGGAGGGTTTAATGTACTTAATCTTAATAGTAATATTTTATTATTTAATTTTTTAATTTGAATTTTACTTGTTAATGATATGCAATAAATATGTGAGTGTGGCAAAGTTTAGTACAATTACAATTATTGGATTAGTTTAGATAAAAAAAATTATATATGTGGAGGCAAAGTTATATATAGTGGATTTTTTTTGTAATTTCAGTGGTTTAGTTTACATTTAATTCAATTATTGAGTACAATAATTCAATTATTGTACAATCATTCAATTATTGGTTTAGTTTACATTTACGATTAATATGAATGAATGTTGGTTTTTTTTTTTCTTTTTGAAGTTTCTAGCGTACAAAGCTTATTAGTTTTATTGTAGAAAATAATGGTAATAATGAAGTAGCAGTTAGGCTTCTTGGAGAGGCCTATATATATGGCAATGGGATTCACACTCCATATTGCATCAAACCTCTCTCTTCTACCGATACTTGTTTAACCTTTCTGCTTAAGATATCTCTACAATATTTCTCTCTCTATATTTGATTATTTTGGGTGACTTGACATTAGAGCTTTGGTTCACTCCGTATTCGTTTGGACGTGTCCGAAGAGGAGACACTTGGCTACGAGCACAATTGGATTTTATCTTGAAGCCTTTATGATCCGCCACCACCTGCACATAGGGAGGCTACAAAGACTTTAGGCCAACATCTCTTCACCTGTCTCTCAATCAAGCCAACCTATTTCTTTTACTCTATTATGAATTATTACATTTTGTTTTCTTATTAAACTGCTTACTCGATTTTAGTTGTTAAAAGAAAGTTTATATCATATCTCTAATATGCTAAACCGGATATATATCAGCATATTTTAATTTTGTTCAATTCATAAATTTCTTTCATTGATTTAATTTGTGAAATCAACAAAATTTCTTTAACACGTTTTTGATTAAGACCTCCTTTGGAAGCACAGAGATGCATAAATGAAACATCATCCAAGAAACTCCTCATTACTGTTTCTGCACTTGAGGCACAAGTATGTTGATGGTTCGCTGTAATTAAATTAATTCTGTCTCTCAAAGGAAGGACTATATAACATGGCTACATAAAGATAGTCTGATGGATATATATATATATATATATATACACACACACACCAGTAGAGAGAGATAATGGTAAATTTAATTATCATGATATAGAGGTAACGTAAAAATAGTATGATTGTTTTCTTGATGGAAGAAATACTATTAGATATTTGTTATATATATAGCTTGGTCCTCACTCTCACACGATAAACTCAAATACCATTAGTCTTAATCCATTGAATAGACGTGTGAATTAAGTGTAGAGAGTAGAAGACTAAGTTAGAGGTGTTTCTCTGATTTCAGACTTCCTTCTCGATATAGCAATGACTTCTGCAGGTATGTTTAGTTTCTAAATAAATATGAGTGTTATAAATATGTGTATGAGTTTCCTATTTAATTTTACATGTGGTATCAGAGCTAGGTCATACACATCTATGACCGATATATATATTATATATACTAATTTCTTATAACTGAAAGTCCTAGTTCGATTTTTCAATTGATTGCTTGTGATTTCTTTTAAAGAATTATTTATTATAATATGAAATCGGTAACATATGCCTATATAAAGAGACAATGAATATCATGCATAGTGAAACCAACATATTATTTGTCATGATTGGTTTTTTTTCTGTTGTCATTTCATATTTGAATTATACTACTGTTATTTAAGTTTTATGTTCGTATATTAATCGATCTAAATCTAAAAAGTCCTAGATTTATAACCTTGAAATATGCCATGTTTTCATTAGAATAGTAATTTACGATTGTTGGGGTAAATGACCACAAAATCAATGTCACCCCTGATTGTTGAGACTGTGATTCATTGTTTTAATATTAGTAACACCTCTGATTGTCAAGAGAATTCATTGTTTTAATATTGAGGATGTTGTAATCCAGTTAGTTTCAATGAATCGATCTTTAGTCCACAATCAAATAAATAGTTATAAGCTATGGAGGCAGGATTAGTTATTCCAGTTGGGTTTTACCCGAAGAAATGGATTGATTAGTATGAGATTTTTTTTTCTCTCTGTATCTTCAAAAGTCTTTAAAGACATTAGATTAAACCAAATGGTTATTTTTGACATATATTATGCATATGTATGTTTGTATTGAAGTAGGCCTCTCTCATGAATGTCTAAGATTTTCTCCAGAACACCCTTCTACAAATATCTTAGATTTTTACAACCCAATTTACAAATTACTACAAATCCTTAGAACTCTCCAAGTAGGTTAGTAGGGTGTGACATCAAGATTATGACATTAAGCAGAGCACAATTGCATTGTTTTAATATTGATCAATTGTTTAATATAATTTGTTATGATATATATTTTCCATTAAATATTTTGACACTATAACATCGATGCATGATTAACTAAGTTATGGAAGCATGTCAAAATATTACAGAAACTGTCATTATGTTACATACGACTGTGATTAACAATTGATTGAGGCTTTGATCCCGTTCTAAGAAACTTTTGCTACCAAAGTGGTTTATTCATGAAATTTGTAGAATTTTTTTAATTCAAAGGTTATATGGTTCAAAATTGCATTTTTGGATTATAACGATTAAAAATCCACCCAAAGGAGATTTTTACCCGGTTTAATTCAAAAATGGCACATTGTAATATATACAATGCAAAATTTATGAAAAAATTTTCTTGCCCAAAGGTGTTAAAGTTTTTATAAATTTTACGTTATTATATATTGGCTTTGTGATAAAGTGTTAAAATTATTGCATATTATATTTTGACCCAAATGAGAGGTATAATAATGCCTACGGATTTTTGAGGCTTGACTCTTATTACTTAAATTGAGTATTTTTATTTGCTTTCGCAGTTATGAATGCTTCTATTAATATTCATTTTTCTTCCATCGAGACATTGACCGGAACCAACCTTAAGAAATAGGAGTAAGTTACATGGATCAAAATTGCATTTTTGGATTATAACGATTAACACCCAAAGGAGATTTTTATACAGTTCAATTCAAAAATGGCACATTGTAATATATACAATGTAAAATTTATGAATATTTTTTCTTACCCAAAGGTGTTAAAGTTTTTATAAATTTTACATTATTATATATTGGTTTTGTAATAAAGTGTTAAATTATAACATATTATATTTTAACCCAAATGAGATTTATAATAATGCATTCGGAGTTTTCGGGCTCGGCTCTTATTGTTTAAATTGGATATTTTTTTTTGCTTCCATAATTATGAATGCTTCCATTAATACTCACTCTTTTTACTGGAACCAATTTAAGAAATAGAAGTAACACCTAGAGATTGTTCCTAGGTAAGTAGAATATGAGAACAACATGTCTCTATTAAGTATAAAGTCGTCTATGTCTGAACCTATTCGTGGAGAAATCGTTGGGTACGATATTGCGAAACAATTCTGATATATCAAAGTAAGACCGAGATTGTTCTTGTGGAGCATGGGCAGGGTAAAAGACGTCATAATTATAAACCCAAATCATCTCATAATAACCCAACACAGAACACTGTGCCACCCAATGTACCCCAAGGCTTCAAACCAAATAAGAATGAGGTTATGTGTTTCTTTTGCAAGAAGAAAGGTCATATGAAGAAGTAGTGTCGTAGATATAAAGCTTAGCTTGAAAAGCAAAATGGTAAATCTCTAGTTTTAGTTTGTTTTGAGTCTAACTTAATTGATGTCTGTCACGTCCTGAATCCCAAAGACTCGAGTTACGACTAAAAGAAAATATAAGAAAGAAATAGAAAAGGATCCGAACCCCAAACCCTGAGTCGACATTAAAGTCGTCACTGCAGAAGCGATAAACAACTTAATTATAATTAGTATACACTAAACATGCTCAATAGTGAAGATAAATCGCAAAATTCCTTAATATAACATGTCATATAAGTACAGAAGTACTAAGCCAACAGACTGACCCCGAATAACGTAATATACATGTTATCCAAGTTATACCTAGTACATTCAAGTATAACTACAAAACACCAAAAAAGAAATATGTCACTTCAAGCTTTCTGGAGCTTAAGCAATATCCTTTCCGTCCATTTTTCCTAAAAAATGTGATACATCTGTAGGGTGAGCAACGACGGCTCAGTAGAAATGGCTCAACTGTCCCCCCCTAAACATTTTAGACTGAAATAAGAATTACTAAGGGAACATGCACGCAACGTTGTTCTTTCTAACATGTTCCTATTTCCCTTTCCATATATTTCACAAGTATTCACTAATATACATTTACACATAAGCATGAAATATAACCTGCCTATAAACAATGAAGCCATAACTTATCTATAAACAATAAATAATAAACCTATTTATAATGTTTTAAAAAACGTAAAACTTGAAATGAACAGTTTGTTTATTTAATTGCAGTGCAGATGACACATACACACTACATGTAACTGAAATAGTCGTGACACACACATCAACAGAGCAGTCCTCAGACAGTCCTTCTATACATTCCGTCATTCCGGATTACTAGTCCGCAGGTCGACATGAAACCACTAGCCAGTCAGGTGGATTTATCAACCACCAGGCATCTTTGTGCCTCTATTTTCAATTCCAACTATTTAAAACTTCTCGAAAATTATAACTCACATATGATATGAATAGTATGAAAAAAATGATCAATATGAACAATGTAATAACAATGTCCATAATAATTATCCTCATAACATTGGTTCTACATCTATGTGTACCAAACTTTTAATGAGTCGTTCCTCAAGTAAAAATTCCATGTAAGTAAATATCTATTTTCAATAGGGTTTTAAACCTTCAAATCCTTTTCAGTAGGGCTTTAAACCTTCAATTTCAATACTTGCATTTATATAGTATCAAAGCATAACCAAATTCTTAATTTAACCAAATTAGTACATTCAGGCAATTTATATGTTACCTAGCAAACATACTTGAACTTTCAAATCAAATATGTTAATTTAACACCAAATCATGCTCTAATACATTCTAAGCATAATTTAAAACATTTAAACAATTATAATTCCATGCAAAAGTCATGTTGCACCGTGGAACCCTAGCTCTGAACATTAAAGTATGGTCAAAATTCCATAATTTATCTAAGGTGTTACCTATCATGCTTAACATATTCAATAGGAGTACACAACACTTAGGCATTTTAAATAACCACCTAGCATGCATTCTCAACTAATGTACACATGAATGACCAAAATACCCGTAATGGTCCATAAATTGTCAAATGAATTCAAATGAACCCCAATTCATCCATTAGCATCCCTACACATTAATTAAGTAAATATAGGATGCTTAAACACACATTAGCAAACAAAGCAAACATGTTACCATTTTTTTTCAAAATACTCTTCTTGAACAAAAGTTAAGATTTTGTTCCAAGACATTAATGGATGATCTAAGACTTCCATAAATTTACAATCATTAGCACAATTACTATAAAATTAATTTAAAACTTCTAGTTCTTACACAACACTAGCGTTATCATGCAATAAAGTGTACTTTAATTTCAAATTAAGAGCACGAATGATCCAATGGCATACATGTCTCAATGGTAAACCTCCCTAACAATAATAATGCTAATAGGCATAATCCAAAGTCTAAACACATTTAGCATGCTCAAAACACAAAAGCCCCAATTTTTCATGAAATAAAATAAACTTTAATTTACACATTTTGCAATTCATGTTAGAATCTCAACCTAACACTTTCTAAAGTCTTATAATATTAGAAAAAGAAATTAAATTCATTCCTACCTCAAATCCAAGATGGATTGAAGAAACCCCCAATTCGAAGCCCTAACTTTTCTTCAAAATCTTTAATGGAGAAATCAATGGAAAGGAATTGAAGCCTTCAAGTCCTAAAGCTTCCAACATCACAAACCATACACAACACTTATTCTTCAAACTTCAATAATTAAAAAGAAGATGAAGAGAGGAAGTAGAAGAAAAAAATAGACAAAAGTGGTAGAAAGAAACACTTATATGCTACTAACACCACCACTAACCACCACCAACAACCTTGAACCAAGCCTAGCCTTCAAGCACCTTCAATAGAGGAATAAAGAGAGCAAAATGAAAGATGGAGAGGAAAATGAAAGGGCTGACAAAACTTATGGGGAGAGAGGAAGGCAATTTTGTATTTTCTAGCTCAAAACCTATAGATATACATCTATATCTCCCACCCCTTCTAGACTCTCCCGAGTGAAAAGTCTCTTTTACCCTCCAGTTTACTCTAAAATTACCACAATGCTATTCTTTTTTTAAAGAATTTGTGATGGTGCCATTTCATAATGTGAAATTACTAAAATACCCTTCACTTTTAAAAAAATGCTGAAATCGTCCCAAATTATTTTGAAAAAGACAAACATATCCTCACGTCCCACCATTCCGTAAAACTATTCTTTAACTTTGAAAATGCCCGAGATCAAGCCAATACTTGAAATTGGAAACCCGAACATCCAAACATATTCTAAACATAGAAATGAAAAAATAAAAACAAAGCATTTTAATAAAATAAAATAATAATAATAATAAATTTAATTAAATAAAATAATAAAAAAATTTAGGATCTCACAATGTCCCTTCTAACTCTTGCTGGATTGACACTGGATGTTTAATTAATGTCATTCATTCATTACAGGGCTTCATAAGTTGAGAGCACCTAATAAAGATGGAGTAAATGTGTTCGTAGAAAATGGCATGAAAGTTGCAGTCAAGTCATAAGAGTTATTAGGCTTGAGTTAGAGTCTAGTTTTTCTTTAGATTTGGTAAATATAGTTTATATAATTTCATTGTATAACATTGTTATGTCGCGGTATCAGACATGAGTTGTGAAACTGTGAATCAATTATGGTAATAGGAATATACCATGAGTATATCAACTTGATAGAGTAAATATATCTTCTCATCTCGTTTAGATAATAGATTAGCAAATAAACTGAGACTCTTAAATGTTTCCATCGATTCTTTATAGTTGACCTATTTTTCAAATAGTTTGATGTCATTTATTTCATTTCTCCCACCTCTCTCTCATTCGAGTTTAATGTCATGCACTTGTGTACCCCTAATAATGTGGGAGGTTACAAATATCTACCATATTCTATTGGAATGTATGCTTGACATTTGTGAAAAGTTGAATTTTTAGAGTTTTCTGCATTTGTATAGAGAATTGTAAAGTGTTGTGGATGATGAAAGATTTTAGAAATTTTGTATTAAGTATGTTGATTAGAGAAGATTCTAAAAGTGTATAGTTATGTAAATTAAAGTTGTAATTAGCTAGATATTTTGGAGGAGTATCCTAGTCATTGATTGAAATACATCCTAGTCCTCTATTAAGAAGAAGGATGTCTATATACAAAGGGAATGAGTCTGCAATCCTTTCTAGTTCACTTGCTTTTTAAATTTTTTCCACTCCAATGTGGAAGGTGTGGTCAATTGTGATCACAAAATTTTCCTATATATTTTCATACTCATATTTTTGGTGTTTGAGGTTGAGGTTGAAAATCAAAATTGTAAGGTCGGATCAGGGTGTGGAGTATTATGGTAAATATAACGAGTGTGGTTTCCATCCAGGTCCTTTTGCTAAATTTTTTCAACAGAGTGGTATAGTTCCTCAATATACCACTCTTGGGACGTTTGAACAAAATGGGGCTGTATAAAGGCGTAATTTGAATAGGGTTCTAATACAGTAGTTCCCGAAACTCTTTTTAAGTTGTGAACGATAGGAAACTTAGTTTAAATCACTTTCACATTTGGGGATATAAGACTGAAGCTGAGATAAACGATGTTACATCCTAGAACCATTAGTTGTTATTTTATTGGGTATTTAGAAATGTCTAAAGGTTATAAATTCTACTATCCCAGTTCAGTCCACCAAGATTGTTGAGACTAATTGTATCCCATGGAGGTTGTGAATTATGATGTTCTCATTTATCAGAGAAATATTGAGACTCATGAGATATAACTAGTGGTTAATCAAGAGTTTATACAACCAGAACAATAACGAGTGGTTAATCACAATAATTTACTGAACAATAATTTTCTTTTAAAGATGGGTGAAGATGAAAATACTATGTTAGTAGGAGTGAATTTATCTTCATTGTTATTTATGTGATGTTTTGTTAGCCCGCAGTGATAAAAAAATTCTAAATGAAAGAATATTGGTGAGAGATCACAATATTCTAAATTAAAGAATATTGGTAAAAGATAATAGGTGGTGGATAATTAGGAATACGTATTCACCCTCCTAGGTAGGAATTGGTGAGACACAAGATGTCATGGTTTATTAGGAATACTAGAATATGTATTCATCGAAATAACACAGAAACAAAACTATGAAGAATAAGCCTTATATTTCTGTTATTATAAGTCCAATGTATGTTAAAGTATGAGCTCGTAACATTTGAGGTTAGTCTACTTGCTAGATTTTAAGCAAATCTTGGTTTTTGGGGACTGCAAAAAAAAAAGTTTTACGTTATTTGCAAATAACTAATAATTTTAGGCTTATTCATAGTAAGCTTATTTATGGTAAAGGTGATATGTATATGAAATCAAATTCTGGTTTCATATTTATGTTTGTGGTGTGAGTTGCGCGGTGCGAAAGCGGATGTGAAAAGTATTTTAGAACCTAGAGGGGGTGAATAGGATCACTTGCTCGTTTGCTTAATTTTTAATTAATTCAGTTTTAAGTCCAATTAATCAAACAATTAAAGCAAGCAAATAAATAAAGTGCAAGTAAAGAAAAGAATGCACTAGATATACGTGGAAACCCAAGATGGAAAAAACCACGGAGGGAGGCGGCATGCCTCAGGAAACCAATTCACTATGATGAAGCAAAGTACAACAGATTCTATCTCAGTCTCACATCTCTCTTCACTCTGTCAAGGATCTAATGCGGAACACCTCAGGCTTATGATTGCGACAACATGTTCAACTACTGCAGACTTTCGGCTAACGTCACCACCCTTACAGAAAGGTTGCTGGAAGAACCAAAATACTCAACAAGTATTTTGTTCCATTCGTAGTGCAATCTGGTCACCTTTCTTCCTCAGCAAGCAAGCAAGCGAAGAACCTTCAATCCAATGTTCTGATCAGCAAATAGATTTGATACAGTCTCTGAGCAGCTAATCAGAAGTAGAACACCATCCTAAATATCACTCGTGAAGTATGGATGTGTGTTCTTAAAAATATAAAGCCCTAATTATATTATATATACTTTCTCTCTCTAAAAATAATATTTCAGGGCACACCTTGTAGAGAAAATATGAATACATATATATAGGCAAGGAAGTTCTAATTCTATTTGAAAAAGAAGTTGAATACCAAAATAGAACTTTCCTAGAAGTTTCAAACCCAATAAGAATCAGAATTTCTGTCAAAATCTATTTTCTATTTGGAACAGGTTAAGTGGGACCGGTGCCAAATAAATAGGACCGGTGGGACTTTTTGAAAACCTACAGAAACTAAACTGCCGAGAAAAGTTGGACCGGTCCTAAATATTGGGGACCGGTCCTATTTTGAAAAATCCTAAAATTTTCATTTAAACCTTGGTTTTTCAAAATAGGCTCAGAACTAAAAAGTGCAGAGTGTCCTCACCATACTTACCTGTACTATATGGTGTTCTTACTGATTTGTTGGCTTCCATGCAATTGAGTGTCAGCTTGAAGATGTCGATGATCAAAACAAAGAATAAATCAAAAATTACAACTCGATCAATCAGGTTTTGATCATCGAAATATGCCAATTACAAATTTATATCTCACATGTGGAAGGTGCTAAATAACCCTGCATTGCCTCATCTACTATGCAAGCTAAGTTTGTAACCTATTATGAAGTTACTATTCAGGCTATTTGGCTCAAGAATTTTATTAGAGGTATTCGTGCAATAGACTTAATTACGAAACCAAAAAGATATTTTGTGACAATAATTCTGCATCATTTTATTCCAAAAATAATAAGAGGTCTAGTTCCAAGCATATAGATATTAAGTACTTGCTTGTAAAGAAGAAATTGAGATAATAACAGATAGTGATTAACCACATAGAGACTAAGGCAATAGTAGCAGACCCATCCTTACCCATTGGGTTATTTAAAAATCATGTAATTACCATGACTTTGGTGAATTCTTTTGATGTACTTGGATAGTGGGAGGTTTATTCATTTATTTGCTCTTATTTTATAGCATTCATAAAAACTGTTGTAGTATTATCTTTTATGGATATTTGGTTACTTATAAAGTTTGGAGCATTACTTTTTCAATTCATGAATACTCTCTTTGTGCACATATAGTATTATGAATTATTTGAATCTCATGAGAAGATATAAAGTTTGAAAGACTACATTTGTATTTAGTATACGGTTATTAACTGAATGTTTCATGCCTCATGTCATAAGGTTATTGTAGACATAAAGTTGAAAGGTATGACTGTCTTGCATTAAAGACATAAAGGCTTCGAATTTGAAGCATAAGGGGTTTTGTGAAAAATTATAAAGTTGGACCGATATGGATATAGCATAAATAGTCACATAAAGATGTTATTTTTCATGTATTCCATATTTGTCAGGGATCCATGTGGATAATGGTGCTGGTGTTATGATCATGGATGGTCATGTATGATTATATGTACATACACCACTATGGTTTGCATTGGTGGTATTATTTGACAGGATCTTGAACTAAAGTATTTTCATATTTGGTTTACGTGACCACTTAAGTTATCCAATCTGAATTTTTTTATTTTACTTTAAATTTTTTAAAATGATATCACGTAATCAATGTTTGCCCAAGTGGGAGAATGTAAGAAATTTTGGACTTTCATTGATTATAATTTATTTAAATACATAAAGAAAACCCGGATTGAGGATTAAGACCAAATAGAGAATTACTGGATACCCTTTGCAGATGTTGATGATGCAAAAATCTGCCCCGATCTGGTCAAACGCCAACCTGTGAAAAAGACAAGAGAAGAGTGATCGAAAGGGCACCGGTGCAGTGCCGGCCGAACACGCTTCGACGACCAAGTTAGAAATCGGAATGGTGTTTCAAAGGATGTAGAGGAACTCAGAGGGTATTTCGTTCGTACCTGGCATATGAATCGCCCCTGTATTTATAGCAGTGAAAACGAAGCCGTGTCATAGTAAGGGACTGCCTCTTGGAGATAGAGAAGTCCCGGTAAAAATAAATTTTCTGTCCATATCAGCTTGGGCCCATCACTTACGCTACACGTTTCATCCTTTTAGTCAACCACTCTATCAGATGCCCCCTGTTCATGAGGGTCAAATGCTGGGTCTTATGAACATTTTGGATTACTCATTGGGCTTCTCTATCGTACAAATAAATATTTTTTTCTTCCTTTCCTTTCTTTCTTTTCTCCTTTTTTTCTTTCTTTTTTCTTTTTTCTTTCTTCCCACGTGTGGCCCGGGTGGGCCCGGCCTTGCCTAGGCCGGGTAGCTCCCGGCCAAGGCCGGCAGGGCGAGCAGCGCCCGGCCAAGGCCAGGCAGCGCCCGGCTAAGGCCAGGCGGCGTCCGGCCAAGGTTGGCCGAGCCAGGCCTGGCAGCGCCCGGCCTGGTGTGCCCGTCTTCGCCAGGCGAATTCGCTCTGTACCGGCTCCCTTGCAACCGTTTGGCTTGTGAACGTTACCAAAAGGTGCCTTTTGTGCTTGAGGACCGTTGGGAAAGAGACGTTGGGGGTTTTGCAACGGTTGGCTTCCATTGCCTATATAAGCACACTTACCTTCATTCACTCCTCACTCCACCATACCTTGTCACCAGCTCTCCTTCTTCCTACAGCTTGTTTCTCTAGCTCATGCCCGGCACTATTTTACCTTCTCTCTCTCGTTGTCTATACATTGTTGATCATAATTTCAATAAACCGGATCCAGAGCTCTTTGCCCCTGGTTCTCCCCTTGTCCAAGTATTCAACTTTCTTCATTCCATAATGGCAGACTACAACGAATGCCAAGATATTAGCTCTACAATGACGGATGCTGATGTTGAAGAGTTGGCTGCCTCATTCTCTTTTCCAGACGGGGTTGTAGCCAGAGCTCCCTTGCCGGCAGAGAGGGCCTTTTCCATCTGCCCAGGAGAGACGTGTTTCTATGAAGGCTACTTTCTTTCGGGCCTGCGTTTCCCCATCCCAGACTTTGCGAAAGAGCTGCTCCGATACATCAACCTTTGCCCTTCTCAGCTTACGCCTAATTCTTGGCGTATTATTATGGCTACCCTGGTCCTTTGGAGGTCCAGCAAGCTCACTCCTCAACCAACTATGAACGAGTTTCTTTCTTGTTATACTATTTTAAAAAGCAAGGACTGGCGTCATATTCAAGGTCGGTCTCGCGGTGCAGGTAGTCTTCCCAAAGGACTGGTGATTCTCGACAATGGTCAACGGATAAAGAACTGGAAGGAATGATTCTTTTTCGTTTCGGGTGATTGGGAGCTTTCTCCTCACCGCATTCCCCGCACTTGGACCGACGGGGTCGTGAGTGGTACACTTTTTCTACCCTTTCTTTTCAAGTCATTCTTTCTTTCTTACATATGCTTATAGAAATTGGTGTATTTTCATAAACCAGCTGTCAGGGTGGAGCCCGAGATAAGCCAGGAAGAGGAAGATAGGTTAGACCTTATCTATGATCTTGGGATGAGGGATGCGGTGACCTTGACTTCTGACGCAGGATTGAGTACACTTGGTTACCTCCCTCGCATGCTTGGGGAGAGGAGAGGTACACCTTTATATTTTTTTGACCCCTTATTCCCTTTTCTTCCTGGATTTGAAAAATATAAATTTTACCGTATACATCGTGCAGGATCTCGAAGGAGGCCCGACCAAGACATCTGCATGTTGGCGAAAGGGAAGGGCGTTGAGGGATCCTCGTCCCCTGCTCAGAAAAGACGACGCTAACCCGTTCTCAGGAGCATTGGTGCACCTACAGGTGGGGGCTTATCCTCTCCTCCCTCTATCGGGAATTCTCCCCTCGCAGCCACCATGAGTACTCCAGCTCCTGGCGCCAACCCCTTTGTGATACCTTACCCCCCTCTGTTCACGGGTAGTAGCCTGGCTGACCCAGGCACCTTTGGGGTGCCGTCGACTCAACTCTTTAGTGGAGACAGCTTGCATGTATCGTTCTCCCCAGCCACCAGCCACACCGGGTTATTAACCCCATCGACCGGCCATACAGGTTCATTGCTGGGTGACACATCCTTTGCTATAAAAAGGGCTGGGGAGTTTGCTCTCCCTCGTGATCTGGAAAAGATAGAGGCCCTTGATGCCGTTTCCTCCACCGGATACTTACTGGCCAACATGGCTCAGGTATGCCTCTTACTTATCTATTGTGTTTAGGTGAGACTCTGATATTTCTCCTTCTTAACTGTGTGCTACCCTTGTGTATTTGATAGGGCCTGACTATTGCCCATGGTCTCTCCAACCGTTTCCTATGCGCAGAGGAAGAGTTGGGGAAGCAAAGAGCAGCCTTTGCTACGGAACGTGTTTCCTTCGCCAGTGAGCGCGCCAGCTTTAACTCCCAGCTTGAGACCCTTCGCGCTTCTCATAGTGAGGAAGTAAACACCCTCAACTCCCAGCTCTGTCATGAACGGGAGGAGAGAGAACTGGCTGTAGAGAAGTTCAAGAAGTCGCCTGATTTTGACAGGGCCCTCAACCAGTCATACATCGATGGTTTTGAGTATTTTCGTGAAGTAGCGCAGGGTCAATGGCCTGACATGGACTTCTCCGGTCTGCAACTTGGAGATCCCGACCCTTGAGCTGGGGTTTTTTTTTTTTTTTTTTTGGCATCCATGTAATGTTCCTCGGTGTAGAGGCTCCATGTACCTTTTTCATTATTTACCTAATGAAGGATTGCGTATTTTATTGAACATGGGTCATTGTGTAAAGGTTGCTTCCACACTCTTTGAATTTTTTGATTCATTTGAAAAGACCCTCCGTAGAGGCGTGCCCGCGTAAAGTTTTGCCCATATAGGGTTTCATCTTTTCTAGAGATCCATTCATCCTGCCTTTTTCCTTTAAAGGCCCTCCGTGGAGGTGTGCCCTCGTAGGGTTTCATCTTTTCTCGGGATTCATTCATCCCGCCTTTTTCCTTTAAAGGCCCTCCGTGGAGGTGTGCCCCTGTAGGGTTTTGTCTTTTCTCGGGATTCATTCATCCCGCCTTTTTCCTTTAAAGGCCCTCCGTGGAGGTGTGCCCCCGTAGGGTTTTGTCTTTTCTCGGGATTCATTCATCCCGCCTTTTTCCTTTAAAGGCCCTCCGTGGAGGTGTGCCCCCGTAGGGTTTTGCCCCCATAGGGCTTCATCTTTTCTCGGGATTCATTCATCCCGCCTTTTTCCTTTAAAGGCCCTCCGTGGAGGTGTGCCCCTGTAGGGTTTTGCCCCCATAGGGTTTCATCTTTTCTCGGAATTTATTCATCCCGCCTTTTTCCTTTAAAGGCCCTCCGTGGAGGTGTGCCCCCGTAGGGTTTTGCCCCCATAGGGTTTCATCTTTTCTCGGGATTCATTCATCCCGCCTTTTTCCTTTAAAGGCCCTCCGTGGAGGTGTGCCCCCGTAGGGTTTTGCAGTGACAATATCTAGGGAATAACAATTTTATTTCATAATAAAAAATTACAAGAGACCAACTCAAACTGGACAGGAATTCTATCCCGAGGTTTTGGGCATTAGCGTCATCCTCTCAAATGACACTTAAAGTCTGGCGTAGAGCCAATTTTTACAATAATACTTGCTTGAAACCAATGCAAGCTAAAAAACTAAAAAATGATAGGGCAAAAAAATCAAGTCAGGATAAAAAAAGAAAACCTTATTGATAGAACTTCCGTAAATGCTCGGCGTTCCAAGGGTGGGCTAGCTGCCTTCCTTCTAACGTTTCCAGCCAGTAGGTGCCTCGTCGTTGAGTCTTAATCACTTTGTACGGGCCCTCCCAGTTAGGGGCCAGCTTTCCCTTGCCGTGAGGCTTGGTGGCTTGAGTGACCTCTCGCAAGACTAGATCACCGGGCTGGAAACTCCTATGTTTGACCTTGGTGTTATAATACCGGGACATGGCCTGTTGATATGCGGTCATTCGTACCTGCGCCTGCTCCCTATTCTCGTCGATGAAGTCGACACTGACCCTTAGCTCTCTCTCGTTGTGATCTGGATCATAATGTTTGGCACGATGACTCGCCACCCTCTTCATTTCGACAGGTAGAACTGCCTCGCTTCCGAAAGCTAAGAAGTAGGGTGTCTCTCCTGTGGGGATTCTGGCAGTGGTCCTGTAGGCCCACAGAATGCTTGGCAGCAGTTCTGGCCATGCTCCTTTGGAGTCATCCAGGCGTTTCTTAACCATTTTAAATATAGTTCTATTGGCTACCTCAGCCTGCCCATTGGCCTGCGGATGGCCTGGTGAAGAATACCGGTGGTTTATGCCATGCTCTGTGCAAAAATCTTGGAATCGTCGGCTCTCAAACTGCTTTGCGTTGTCCATAATTATGACCCTCGGGATACCAAACCTACATATGATTGATTTCCACACGAAACTGATGACATTCCTTTCCCCTATTGTAGCTAGGGGTTCGGCCTCTACCCATTTAGTAAAATAATCAACTGCTACAATTGTGAATTTCGTCTGCCCCTTTCCCATGGGTAGAGGACCAACAAAATCCATTCCCCATTGGGCAAAAGGCCACGGGGCCATTATTGGTGTCAGCTCTTCCGGGGGCTGCCTCGGGATGTTGGCGAAACGTTGGCACTTTTCGCACCTCTTGACAAAGTTAATTGCATCTCGCTGCATAGAAGGCCAGTAGTACCCCTGCCTAATGGCCTTGTGAGCCAAGGATCTACCTCCTGCATGGTTTCCGCACTCCCCTTCATGTATTTCTTTCATAACACTCTGCGCTTCCTCTGCTGACACGCATCGTAGGTAAGGTAAGGAAACTCCCCGTTTATAAAGGATTCCGTCGATTAGGGTGTACCTAGACGCCCTGACCCTAGTTCTGTGTGCTTCTGCTTTATTCGACGGTAGCTCACCATTGTTTATGTACTTGGCTATTGGGTCCGCCCATTCCATGCCCTGTGTGACTTGATTTACTTCTCCCGACGTTGCTACTGTTATACTCGGGTGGTCCATGCGCTCTACAAGCACCCCTCCTTGGGCGACCTCTTGTGCCGTAGCCAACCGAGCGAGAGCATCGGTATTGGAGTTTTCACTACGGGGGATCCGCGTGATTGAAAACCTCTAGAAACGGGTAACCAGCTCTTGTACTTTTTGCAAGTAAGATTTCATCCTTGCTCCCTTTGCTTCGTATTCCAAACTGACTTGCCGGGCAACTAACTGGGAGTCAGTATGAGCTTTTAGTTGTCTAACCTTGAGGATATCAGCCAGCTTTAACCCCGCAATCAAGGCTTCATATTCAGCTTCATTGTTTGTTGCCTTGAATCCGAATTGCAGGGCGTATTTGAAGGTCTCCCCTGCTAGAGATCTGATTAGTATCCCTGCTCCACTGGCTTGTGTGTTGGATGATCCATCGACAAACAATTGCCACGTGCACCCAGGGTCCATTTGGTCATCCCTTCTTTGGTGGACTGTATTTTTTGCTTCTTCCTGCTGAATCCGTTCATCTTCCTAGGGGTATGTAAATTCTGCTATGAAATCTGCCAGCACTTGTCCTTTGACTGCTGTCCTAGGCCTGTATCGGATGTCAAACTCTCCTAACTCCATGGACCATTTCACCAGTCGTCCCGAGGTTTCGGGCTTGAAGAGGACTTGCCGGAGGGGTTGATCGGTTAACACTACAATGGTGTGCGCTTGGAAGTATGGCCTGAGTTTCCTAGCCGTAGTGACCAAGGCAAATGCCAACTTTTTTATGGAAGGATACCTTTCTTCTGCCCCCCGGAGAATCCTACTGGTATAATAAACTGGCCTTTGCACTCCTTCTTCTTCTCGTATTAGCGCGGAACTAATTGCAGCAGGAGAGACAGCTAAGTATAAGTACAACTCCTCTCCTACGCGCGTGCATGACAGCAGTGGGGGTGAACTGAGGTATTGTTTTAGCTCATTTAAGGCCTGCTCACATTTTGGAGTCCACTCAAAGGCCCGCTTGAGGACTTGAAAGAACGGGAGACACCTGTCTGTAGCACGGGAAATCAACCGGCTTAGCGCCGCCACTTTACCCGTCAGCTTTTGGACTTCTTTAGTAGTTCTGGGTGATCTCGTATCCAGGATGGCTTGCACCTTCTGAGGGTTGGCCTCTATTCCCCTCTTGTTGACCAGATAGCCCAAGAACTTTCCGGAAGATACTCCAAAAGCACACTTACTCGGATTAAGCTTCATCCTGTATTTTTGAAGAACATCAAAGGTTTCCTGTAAATCAACCAAATGGTTGGCAGCCTCCCGACTTTTGACAAGCATATCATCGACATATACCTCCATGTTTCTGCCAATTTGCTCCTTGAACATTCTATTTACCAACCTTTGATATGTTGTGCCGGCATTCTTTAGGCCGAATGGCATTACCGTGTAGCAGTATAATCCCCTTTCTGTTATAAAGGAGGTCCTTTCCTGATCTGCCGGCCACATCGAAATTTGATTATATCCTGAGTAGGCATCCATAAAACTGAGCCGTTCATACCCTGCCGTCCCTTCTACGAGCATGTCAATCTAGGGGAGGGGGAAACTGTCTTTCGGACAAGCTTTATTCAGGTCGGTAAAGTCGACGCACATGCGCCACTTTCCATTGGATTTTTTAACCAGTACCACATTTGACAGCCAGTCTGGGTAACTGGTTTCTCGCACAAAGTTGGCCTTCAATAACTTCTCTACCTCCTCGAAAATTGCCGCGTTTCTTTCTGGGGCAAAGACTCTCCGTTTCTGTCTCACTGGCTTGGCGATGGGGTCGATGTTCAGTCAATGCACGGCAATGTTTGGATCAATCCCTGGCATATCCTCGTGGGACCATGCGAACACATCCTCGTTTGCTCTGAGGAATCGCACCATCTCCTCCCGAGAGGTGAGTGAGAGTGATGACCCTAAGCTCACCTTCTTCCCCATGCTTTGTTCATTCAAGTTGACCTCAATTAATTCTTCCATCGGTTCTGCATGTCGGACCTCTTCTTTTTCCTCCATTTCCTGTCCCTCAATGTTTAGGGTTTCTGTCATCTTACTCTCCCTTAGGGAGGTGGCATAACATTCTCTGGCTGTGATCTGATCTCCTCTCAGTTCCCCGACACCATGCTCTGTGGGGAACCGGACAAGGAGGTGGTAGGTGGAGGTCACAGCTCTCATAGCATTCAACGTGGCCCTTCCCAGGATGACATTATACGTGGTTGGGCAATCCACCACAAAGAAAGTCACCATCTTGGTGACTTGTCTGGGACTTGAACCAGCTGTAACCGGGAGGTCAATGGTGCCCAAGGGGAGGAGTTTCTCTCCGGAGAAGCCCACAAGTGGCGACTGAGTGATCTTGAGTTTGCTTCTTCCAATCTTCATCTGATCAAAGGCATCTACAAAGAGGATATCTGCAGAGCTACCGCTGTCAATCAACACCCGCCTAATTGTGAAGTTGGCGATGGTTAATGTGACTACGAGGGTATCATCATGGGGTTGCTGAACTTTTTTGGCATCATCCTCTGAAAAAGTTATGACCTGGTCGCTCAATCGAGGGCACTTGGCGGGCGAAATGGCTCACCTCCCCGACTTCAGAAAAACTCCTTGCTTTCCTAGTATGTGCTTTGCGAGCGGCGTTAGACTCCCCGCCCCCCGCTACTCCTCCCGAGATGACTCTAATTTCCCCTACTGGGGGGTTTTTGCGAGCCGGACCCTCATTTATATCCTGTGCCTGATTCTGCGTTCTCTGTCCTCCACCAGCCACAAACCTCCGCAACTGGCCCCTTTGAATTAAACTCTCAATCTGCCTTTTCAAATCTATGCATTCATTGGTATCATGGCCATGATCGCGGTGGAACCTACAATACTTGTCACGAGATCTCCTGACAGGATCAGTTCTTAACTTCGGAGGCCACGACACAGCCGGATCGTCTTGGATGTGTAGGAGGATCTGGCCAATGGGAGCGTTCAACGGGGTGAAACTAAACCCTTTTCACGGCGCACGGTCCTGTCACTTTGTTCCTGTGATACTCTATTGTACTTGGGGTTTCGTTCTTCTCTGCTTGGTTGTCCCCCCTCTTCCTGTCCACTTTTTTGTCGCTATCACCTTTTTCCCTGCGGGCATCAAGGGCGTCCTCGGCATTCATATATTTCTGGGCCTTCACAAGTAATTCGGACATGCTTTCAGGGGGATGCTTAGAAACAGAATATAGGAACTTGGAGGGTAACAATCCTCCCATGAATGCCGTAACGGCCACCTTGTCATCCAAGGCATCTACTTGTAACATTTCTATGTTAAATCGATTGATATAGTCCCGCAACGATTCTCCTTTAGCTTGCCTTACATTCAGGAGATAGGTAGCGGGTTTTCTGTGTCTCCGGGCAGCAATGAAATTGCCAACAAATAGTTGGCTCAGCTCGTTAAAGGAACAGACAGTTGATGGCTTTAAACTATTGAACCAAGACCTGGCGGAGCCCTTCAATGTAGTGGGAAAGGCTCTGCACATGATTTCGTCGGGTACTGCCTGAAGATACATTAAGGCCTTGTAAGTTTCCAGGTGATCCAGCGGGTCCTTAGTCCCGTCAAAGCTTTCCACTGTTGGCATCTTGAACCTGGGGGGCAGTGGACAATTCATTACCCCTGCAGAGAAAGGAAGGTTGGTTTGCTGGACCAAATCATCCATCGCGGCAGGGCCTTTTCCTCTTATGGCATGGGCCATAATTTCTACCCTGGCTCTCAGGTCTTGTATTTCCATATCGTGGTAAGCAAGGGATGCTGAATCCCCATGGGGTTGGCTTCTCTCAGGAGGGACCGAATGGTCTTGATTCGTCCCGCCTCTTACGTGACTCTGGGCCGCGTCCTCCGTTGGTACTTCACTTTCTCTCCGACCGCCATTCTCCTCAGGATCAACAGTCCTTTCGTAACTTGGTGGCGGTATCGGCGCCACAGGAGGGAGGCGTTGCAGAATCGCCGCATTTTGTTAGAGCAGTTGGACCAGACTTTGGTTTAAGTTCTGGACCTGGTGCTCTAACGCTGCGACACGCCCTTGGTCGTTTGGGACTTCGGAGTGAGTCCCCATGAAGTCCGTCTGTCCAAGGGGCTGCGTACCTCCTTGTCCTGCGGGCGGATCGGCTGCCGGGTCCTGTGCATTTGGGGGGTCGGTACCGATGGGAAGATCCTGAGCGACCGGGGGGTCGCCTTGGCCAGGTAGGTCATGTACCGGAGGACCTTGGCCAACAGGGGGATCCTGTATGGCCGTGGTCTCCAATCCAGATCGAAGGTGCATCATGCTTCGTGTATGCTTTGGATAGGACAAATCGTGGGTTGGTTTCCCACAGACGGCGCCAACTGATGATGCAAAAATCCGCCCCGATCTGGTCAAACGCCAACCTGTGAAAAAGACAAGAGAAGAGTGATCGAAAGGGCACCGGTGCAGTGCCGGCCGAACACGCTCCGATGACCAAGTTAGAAATCGGAATGGTGTTTCAAAGGATGTAGAGGAACTCAGAGGGTATTTCGTTCGTACCTGGCATATGAATCGCCCCTGTATTTATAGCAGTGAAAACGAAGCCGTGTCATAGTAAGGGACTGCCTCTTGGAGATAGAGAAGTCCCGGTAAAAATAGATTTTCTGTCCATATCAGCTTGGGCCCATCACTTACGCTACACGTTTCATCCTTTTAGTCAACCACTCTATCAGATGTGATTATAAATATTTGAATTACAGTGTATCTTAGTCACATATTATCATGTGATTAGAGATATGGATAAAGAAAGCGTGTGGCTGCATCTCAAGTAATTTATATTACTGTATATTGGTTTATACGCAAAAAGTATCAAAGAAGAAATAGTGTAGATCGACTCATTGGACAATCAAGTTTTGAAAGAGAAATGGTACAAAATGAACTTATGAACCAATACAATTGGACAAAGGAGTCGCAATAGTAAGCTTGGGATGTTCTGCATCAAGTTTTTCTCAAAATGGAGTGGGTGTGAGTCTGAGATAGAGTCTGTTGTACTTTGCTTCGACGATAGTGGATTTGGTTCTTCAAGGCTATAAAGCGTCACCTGTGATTTTTTCCTGATATGGGTTTTTCATATATATCTGGTGTATTCGTTTAATTTATTACACTTTATTTTATTTACTCGCTTTGTCAGATTGCTTAGATTTTAATTGGACTTAAAATTGGATAATCTAAAAGATTAAGAAAAAAAGAGTAAACCTAATCACCCCATCTAGGTTTTAAATCTAACTTTCGCAGTCGCTTCTGTACCTCACAACTCACATGTTGGCCTAGGCATCGAAAAACAAAAAAAATTAGAAGAACTACAATCCAATTTTGATAATTTTTTTGTATCAGTAAGGATAGTTACCGAAACAAAAATTGAAATCGATGAACAATAAGATTTAGTAACGAAAAAGGGATGGGGTGTTTGACTGAACTTATCTCATCATCTGGTAACAACGTTGATTGGACAATACACGAGCCATGAAGAGCTTAAGGTTGTGTGGTTCTTTCTATAAAAAAAATCATCTCTCTTTCACAATTCTATAGATTGTTATGACATAATAAGGAAGTTCTTTAATCTTGAAGATTCTTTACGCCTGGTTGGAAAACATCAAAAAAGAAGAACAAAGTTACTGGTATGATAAGATTTGCGAAAGCTTCACCCGACACTTTAGTCGATGCCAAATAATAATACTACCAAACAATTCACCACCAAATAGTTCATTGTTGTGCATCCGTGATGGATGCAAATACAAGAAGAAATTACTAAAACAATAACAAAGCAATTTGACCTTTTATGCCAGGTGTTTAGTTTCTTAGGGTGCTTGTTTTGTAAAAAATGACTGACGTGGAACAATCACTCTGACAGTATGGCAAGAAGTTCCTCTCTACAGATAAACTTGTGGAGGTCCTCTTTTGAACTAACCTCTAATGACGAGAAGCTCCTTTTTGTAAATAAACCACGTGGAGGTCTTTTCTACGAATCAACCTCCAATTATGAGGAGTTTCTCTCTGTGGATAAACATCGCGTAGGTTTTCTCTACGGATCAACCTCTAAAGAATAAACATTGCGGATGTTCTCTCTACGAACCAACCTCCAATGGTGAGGAGTCATCTATTCAGATAAACCTCGCAAAAGTCCTTTCTACAGATTAACCTCCAATGGCGAGGAGCTTCTCTCTTTGAATAAACCTCGCGTCACTCCAAGCTCTCTTGGGGGGTAGGACCTTGGATCAATGCCGCTCTTGGGAACCTAGGGTGTAGGTTTGGTGGCTAAAACTCAAGGAACTCCGAGCTGGCTATGGACCCTGCCCTCACCTCGAGGGCGGGGTCTCGCTTTCGTTGCTTGGTCTGTCATATAGGAGGGAGGAGCACTCTTGAAAGTCACAAAATATCCTTCTTTTGATCGCAACCTAATACGGACCTTTATCTTCATTCGCGTCCCATTTACGAGCTTCTTTCATACTCACAATAATGAGAAATGACCTCCTGCAGCAACAGTCAATGATGCATTTAATGCAATATTTTTTCTATTCTTATTCGATTACCAAAAAGACATATTTTCTATCAGCAGGGTTATGCTAGGTACGTCTCGAGAGAGCATGAACCCCAAAATACTTCTAAGGACCTATGATCTTTGTCCATTCACAAATTAGTATAAATAGTGAGAGAGTAAATGTTTCATTCAAGACACACCAACCCAAAAAACATTGATACAAGTTGAAACTAGCACTCTCAAAGAGTTGACTAAAATAAATCCCCCGCGCTCCTCCTAATGCTCATTTAGGGTACACCTTTTGTGACAGCTTGGACTTCCACCTAAACCTCTTCCCTCTGGTGACCATTATTATGGAAAAGGTTGACCTCAACTTTTAGAACTCACTACAAACAATTTTCAAGTTCAAAAGTGAGATGATGTAAATCGGTGGAAGAGACAAATAGCTCGATAAGAGGGGAAGAGTCCAACGACACTATGTCAAGAATGCCTCATAAATGATAGGGGATGAACCGATCAGTTATGAGATAATTAATTAAAGCATTAATTGCTCTGCTATGCTATTCTGAGAATTGACTTGACCATTAGAGCCTGACCGGCTGGTACCACACCGATGCCAGTGAGATAAATTCTTTGTTTCTTTTGAGAAAGCAGAGCAAATCTAGATCGTGCAGAGTTAAGCTTTATCAGGTGTAATTTTATTCTCACCTATTAATAGTGTGATTAAAAATTAAATTAGTTTTTGTATTAAAAATTGGTTTAATTATTTATATTGAATTGGTGTGTTTTATTCGTGTACTTCACTCCAAAATTTTCAAATAAATCTTATATATGAGGATAAACATGTACGAGCCTAGATGAGGCATAGTGGTAGCCCTTAAAAGACCTTAGCCCAATTCCCGTCTTACAATCTCACAAGCCCAGCCCAAGGTAAACAACTGAACGTTCAAAAGAGAAAGTAACCGTTATAACTACACATTGATACTTTTACTACTACGTTGTATTAGTGTATTACTCGCATAATCCCATCTAGATACTAGTACAGTAGTACTATAAAAACATACCCATACTTGGGCTTAATATCATTAATTTATTTATTTAGGGAAGTTGTTTGATATTTTACCTGGCAATTATGCGTTAATTTGACAATGGACTTTGATGTATGATCTAGTCTTGAATACAATCAATAAAATGTAAGTTTGTGGAGCAGATAACTCGGGTTTAATTCTACATCGTTGAATTTAGAGAGAGAGAGAGTGAGTGGTAATTGCAACGGACACAATAATTTTCCCCATGCACCTATGGTCAGTAGATAGATAGAACAAGTTCCTCATATATATATATATATATATAAAGGTTGTAAATTCAACCAAACGTAACATTTGCATAATAGTATTGATGATGATGACTTAAGGCGAAAGGAGGACCATTTTATGTCACAACAATTGTCCCATTAGCATATTTACTCAAAACATTGGTGTCAAAGGTGGGGCTATGAAGCTGACTTGTGCACATACTTTTCCACCATCACATTTTGATTTCCTCCTATTTGATGCCAACATCCAACTACCGACCTACAAGATTCTGCTAAACAACAATTGTCCTTTTTCTTAGTTACTTTTTCTTTTCTTATGCCTTTTCTTTTCTCCTTTTTTTTTTCCTGATAAGCAGCATTTCTTCTCCTGCTAGCTTGTTATTGCTAAAGATTCTTATTTACATTTGATCTCATAATTAGATCCTCACAGCCTATGTACCTAGCTTGTTAGCTACTTTTCAAATATCAAATGACCCATGGGATGAATATATATATATTGTAAGCCTAGCATTGGCTAGCTAGCACCTTCGATCTCTATTGAATATTGGATGAACTAAAGGAGATTCGCACTTAATTCCTCCATACTTTGCGCTTGTGCTACCACTTATTTTGATTTCTCTCTCTCTCTCTCTCTCTCAATATATATATATATATATATATATATATATATATATGTTTGGATGGTAATCTCGTTAAAATCTCTACATGTTAATTGGTTATATATATATATATATATATATATATATATGCACATCTTAGCATTTGAAAGTAATCATGACTTGGTTGTAAAAGATATATTCTGTGAATCGATTACTACAAGACATGTTTCACTACCTAGCTAGTTCTTAGTAAAACTTAATAATCATTAGAGGAATGTCGACATGTTTCATTACCGGCCTATTACTAGCTTGGTGAAACTTAATAATCATAGGAAGAGCGACTTTGAGAATTACTCGATCAATTTTTTCAAATTCATTGTCCTCCGGCCCCCTTCTCTCTCTGTTGTTAATCAACGTACGCACACAGTGCTAACCTGCACACAATGTGGAATTTCGAATAAATTTCTTCACTAGCTTGAACCAAACCTACAGAGAGAGTCACATGGAGACATACGTGTAATTTAGCTCGAGTAAAAATTCTCTTCATTTAATATTTTTACGGTCTTTCCAGTAAGTAATATTTGTAACTATGAGTAGTAACACACGTTACTAAAATGAGTGATACAATATTATCTAATGTCATTCATTTTAGTAACGAGAGTTACTAATAATGTGTCACTCAGAATAATAATATTTATTATCATTGTAACAAATATCGTTGCTGAAGAGATTAGAGAGAAACTCTCACAAGACAGAATAATGGTCCAGCTATATATATATATATTACCCATACCACATGATGAGCAGCAAAAAGCAACCTATATATATATATATATATATATATATAGCTAGTGCCAGTACTATAGAAATACTTCTCTTTGACATATATGTTTAATCGGTTCTGATTCCTTGCTAAAATGTAGTATGATTATTGGAAAATTTTCACTAAATTAACCAATCTCGATCATTCTGTCAAAGTACGTGCCAATTCTTTTTCCTTTTTTTGTTGTTCTTCATGATCATGGTTGTTGAGATATATCTGCATTTCCCGTATGATATGATACAGTTAGAGGGGAACTGCTGAACAAAAGCAATGGCTTAAATGAGTGTAGACAATATTTTAGACTACACAACACCAATCTCTTTCCTTAATTTGTTATATATGTTAAATTATTATCAGTGCATGCATCGATCAAACTCATGGTTCCGTGTATATATATAATACCGCAGTGAATAATAAATATCACTAATTAATTAATTAATTAATGCATGTTCTATCAATGAACAATAATTTGGATACTCCTGCTATAAATATTAATCTACAAGCTTTAGTAACTTGCTCGATAAAAATTGTGAAAGAAAAAAATGAGAATAGAACTCTGGTAGAAACTCTATATAGTTAGTAATTCCTTGTACAGTGTGTTTTATATATATATATATATATATATGCTACAGCATGTTACTATCAAATCGATCACTTTTATTGTATTAAGCTAGAACATATTAGTACGTACATGTAACCATCGTTTTATGTATTATACATGATGAAAAAATTTGGTGACAAATGTTTTACGTAGGGTACTACACATGATAATAAATAAAAATCGTCAAAGATAAAGTCGTATAGTTTGTTTTATCTATCCCACCGTCCTTGTTTTTTAAAAAGTGAAATAATATGTAACTATGACAATATATATAGTACTCAGTAGTGGACTTAATTTCACACACTACCAATCAGCAACAAAATTATCTGTCGTATAACCAACCAGTCAACCACTCATGAATAAATTAATTTACTGATTCTTATAGTTTTAGTTAAAATTTTGCAATGAGTCAATTCAGTTTAACTGTTTCACAAGCTTAGTAGAGCATACCATATTAATATTACAGTTTGATTTCTGAATTTGGAAATGGTATGCAAAAAGAGAAAAAAGCTATCGTTTTATATTACTAGTTTGTTTACGAAACTTTTATTCAATCTTTTCTTTTGGTTAATTATTGACAAATATATGATCTAAAATAAATTAGATAATAATAATTATCATTGTTATTATTGAAATACAATAAAAACAATAATTTATGCATATATGCTGTATTTTTCAAAACAATGTTTTCACTAAAAATCATGAAGTATTCATATCTCGTCATTCATGCAAATGACTATATGTATATATATATATATATATATATTTGTGTACCTAGTTATATGATATATATAGGAGAGGGAATTGAGGGAGTGAGAGAAGAAGATGAGAGAGAACTGAGAAATGAGAGAGGAATGGTGGAGAGAGGTGGTGATGTTGCAGAGAGAAGCAAAAGAGAAGAGAGGTGATGGTGGCGATGATGGTGCTAAAGAGAGCAAAGTGTAACAAAAAGAGAAGAGAGGTGATGGTGGCGATGATGGTGCTAATTAGAGAGCAAAGTGTAATAAAAAGCTAAATTTAATATCATGTGTAGTTAGGCCAAATATTAGAGAAGGTTAGTGTAATTTATCCTAATATAATTGGTAAAAGTTTCATAAACTTTTTTTTTTAATAACTTAAAATAAAAAAAACTAATAATCACTTTTTTTCTAAATGGAAAAAGTGTATTAGTGATTAATAATTTTTAATTAAATGGAGAGTTTGACACTCTTGGTTGGTATATATTTTCTAAGTTTCTAGAAAGTGTCAAATTCTAAATCTTGAATTTTGTTATGATCTTTTTTTTCAGTGGCTCCATTTAAGAAGATGAGTTTATATATTATAATGTAAGCAAAATAGTGTTTCATCCATTCACATGGAACAAAGACAAAGAAGATGATGAATATTTTGTAAAATGGTGAAAGATATTGAAATTAATTTAAATAATTCCTGAACAAGTTTAAAAAAGTTAAGAGTTATCACTTGGTTTTTATTATTATTTTTGTTACCTTTTACACGCAAGATGCGATCCTCCATAATTTTTTATGCAAAGAATTAATTAATTAATTAATTAAAAGCATATGTTAGATGGTGACTTAAAAATGATAAAATAATAATGGAAGATATATAACATTTATAAAAAAAAATGAAATTATTACCTCAAAAATTCATTATTACTTTTAAAAAGGGAACATTGTTATTACTTTTTTCGAGATTTTGCTTAATTACTTTTAGATTAAAATTTTTAATTTATGTTGCTTAATCATTCTGAGATTTGATTGACTTTATTCTAGATTCGTAAATTGATAGTCAATTCCATTAAAATCAATTAAAATAAAAAAAATAAATATCAAAATTACTCTCAATAGTGATAGTGTTGGTGTGACACTAATGAAAAAAAAATATATATATATATAATCTCAATTAAAAGATTAAAAATTAGAAATATTTTTAAACAAAAATAATATAACTTAAAAACTTTTATAATTATATATTAGATATAATTTTATCAAAATAATTTTGCAAAAACTTTAAACCGCAGGTGTGAGTAATTCACCCTTTAAAAGAGATTCTATCACATGTAGTAACTGATACTACAAGCAAAGCAATGTTCTTACGTCAATGCAAAGATAAATGGTATGGTCCAAACATAGAATTTTCAACTCAACTTTAAGGTTTAAATAGAGTGGGCAATAATGGCCTCCACATACATCTTTAATGCTTCATGTTAGCATGCCACATCATCAATATAGGTCATATGAGACATTTTACGCTCACGTTGAAGGTTAAAAGCGTAATTAAAAATAATGACTTAGTAGCTTGGTTTATTGACGTGGCAGGCCATGATTGGTCACTGCATAGTTGATGCTGAATGATGAGAAAGCTACATTCCCTTTAAAACATCATTAGTTCACCAATGGATCTTCCAAACTCATTGGAGAATAAAAATTACTTTTCATTATTCAGTTACCTTTTTTTTAACGCAGGGAGAGAAAGTAGAGTGAGAAGACTAACGAAGCTTTCCATCAATCAAAACAAAGCTGCAAAAATCATGTTACCTGCCCTTCAGTTAATTCTGGGTCGTTTGCTTTCTTGGGGCTCAGCAATTTAGTATTTATAAAGAGATATATATATGGGTATTTCACCCAACCCAAGGGAATCTAGTATTTAGTATTTGTTCACTGGTTTGTTTCTATCATCTATTTATTTATATATATATATGTATATATATATAGATATATGTTTGTAGAGTGATTTTGATAATCGTGGTTTAAGGATGTTAACTGGGTCTCACTTCATATATTTCGCAGTAATGGGAAATGTTAGTGGCAAGAAAGATGAAGCTGGCCCTTCTGGAACCAATTATGGAGAGGGTGAGGAATACATGGAGTATGCACATGGTGGAGTGCACGTTAACTATCATGTGCATCGCCCGTTCCCAGACTCTATGGCTCAGTCCCCTCCTCATAGCCCTAGGGCTCATCAGTCACCCTTGATGTTCACTCCACAGGTCAGGTTTATGATATATTGATATGTGTGCGCACACATATATTTGAGTCATATATATGAGCATTTTCAAGATTTATATTTTATCTAATAGTTTTAGACAAGTGGGTAGTTTGAATTTTTGATACATTTTCTCTTATAAGATGGATTTTTTGGTTGCACATGTACGTTTATGTGATTATTTATATGCTTAGAGAGATAAAAGGTTCAAAGAGTATTCTACACCTTACATGGTTATTTTGGAAACTGATTGGGGATTTGTTCGGTTGGTTTTATTGGATTTGTTTTGTCAAGCATATGTTCTCTCTGGTACTCACTACTTGTTTGATACAAGTCCAAAAGTTATAAATGGGTAGTTATGTTTAGTCTTATCTAGGAAGTTGATTTCTTGTGATTATTCAAAACGAATATTAATATCTTCCAGCTTTGGGAACATATCAGTATCATGCTTGACTTTTATATGGTGTGCGATGCTGTGAAGGGTAAGGGAGAGCCTTCCATTCTATTAGTGCCAATTCATAGCTTCATGAATGGGACCATGATCCAAATTGAGTTTTGATTGTACAAATCAATAATTAAATGTGCTTGATTTGTGAGACCTTCAGTTTTTTGTGGACTTGGAAGTATAATTGTGGCTTTTTGTGAAAACATTTTCCCATTACACTCATCTCTATGGGAACTTCACACTTCGTGTTCAGCTCCCCATTGTTCCTTTACGAAGGCCTGATGGTATGGAGCAAACCCAGAGTAATGAGGATATGCTTTCTGAGAAGGGGATAGCAACAATAATCACATGGAGTTCTGATGGCAATGAAGTAGCTGTTGAGGGATCATGGGATAACTGGAAGACAAGGTACAAGGATCTTTTAAGTTCCTTCTTTCAAATTTTGTCTCTATTTTATGCTTTCTTGACATTATCCAATGTAACTAATTCAGTTCCTTGTATCAGAGAGTTCTTACAGAAATCAGGCAGAGACTTCACTATTGTGAAGGTACTCCAATCCGGTGTTTACCATTTCCGGTTTATTGTTGATGGACACTGGAGGTATGCTCCAGACTTGCCATGGAAGCCTGATGAAATGGGAAGCATTTTCAACATTTTAGATTTGCAGGTAATTCTATGCCTTTAATTTTCAAAGTTTCTCTCATACTGATATATGCCTGATTCTTTTTCATAAACTGCTGCCTGTGGTGGATGCCTGTGTATGTGTGTGTGTGTGATAAATAAGGTTATTTGTGAACTTAGATGTTAGTAAATAAAATAAATGAAAGCTATCTTGGAGTGGATTTCTTTTTTGAATTAAATATATGCAAATTCAGGATGATTTCTTGAGAACTTATCTTCTGACAGTGTCTGCACATATTATTTGATACCTATTGGTTTTAGGTGATAATTCTCCTGACATAGGCATAGATGTTGGACATAGACAAAGTATGTAGTTTTTTTCTCTCTTTCTTTTTGATAAGAAACTAGAGTAACAGCATATGTAATTTTATTACTTGATATACATGAACATGCCATAAACAATTAGGGCCAGTTTGGTGTTTTTTTTTTATTCTTTTCAAAAAATATTTTAATTTTATATTTGGAAATTTTGAAAATGAAAAGAGTGAAAATTTTGGAAAAAAGGGGGTCAATTTTATTATTCTAGTCAGCTCAAGTTTTTGAAAATGTAGCAGGTATCATAC
Organism: Cornus controversa; assembly: GCA_026545225.1. Lineage (NCBI taxonomy): Eukaryota > Viridiplantae > Streptophyta > Magnoliopsida > Cornales > Cornaceae > Cornus > Cornus controversa. The sequence continues at coordinate 72,485,201 of CM048847.1, forward strand.
TGGAAAGGTTGTTCTAATACCATATGTTTTACCAAATACATTGTCTGTCTGCAGAATGCAAATATAACATCATGATAGGGCCTCATTTTCATGAACATGTTTCTTCCTTGTATCAGATGGACTCTTTGTTGAAGCAAGAACTATATTTCCGAATACCATTTTTTTTTTCAGATTATCAAAGTATCATGCTTGATAGGTTTGTAAAATTTGAGTTACAAACTGTATCCAAAAGATAAAAAGTAGCATAACATTACGTGGCATGGGGTTTGTATGCTTCCGTACTTGGAGCATGAATAGTTACTGAAGTTAAATGTCTCTCCCTTTCATGTAGATTAATGTGTAAACGTCTCTTTTAATGTCATAGAAATTAAGTTTCCTATTGATTGTGCTGAAATGAATTTGTTTCAACAATAGAGTATCACAAGTTCTACAGAGCAATTATGAAATTCAGAATGCTTAACGTAGATTGTAAAAGCTAAGCAACATAGCTGATAATTTTAAGGTTAAAGCTCATGAAGGTGGAACTGGAAAGATTCTAAAAGGCAAGCACCAGGGATGGCTCAACCCATGTTAGTGAGATAACTGCTAATTTTGTCATTTTTGCTGCTCTTTTATTTTCTCTGGTAAGGTCTTGGGTGTTTCCAATCATATCATTTCCTCTGCTTTTTACCCCCTGCTTCCACTAGCTTTGTTGCAATTAACTGAAACTCTGTTAGTGCCATATAACGTTCCACTTACTGAACAATTGATTTAAAGTCCAATTACTGTTTCTTTTGCTGTTGTGTTCAAGCAAACACTTCAGTTCTATTGAACAAAGATCACCAGAATAACGTAGTGCTCCATCTGGTTGCCTAGAAGGCAGTGTGTTTTGTTAGGAATGAATGAAGAAAATTTTTGATCTCCTTCCTTTTTTTTTTTTGGTAGATGATCATCTCCATTTTTAAATCCTCCTTGATTATCAAAAAAAATGTCAAATTAAAAATTGACTGATGTATTGTGCAGGATTTTGTTCCTGAAGTCTTAAACAACATTTCTGGGACAGAGTCTCCGCCTTCCCCCATATCAAGCTATAACAGCTCACCCTTCAGTACAGAAGATTTTAATGAAAGATTGCCTGAGTTGCCTCCTCTACTACAAAAATTTCCACTAGATCAACCATTATCCTCAAAGGACTCTCTTGAGTCTCTGGAGAAGCCTATTGCTGCAGTTTTGAACCATCTATACATTCAAAAAAGGCATACTGGTCAAGCAATGGTGGCACTTAGTTCAACACATCGCTTTCGCACAAAATACGTGACAGTAGTACTATACAAGTCACTACAAAAGGTAAAAAATTGAAACACTTTCCCGTGTTCCTGGAGTTGGAAACTATGATATGTTACTGGCAGAACTGCTTTTTCAATTGCTTTGATGGGTTGGAAGAAAAGCTAGTGTAGGATGAAGTAGAATTTTTGCCATATATACGAAGTTATGTGATTCCTATTCATTTTAGTTATGATGATCCACTGTTCTTACATTATTTGAGTTTCTATTCCCATTGCCTTATCCATGAAAAGAAATCTCAATTTGCTAACATGGGATTCATGTTGATGAACTAACACTTCATACGTGTATAATATGACTCTTTGGAGCTAATTTTGTTGACTCGTTTTACATGAATAAGCTGTCAAACATGGTATTAATTTTGCATACATATCAGGCTAACATGTCTGTAAGATGTATAATATGACTCTTTGGAGCTAATTTCGTTGACTTGTTGTACATGAATAAGCTGTCAAACATGGTATTTATTTTACATACATATCAGGCTAACATGTCTGTAAGATGATTTTGCAAACCTGCTAGTCATGGATGGTACACAAGGGAGGGCATGACCAAGAAAATTGAAGTCCTGAAGAATCACTCCTATTTGGGTAATATGCCCCCACAGAAACAACCTTCTATAAAGAAGCATCCAATCCTAACCCTTTTGTATGTGAATTGTAGCTTTTTTAAGTCAAAAATCATTTTCCAGAAAGCGTTTATCAAATGACCTTGTTTGGCTGGATTCAGGCTGACCTGCTATATTGATTGTTTATGGGGGTGATTATGTTCAGTCCATTTAAATACTCCCTGCATTTTGTCATCTCTGCTTAAGAAAATAAGAATTGTTCAGGAGATGATAAACTCTGCTCTTAGCTAGGTCAAGCACAAATATTTGGCATGCTTTTTGGAGGGACTTAAATTCTAACTCTTGGCATTTAAAAATCCTCCGAAAATGTTTGTATTACAAATTGTGTGTCTAAGCGTGACAACATTTGAATGGCATTTCTAGACACACAACAGGCCCAATGCGCATGCCAATTTCTGTCCAGGAAAACTCCTGGACTTATAAAAGCTATTCCTTGGAAAAATCCGAACACTAACACGATGTCTGGTGGCGGCTGCTTCTATGCAACAATCACTGCTTGAGATGATGAGACGATCTTTAACACCAATACAAGTCAGTATTACTTCACATGCACCATTGACGACTTCCCTTTAGTATTGTGATAATAGCTTTGTTTTCAATATGCAAATGAATTCCAAACCAAACCCAACTCAAGTCTAACCGAACTCAACCAGGTTATCCCAACCCGAACTCAAAAAATTGTGTGGGTTTAAAGGGGCTTCGAATCTGAGCTAGCTAACCCCTCAATCTATCTGAGCTTTACACACTGCCAAAGCTAATAGATGATTCATTTAACATGTCAGAGCATGAATACTCAAAAACAAATGTGTAACAGGCATATATATGCTTACATTAGAGAGTTCAGAAGATTGAACCGAGGAGGTTATGAAGTAAACAAGGCTGGAGATTCGGCCACATCTTGCCACAAAATTTATAATCGTATTATCGAACAGGTACCTTGATCCAACCATTGGCAAAAGCAATGGCTAAGATCACAAAGGGTGTTGACATGCCAAATATAATGATGTAAGGAAGGGGTGTCATCATGGGATTCTCCCCTTCCCTTTCCCCTGCGGTCTGCCAAAACCTGCACTTAATGAAAATCTTCTGGTGATTCATATCCACAACTGCATTAGAAGTTATGCATACTACTGCTGAAATGCATGTTTTGAAGAAGTTTCAACAATTTACTGTCCTATTAGCATTTGAGAAGTAGATATATATCTTGTTTCTGAGGCCTCAAAATTGACCAGATTTCATTCTTTGAGAGCAAGAGAAGTGCTTTGAACATTGTAAATTAACTAAGTTTTAACATTATGAAAGCAAAGAAAGGAATGTGTTGGAAGGCTTACTGTTCTGGTTCTTCATCTCTAGTGATAAACTTCTTCTTCCCTCCTTGCTTGACTTCTCCCTCTCCTCCACCTACACACCAAAGCCTTTCTGTCAATTGATCATTTCAGACTCATCTTGGCTCAGTTGAACAACATATACATATTTGTCTACGTACATGTCTGTGTCTGTGCCTGTGTATGTATATTAAATATGTAGTACGTGGTACATGTATGTGTTCAAAGAGAAGAATAAATCTTAAAATGGTGATTGAAACAAGAGAGGTCTCTCAAACCTAAGTTTGCATGAATTTTGAAAAGATGAGCCCTTGTTTTCGGTGAGCAGAGGGTGTGAAATACAGGAGATGGTGAGGATTGCTTGGCTGGTATTGGAAATTTGGTGCTGAAAGAGGAAGAGAGAGCCACTTTGGCTGCCATTCCACTAGAAACTGTATGCTCTCTTCTTTACCCATAACTCCTTCACCATCACATATATCTTGTTTAGTTTTGGATATGGATGTAGTGGCACTCATATCTTCTAGATATTGACCTTATCTTGCCAATAAGACATGACCAACATACCCAAGTAGCCCACTTTACCTTCAGATATATATGTGTGGTGCTGAGCCATCTTGTGTTGTGATGTTATTGTTAGCCACTGGACAGTGGGTACCAATTGGAGTGCCTCACCTATCATCAGTGCACCTCCAGGTGGTTGTTTAAACAGGGTACATCAAAACTTGGGAAACCGAACAGAAGCCATGAGATTTTAAGTTCTTGTTTTATGCTTTGCAGTGAGATTTTAACCAGAAAGGATTCATCCCTAGATGGAGAAATCTCCTCTATTGATGTTGCTTGATCCCACTAATGATGGGCTAGGCATTTTGCTTAAGCACACTTAATAACGTTTTATCATTTACCACCAACTCCAAGGCCAAGGGAGTGGTCACAAGAGCCTCACTTTAAAAGTAGAGGTCTCATGATCAAAACTTCTCCACATCCAAGAAGCCTTCTCCACACCTAAGGAGCCATTCACATGGGTAATATAACGGACTTCGTGGCTTGGGTAGAGAACTACTCTCACTCAAAAATTGGTCTACCTCTGATAAAAATAAAAATAAATAAAGGTTCAGTTGGGTAACTTGATCATTTTTTTTGTCCTTCGTTGTAATTTTCAAAAAATGAAAAGTCACATCAAGAAACGTGTATTCATTTCAGAAAAAATAAAAGCAATGTTAAAAAATAGACAATCAATTAAACATAAGATAAAAGTTTCAAAACGAAACTGTGAGTTCTAATTTTGATTTTTAAGACACTATACCAATGTTAAAAAATTAAACGTTATCAAACGTATTTTGCTTTTGATAAAAATGAAAATGGGATGGAATGAAATGATCATTTTCATTCTACTATTTGGTTGCAAAAATAAAAATAAATACGAATGAAATGAAGTTCAAATTGAATTCCCTTTCTATGACAAATAAATTAAACTAACAAAACAACATTCTTCTATAATTTTTTAAAAGAAATGGTGGTGTATATGTTGGTGGTGGAAGGCAGTGAAGGTGGTGGAAGGCGGCGGTGGATGTGGGGTGAAGGTGACAATGTGATGAAGGACTTATTGGAAATATTAATTTTCTTTTTAATCTTACTTGGAATTGGAATGATCATTTCATAGTTTCAGGAATTAATTTTTATTTTAAGGGAATGATCATTCCAATCTTGAAATTCATACTAAACAACGAAATGAATGAAATAAGCATTCTTTTTTTTCAAAAAGTCTAAAAAGAAAAATGATAACCTTACCAAACAGGCTCCCAAGTATGCCATTCTGCCGTTTTTCACCTTTGGAAATAATGTTGGTAAAATCAGTGTCTATCTGATTGTATAGCAACTCATCGAGTCTCACCAAGTAAAACTCTTTTCCAAATCCACCCTGCCTCAATTTTTGGTTGGCGTGTGTCCAGGTTGTCCCACTATGCAATTATTATTATTATTATTATTATTATTATTTTCAATCCAATTCCAAATAAATTCAATATATTTCATTATATGTGGTTATAAACAAATACTTTCCAATTTTAGAAATTTAAAAGATTACGAAAAAGACTCAAAATAATAAAATATAAACAATATAGAATAATAATAATAATAATAATAATATGTAATTGGGTGGAGTTTGTGACGTGACGGAATCTCCTCCCGTAATACCTATGTCTGTGTCCGAGTAAATCCAAATCCATCTTCTCAATTAAGGTGAGCTGAAGACTGACGATATTGAAATGCTACGTAGAAGGGAAATAAAGGGCGATAGCTACGCCTACAGTTGATGGCGAAGGATAAGCTATTATTGGTAATGGGTGACAAATCAATAGAAGGAAAATAATGGGCCATAAGACAGAAAAACAATTAGTGACCTCAATTTCTTTTGTATGATGACATTCTATTAATAGCGTCTTAAGTTCTGGTCTCGGTTTGGACATAGATTTGCGTGATTTTTCCAGAATAAAATTATTATTATATAGTAAACGCTCATTGTTAATCATGAGTGCTTGGAGACATAGGCCCCATGTAAAAATCTAATATTTGAAATTATTTAAGTAACAAGAGATTCGACATGGTTCCCATTAAATGCAAATTGTTCTCTGAGAAATTTTTAATTTTTTAAGTTAGATTTGATATGATTAATGATTGTGAACGATGAAACAATACTAACTACAATTGTTTCGTTTTCCGTATTGGTCATTAGAGGCTGGATTTTAACTCCATTTTATGTACCACCTTCACAATTATTACTCATCTTTTAGTTAGTGGGAGACACAATCATTCAATACTAACTTATTATCTAAGTTTTAGATTTTTTTTTTAATTATAATTCCGTTTGCCGTAGAAATTGCTCTCCAGCCGGATTGACTTCATCGAAGGACCAAGGAAGCCAAGAAAGAGTCTTGGCATGAGTTGGGGTGCTTAATTATAAGTGATTTGATGTATCATATAATTATGTTAATTATAAGAGAGATTTCTTTAATTTTCTTATTGATATTATAATGATTGTTTTCGTGTAATAGCTGTAATTAGATCAATTAGTTTATTTCTTTCCTAACTTTTTTTTAATTGAACCTCTATATATTTTTTTTTTCCGAAGAAATGAATATACTGAAAAAAAACTTCTTCACTCTTGTTTTTATTTGTCATGGTATTAGAGTAGGAATAATTTTAAAACTATCTCTAAACGGCAAACATGTTCTTGCTTTAATCCTAGATCTCTAGGGTCTCTCTTTTATTTTTACTACCCTAAACCACTACAATATACTTCTGTTGCTACCCTGAATATTTTTTTCTACAAAATGGTCAGTGATACATCTGATAATTTCAAGATCGCTCCTGAGAAATTGACTGGTTGAACTAACTATGATTGTTGGGCTCGGATTGCTCCCATGTCCATTGCCAGTAAGAAAAAACTTGGCTATATTACTAGCACGAAGAGGGCCTTTGAGTAAACTAATGTTGATGCCTATAAAACTTGAGAAGAGGAAAATTGTACTGTTCAAACATGGCTTCTTAATTCAATGGAGAAGTATGTGAGAGTTCTCTTCGATCGTCGTCCTACAGCAGGGGCAATCTGGCGTGCTATAGAGAAGACCTATACTGTAAGTAATAATTTTTCCAAAGTTTTTGAGTTAAAACAAAGATCTGTCAATATCAAACAAGAAGGTCGTACCCTGGAGGCTTACTATGAAGAACTACAAACAATTTGGCAGGAACTCGATGTTATCAATCCTCCTCAGATCAATAATGAAATTCATCTCTGTGAATTGTGCGGTACGAAAGTGGCTGCGAAAGTTAGATTTAAAACCTAGAGAGGGTGATTAGATTTATTCATTTTTTGCTTAATCTTGCATATTATCCAATTTTAAGTGCAACTAAGATTCTAAGCAATCCCACAAAACAAGTAAATAAAATAAAGTGTAGTAAAGTAAAGAATGTACCAGATATACGTAGAAAATTCAGATCGGAAAAAAATTACAGGTAAAAGCAAAGTACAATAAATTCTGTTCCAGACTCACACTCACTCCACTCTGACAAGAATTTTGATGCAGAACACCTCAGGCTTACTATTACGACTATCTTGTCTAACTGTTGCAAATTTTCGACTAATGTCAAAATGCTCTCAAAAGGGTAACTGGAAGAATACGAACACTCAGCAAGTATTATGTCCCCTTCATAGCTCGATCTTCTTCTCTTTCCTCACCAACAAACAGTTGTCGAAAAAACTAATCCAGTAACTTGATCATGAAGAAATCTTCAATGCAGTCTTCAAACAGTTGATCAAGCTAATAAAGATACCTTAAATCACTCAGTGAATATGTGTGTGCTCCCAAAAATATAAACAAAGAATTTGAAGAAAAAATAATTTGCTAGAAAAATATCTCAATAATCTCTCTCTATAATATGAATTTTTGGTCTATGGAAAGTGTCGTTGAAAGCATAATGATAGAGAAATCATATAAGATTTTTATTGAGATTAAAAACCCTATTTTTTCTTTAAAAAAATAAGTTGAAAATTAATAGGAAACAAGTCCCAACATTTTAGGAAAGTTTTGGGTGAAATCCGGGTCAAAAAAGGACTCTGCATGACAAAATTTGCCAGAGCAAAAGAATGAACTAGTCCAGCCTATTCTTGGACCGGTCCAGACTTTTGTTTATCCTAAATTAAGATCCCGAGACCTCTTGGACCGGTCCAGGTTTGAGCTGGACCACTCAGAACCTCCGAGTTTGAAATATATGTGTTATCACCACTTTACCTAGACTACGTAACTCTCATACATGATCAACGATGCCCTTATGCACTCGGAACCATCTCGAAAGTTCAATCGATCGAATCCTTGTTCAAATCATTGATGGCGTCTTCTGAAGATTTAAGATTCATCATTTAAAGAACACTTACATGGTTGGTGTAGAACTTCATGCTCACTCTGAGACTTTAATTACATGATCAATGACAAGAATATAACTCAAAGAATACAACTCGATCATGTTTGATTTTGATACTGAAGATTGCCAATTACAAAAATATACATCACAATCTCTCCATTTGGCAATTTCGTAACAAAATCAACATAGACAATTATAACCTAACCACTAGAAAAATCAGATTACAATATGTTCTAAATACAAGGAAATATAACTTGAAGATCTTAGAGCATCATGAGCAAGATTTCAAACTTCATGTGTAGTGTCCATCAAAAATTTATAAAATCTGCACATCATGCAAACAACACTACCTGTGAAAGCTTAATCAGGAAAAGCATAATGATAATAAGTATCATAAAATCATCTCCAAACTCCCTCTTAATCATATAACCAATGAAATATGTTATCTCCCCACATGTCTCAAAGAAAACATATATCTCCCCATTTGTCAAAGCACCTATATAAGTCTTCCCCTTTTTGGAATAAATTAACAAAATAAAATAATGAGAACAAGAAAAAACAAATCAACAGATGATTAAGTGAGATATAACCTCCAATCAAATATATCACATAAGTCTCAAAATTATGGAGTGTTACACAGAAGCATTGCAAAAAACATATAAAGCATAGAGCATAATATGTTAAAAAAAAAAAACATAGAACATAGCAAGTTCAAGTATCAAAGAACTAGACATAACAATTTTGAGTAATAAACATAACCAACTACTCAAAGTATAGCAAAACATAAACTAGGTCTAAACCACTAAGACCTAATCCTCATCATCATCACTATGAGCTCCAGAAGTTCCAGAAATGGCTCTCCTAAACAATGCTTCAAGTTTTGAAAACTTCCTCTTCAAGTGTTTCTCCAACCCCTTCATAAATTGATTGTATTGTCTAATAGTCCAAGCACGATTGAAATCTAGAACATAAAGTTCGACAATAGGACCATTGTCATCACTCTCATCCACAATTTCCTCCTTAATATGATGTCTTGTAACCTCATTTTAAGATTTTTCCTTCATCTTGTTAGTAATTGAAGACTTAACATTTGAAGTTGTGAACTTTCCTTTAGGCTTCATCACTAGAGCATTTAAAGGATATAAACATTATTTACCTTGAGAATCTTCATCACAATCAAAGAATAAGGCAAAGCATTAGTAGCCCTAACATTATTTGTCTCTTGAATAATAGTCCTCAAAATTGTAGCCGGCACATTAATTCTATCACCATTCACAATGTGATATAGGATCTCACCTCGATGTCATGACAAATCACCCTTATGATCATGAGGGGTGTAGGAGACAATCAAGTTCAATGCAGAGACATTGTCAGTGATGTAGGCACTTGAAATTTTATTCTCAAGCAATAGAGCATTCGGTTCACATATCATCTAAAATACCCCCTACAAAATTTTGCGCATGAGGTGGCCAGTCTCACACACAAAACCTGAGAGATATTTACAACTGATAGCAACAAGCATAAAATACAAGGACAAAAAGAAAAGATTTATAAATGCTGAAAGGAAAGTCTAACTGAAATAATAAATAACATTAAATAAACATAATACTAGCCTGAACAATATAACTTGGAAGTCCTGTAACTCAAGGATCCCTTTAACCAAAAAATCATAAAACTAAATTACTTTATGAAAATATCTAAGTCCCTACACTAAAATCTGGTAAGGAACAAATGACTGCCACCTTTACGAACTCCACGCTCTAACCTTGAGGTGGAAACTTCCTGGAACCTGAAATATCAACAAAGTGGGTTAAACCCACGAGCAAATTCCCTCTACTACAACTCAATTAGAGAACCGGTAAACATACTCTCTATATGAGGACAATAAAGACATATAAATATAATTATACTGTTTAGTCATTTAATCTCCTATCTTAGAAGTATCAAGACTATGTTCTGAACCAACTCATCCATTATCACATTAAAGGTAGAACAAATTTCTAATTTCAAACCATAGGCAATCCTACCATGCCTGAACATACTAAGCTTTCGAATTAGATTCTAGGCAATTTTACCATGTCTTCCTCCATATATTCTATAAATGTCTTACAAGGTATTAGATAAACCTATCCTGTCTCCACCAATAATATTTTCCCAAAACACCAAATTTATATTTATATATAATTAAATATAACCCACCAGCTCATAAATATATCTTCAATTAATCCTGTGACCCAAGAATAGAGCCGCCTCACACACTACACTAACCCATCAATTATCTCAATGCAAGTGCAAATTAGTTTTAAGTTTACATAATAAGCAATCATAACATGCTCGAATATATAACGAGAAACTTTCTTATTAGATATTAAGTAATCCTGACATGCCTCAAATAAAATATAAAGATACCTTATTAGGTATTAGGCAATCCCGACATGCCC